>BSBK01000712.1:0-600000 GCA_027943335.1 Chamaecyparis obtusa | reverse complement strand
TGCTAATTCTCTCAAGTAGTGATACTTGATTGCAATGTGCTTGGTCTTAGTGTGCATCACTAGATTCTTAGAAATATTGATAGTACTTGTGTTGTCATAGAAAATAATAACAAGTTCGGTGATTTCTTCTTTCATGCCTATCAACAATTGTTTTATCCATACCAAGTTTGAACAATTCACTATAGCAGCAACATACTCGGCCTCGGCAGTAGATTGGGAAATGCAATTTTATTTCTTGCTTGTCCAAGAGACTAATCTCTATCCAAGAAAGAAAGCTCCACCACTTGTACTCTTTCTGTCATCTACATTTCCTACCCAATCAGCATCTATATAAACTCAGAGTTCAAATTTGTCATCCTTCTTATAATATAGACCATAGTCAGCAATTCCTTTCAAGTAGCTCATAATTCTTTTCACGGCCATCATATGTGTTTCCTTGGGATTGGTAGAGAATATTGCCACAATCCCAACAGCTAATGTAATATCTGGTCTGCTGTGTACAGTATACTACAATTTTCCAATCATGGATCTGTACAGAGTTTGATTCACTTTTGTAGTATCATCATTCTTAGATAACTTTTGTCCAGTAACCATGGGAGTTCCCACTGGTTTAGCATTCAGTATTTCATTAACATATTTAGACTGTGTAATGAAAATTCCATTCTTCTTTTGATATACTTGTAAACCAACAAAGAATTTGATCTCACCAAACAAACTCATTTCAAATTCAATTTGCATTTCATTTGAGAAACTTTTGCATAATGCATCTTGTCCACCAAAAATAATGTCATCAACAAAAAATTTTGCCAACAGGATACCTTTACCTTCTTCATCCTTCATATACAGATTGCTTGTGTCATTTGTTCTTGAAAATCCAATCTGTATCAAGTAGTTGTGCAACCTTTCATACCATGCTCTAGGTGCTTGCTTCAATCCATACAATGCTTTGTTCAGTTTTCACACCATGTGTCTTTTGTTTGGATCAATAAAACCTTCTGGTTATTCTATATAAACTTCTTCTAGTATACCATTCAAAAATGCAGACTTAACATACATTTGATATACCTTGAAATCTTTATAAGCAGCATATGCAAGTAGAGTTCTTACTCCTTCCAATCTAGCTACAGGGGAAAATGTCTCCCCATAATCTATTCCTTCTTCTTGTGCGTAGCCTTTGCATACCATCCTAGCTTTGTTCCTAGTGATTTCACCATTTTCATTCATCTTATTCCAAAATACCCACTTTGTTCCTATAACATTCTTATTTTCAAGTCTCAACACTAGAGTTCAAGTATCATTCTTCTCAATCTGGTCAATTTCTTCATTCATTGCTTGTATCCAGTCTTCATTCTCCAATGCTTTTGTAGTTGTCTTCAGTTCAAATTCACATAGTAGACATGTTGGATCCTTAGTCTTACTTCTAGACTAGATTCCAGTATCTTTGTCTCTAATTATCTGTTCAAGCTTATGATGTCTTCTCACATATTTTGCCAAAATAGGTTTAGCTATTCTCTCCTCTATTTCATCATGTTTCTCAATAAGATTGTTAGATTCAACTTTAGAATGCTCAGAAAACTCTTCTTGATACTTAACAACATTTTCTTGTAGCTCGGCATGTTCTTGTTGTCTCTCGGCACTATTTTCCTGACGCTCGGTAGCTTCTGTCTGTCGCTTAGCATTTCTTACCCGAGACTTGGCATCAGGTGCAAGTTTGTTACTTGCCTCTTCTTCCTCTTTAATGTATACAAAAGATCTATAATATTTTGGTTCTCTTTTACTGTCAACTTCATTTCTTTCTGCATACTCATCAATTTTTACATTCACAATTTCCACAATTTTGTTAGTGTTAGAGTTCAAACACTTATAAGCTTTACTTATTGTGGAATACCCTAGGAATATGCCTTCATCACTCTTAGAATCAAACTTTCCATTCCTAGTGTCTTTTAATATATAACACTTACTTCCAAAGATTCTAAAGCATTTAACACTCGGTGCATGCCCATGCCATAATTCATAAGGTGTCAGATTTGTACCTTTCTTGATCTGTACTCAGTTAAGAGTGTAGATAGTAGTGCTTATATCTTCTTTCCAATATTTTTGTGCCACATTCTTTTCAATCATCAATGTCCTTGCACAATCCAAGATAGATTTGTTTCTCCTTTCTGCTATACCATTATGTGGAGGTGTTCTAGGTGTAGACATCTATCTTTTAATTCCTCTATCATTGCAAAATAGATTAAATTCATTTGATGTAAATTCTCCACCTTGGTTAGATCTAAGACATTTCAGGTTCCTACCTGTCTCCTTTTCAACCTTAGCCAAATAACACTTAAAATATTGAAAAGCTTTAGATTTTTCTTTTAAAAACATCACATGCATCATCCTAGAATAATCATCAACAAATAAGATAAAGTATCTAGCACCATAGTAACTTTGTCCACCCATAGGTCCACAAAGGTCAGTATGAACCAAATCTAAAATGTTTTCAGAAGTAAAGGTTTTTCTCTTGAAACTTGACTTTGTCATTTTTCCTAACTGGCATTCCTTGCACATCACATTCTTAGGTTTCTTCAATCTAGGTAGACCTCTTACCTTTTTCTTCTTACTTATCTCTACCAAATTGTCAAAGTTAACATGACAGCCTTTTATGCCATAACCAAATATCATCAAGTTGTCCAATTAAACATGTTTCTTTAGATAAGTCAAGATAGAACAAATTACCTCTAGTCTGATCTCCACTTCCAATCAGTTCTCGAACAACATTAAATATTTTAGCTTGCTTGTGATGAAATTCCACTTGGTAACTAGTTTTGTTAAGCTGAGAAACACTTAACAAATTGCAATTAAGACCTTCAACCCAATATGCATTTTCACAAGATATCTTATCAGTTAGTTTAATCAAACCTTTTCCTCTAACAAGACATGGTGCATCATTACCAAATTTTACACTTTTACCTTTGTAATGATGTAAGGTCTCAAAATTATTTTTGTCACCAGTCATGTGATGTGAACAACCACTATCAATAATCCATTTGTCATTCTTGTTCACATAGGATATCAATGCAGTTTTCTAATCCTCATCAAATTCATCTTTCATTGCAACATAAACTACCTCAATTTCAAAATCATCACTATCAGTGTCAGTCTCTTTTTCAACAATGTAACAAGATTTCTTACCTTTTCCCTTGTAGTCTTTGTTCCATCGGTAGCTTCTGTCATCTTTTCTATCTTTGTGTTTGCTTTTCCTTTCATCATCTTTATCCTTCCTGTCAAGACATCTAGCATCTATATGACCAACTTTATTACATGCAAAACATATAATAGGGATTTTACCTTTATACTTTCCTTTTCCCCTTCTCAGTCTTCTAGCCATAAGAGCTTCTAGATCTTCTAGGTCTTCATCAGAAGTGTCACTATCACTTTCACTTTCACTTTCACTAATGCATCTTTATTTTTCTTTCTTTGGCTTATTCAAAACTAACTATGACTTAAAAGTAGATTCAACATTTCCAATGCTTCCAACAGTGAAATTATCATAATTAGAGAGTTCAAAAGTAGTCATCTTACCAACCAAACTTTCCAAAGTAAGCACATTAGCAGAGTTACATCTAGATTCTTGAATAGCTGAGATCTTAATAGCGTATATAGGATGCAAGGTTCTTAGTACTTTCCCAATTATAGTTTCATCATCAATAGTCCCATTAGCTCCTCTAATAGCATTCACAACTTTTATTCTACTACAATATTGTGCAATGTTTTCTCCTTCTTGCATTCTCATTTCATCAAACTTACCTCTAAGACTCTCTGCCTTTGCTTTTAGCACATTCAAGTCACCACCATAGATCCTTGATAGAGTGTCCCACATATCCTTTGCAATTGTGTAGTCCTTAATGTCCTCAAATTCTAGATAGCTTAGGGAAGATGCAATTTCTAGCATTGCCTGATTATGTTCTTGCTTTGCTCTCATTTCTTCGACAATCAAAGGTGTGACAGGTGAGACATAACTATTCTCAATGTAGTACTCTATAGAGTCACCAATACTGGCCAGATGTAGCTTCATCAAGCTTTTCCATGTAGGGAAATTTTCCTTGTTCAGCTTCTGTACCTCCTTCTTATACATCATGATCATTTTCTTCAAGCCCCTTTAAACTTTATATCTGTCAATAATAATAATAAGCAACTTGGCTTTGATACCAATTGTTAATATGATTTAGAACAATAGAGAGGGGGGGGGTGAATCAGTTGTTCTCAGGTCTTGATATATAAAACAATCTCATAAACTTATCCTTAAATCAAATCCAAAACAAAAACAAACTCGGTCATCACTGATAATTTTGCTCGGCATATACTAACTCGGTCGACACTAACATCACTCAGCTTAAACATGATTTTTCTATTCTTTTCTTGGTTAAGCCTACCAGTTTAGTCTTTAGTTGTACTAAGATAAATAATACATTATCTCATCATAGTGCAACATAGTCAAGTACACTTTGTAGTATCAAGATAACTCAACCTTTCCCTAGGTGCTATTGTTACCAACCTTGTTTAGCCCCTTAGCAACACTCAAATAGATATAGTACTTTCCTAAGTAGCAACAGTCTTACCAATTAAGGTTTGACATCAATGACAATACAACAATTTTTTCAATTCAGTTTCCAATAGTAGCCTATAGCTAGATAATAATGACAAGGGAAGATACCAAGTGATGGCAAGATGGAGGGAATTCTTTAAGGAATAATGCTGGAGGAAAATGCTTGGGATGTAGATGGAGGAATCACTAGGAGATTTGGATGGAGGAGGATTTGGATGGAATAATTTCTTGGGATTGGGAGGAACTATTTTGGAAGATGGAATGATGGATTTTCTTGAGGATTGAAAAAGAGGAATGCTTTGGATGGGGAGATGGATGCGGATTTTCTTGAAGATTGGAAGATAGATGTTGGAGGAGCGACTGGGGATCCGGATAGAGGATTGATTAGGATTTGGGTAGATGTAAAGATGGATGGAAAATAGTCTCCAAGGAATATGTTACCAAGGAATAAGATGTCCCCTCCAAGGAATATGTTACCAAGGAATAAGATGTCCCCTGCTTAGGATAGTTCATTCATTTAGAGGCAGTAGGATGGGGTACAATTGGATAGAAGATACGCTGACAAGAGGATAAGGAAGGTAGATGGAAGCTAGGATGAATGGATTAGATAGAGGATATGTAGCTGAAAGGTGTGATGGATGCCAAGAAGGTGCCCAAAAACATGTATACCTGGTAGTCTTTTTTTTTTCATCAAGATCTAAAGGAGGATGAAGGAGGTGAGAGACAAATGGGATGGAGGATATGATGGATAAGATGGAAGAAGGGAATGGCCCCCAACTGCAGAAAGGAATTGGGGGGAGGCCTATGCATGACTCCTGTTTGCCAAGTTTTCACCATGGTACTTGTCCAAGGTGCTTGAATTGCCAAGTTTTCACCATAGGATGAATATCTTTCTCTTTTTCTTTTCTTTTTGATATTTTTCTCTTGATTTTTCCATTTTTATGGATTTTTCTAATTTTCTATTGACTTTCTGTTGATCTTTCATTGATATTCTGATTGATTTCTGACATGTTGTTGATTCTCTGATTTTGGTGCTGTCATTTTTGTTGACTTTTTTATTTTGCTGACCTGCTGATTTATCTAATTTGTTGCTAACTTTCTTTGTTGATCTTCTAATTTTCTTGGATGGTGGTACAACTTTATTAGGATGGATAGATTATGCAAAAGCATAGATGGGATGGGATAGATGGGAGATATGGTGGTAGAAAGTGTTTGGATGGAATGATGGGAATTGATCATGATAGGGGGATGCTGACAGGACCAACATTGGCACATGTTGCATAGAAGGCTGATGAAGTGAATATGATGTGGAAGATATGATGAACTACAACTGATTTAGAACCTGAATGAAGAATCTATAATTTAAGATTACTAAGGAGTTGATGATTAGATATGCAAGATGATTAAATCAGTATTATGTTGTCATTGATATCAACTAGCTTGACAATACTTATCTTGTAAGTTACTATACTGACACATCTGAAGAAAGGTGAAAGAGATGAATAACAAAAATATCTACATGAGGAAGATGTATATGTCAGATGAGGATAAGGAATACACTGAGTAACTTGTTGATGATTCTATGACTTGATGAAATTGACTTTATTATGTTGCATTCATCTATGATGAAGAATAGAGCTGAAAGACACAAAGCAGTGTTGTCAGTAAATAAAGCATTTTAGTATACACTGACAAAATGTAGTGTATACCAAGCACAGTGTTAATCAAGCTTGTGTTCACCGATGCATTTCTTTGTTAACCGAGAAAAACAAAAAGGAATTAAATGATCAGTTTAGTCGATAAAGTGATGAGTTGTAAAGTGTATGAAATCAAGGTAATAGATAAGGTTTGTTATGAAGATTGATGACTAACATAAATCAAAAGGGATCTAATGGAGTAGATTGAAACGTGTTACTGAAAAATTAGTTGAGGAAGCTTAAAGTGGCAAGATCTATGAATATGATTAAGTGGAAAAATCTGATGGAGGAAAAGAAAATGATTTACTCATCTATATAAGAGACATTGGTTTCATTATTGAAAAGAGATGGAAGAAGAAGATACTGTAGAATTATCACGTGAAGAATTTCTCATGCATTCTGATCATACTAGTTAATAAGAACCGAGCTACATAACAATTACTGAGCTATAGAGAGTAATTATCGACGGATAGTAAGTTGATATAGCATTGAATCTAAAGTGTTATATTGATCAGAAATATTTGAATGAGTTGAACATTGATCTGTAAACTGCAAATTAAAGTTGTTTCAAGGAAAATCATCTACTATTACATATTTAACCATTGTACATAGTCAAATCTCTTAACTGAGTGGACTATGAAAGTCTTTTGATGTTTCATCATAGAGTGAACATTGTTATCCTGTCAACCCCAGAGTGACTGCTGGTTGGATGATAACTTCTGGTCTAAAATCCTCTAACAAGGTCACACCTAATAGTGTGTTTGTAACCTTTAACAAGGTTGGGTCTTCACCGACTCACTTCAAAAGAGTGAACAATTTTTGGGTTGCCAGTCCCATGTGGTTTTTCCCTTCATAGGGTTTCCACGTTAAATCTCTTGTGTTATGTGTTGATTGTAATATTTGTTTGTTATCATACTTTGCATATTACATGTTAGATTTAATCGATAACTATTATAAAGTTTAGACTGAAAATCAGTAATAACACAGACAGTGAAAGTATTTTATGTTTACCGAGTAGCAGAAGTAGTAGAATTGTTATGGAATATACATTTTGATTGTGGGACATTGAATAACTGATTTACCCCCCTCTCAATTATTCTAACAATTAGTATCAGAGCTGTGATTGCTTAGAATAGAGTTTTAAGGACTCCACCAAAAAGGTCTCAAGATGTATAAGAGGGAAGTGCCAAAGCTAAACAAAGATAACTTCACAGTATGGCAAAGCTGGATGAAGTTGCACATATCTGAAATTGGGAATTCTGCACTAGAACTGATGGAGAATGGCTACATTGAACTGCCCACTGGTCCCTTAACTCTTGATCAACTAAAGGATAGGCATGAACACAATATTACTATGATGGAACTTGTTGCTACTTGTACTAATGCCAAATTTGAAGACATCAAGGATTGTGATGCAGCTAAGAAGATGTGGGACAAGCTGACTCTAATATACAGTGGAGATGTGAATGTTAAGAGAGCCAGAGCAAAAAGCCTAAGAGGTCGATTTGATGATATGAAGATGAAAGAAGGTGAAAACATTGTGCAATATACAAATAGACTAAAAGAGGTAGTACATGCTATTAGAGCATCCAGTGGAGTTATTGATGATGAAACAGTAATAAGCAAGATTCTCATAACTTTTCTACTAGTTTATGCAATCAGGATCTTTGCAATTCACGAAATAAGGGCTACATCCAACCTCACCCTTGACACTCTGATTGGTAAGCTTACAACCTTTGAATTGCATAACTTTGACAACAGTGTTGTACCTTCTGTTGAATCCTCTTTCATGTCTTCTTTGAAGATTGGTAAGTCTAGTAGCAAGAATGATAAGAATAATGATAGTGATAGTAATACCGATGACGAACTTGATGAGCTTGAAGCTCTTATGGCTAGAAGATTTCCCAAAGGTAAGGTAAGGTATAGAGGAAAGTTACCTTTAGCATGGTTTAATTGTAAAGAAGTTGGCCACATTGCTGCTAGATGACCAAATAAGAAAGATGATGATAGATCCAAAGACCGATCTGAAGGAAGCTATGGGAGAAGAGTCAATAGAGGCTACTGACACAATAACAAAGACAACCAAGATAGTTATGACAAAGGGAAAAAGGTATGTTACATAGCCAAAGAATTTGAATTTGAATCTGACACTGATGATGATGTAGAAGTAGTATTTATTGCTATGAAAGATGATTCAGAGGAAGAAGAGAAACATGAAGAAACAACACTGATCTCTAAAGTAAGCAAAAATGATACATGGATCATAGACAGTGGTTGTACACATCATATGATTGGTAATATAGAGAAATTTGATATACTTGATGAATATGATGGTGGATCTGTTAGAATGGGAAATGATGCACCTTGTATGGCAAGAGGTAAAGGTTCACTAATGATTAATGATAGAATAAAATGTGAGAATGCATACTAGGTAGATGGACTGAACTACAATTTGTTAAGTGTGGCACAGCTGAATAACTCAGGCCATCGACTTGCTTTTGAGAGTAGAAAGGTAAGAATCTACGATGATGGAGGAAGACTTGTTGGAACCGGTACATAATCCAAAGGTAATCTATTTTATCTTGATATTGATCAGTCTTCTTGTTTATTAATAAAAGATGAAGATGCATGGTTGTGGCATAAGAGGTTATGTCATGTGAATTTTGATAACATGATCAAGATTAGTAAGAAGAAAAGAGTTAGAGGGTTGTATAACTTGTCAAAACCAGATCATGCTATGTGCCATGAATGTTAGAAAGGTAAGATGACTAAGTCCAGTTTTAAGAGCAAAGAATACTCAACAAAGAAGATACTTGAGTTGGTTCATACCGACCTATGTGGTCCTATGAGAACTTAGAGCTATTATGGTGATAGATACTTTATTCTTTTTGTTGATGAATATACTAGACTGATGACTGTTATGTTCTTGAAAGAGAAATCTAAAGCTTTTAAGATGTTTAAATGGTATAAGGTGAAGGTAGAAACAAAGACTGGAAAAGAAATTAAATGCTTAAGATCTGATAGAGGAGGTGAATTTATCTCTGATGAATTTACTAATTTCTATAATGAGAATGGTACTAAGAGATAGGTCTTTGCACCGAGAACACCTCAGCAGAATGGGATTGCTGAAAGAAGGAACAGGTCAATCATTGACTGTGCTAGAACACTAATGCTGCAAAAGAATATTTCTCAGACATATTGGAGGACAGTTGTCAGCATAGTTGTATATGTGCTTAATCGAGTACAACTGAAGACGGACACTAATCGGACACCTTATGAGCTATGGTTTGGACACAAATCTATTGTAAGTTATTTCAAGATTTTTGGAAGCAAATGTTTTATTCTGAAAGATGAGAGAAATGGAAAATTTGATTCTAAAGGTGATGAAGGAATATTCTTAGGATATTCGACTAAGAGTAAAGCATACAAATGTCTCAATTAGGTTACAAATAAGATGATTGAAAGTAATAATGTCCGTGTTAATGAGTTTGATGACAAGAACATAGAAGAAAGAAAGGAACCAAAAGACTATGGTAGATTCACTTACATTGAACTTCTTGACTATCTACCGAAGTTGTAACCTATGATAACCGATCAGCAGGAAAATAACCCCGAGGAACAGGAAAGGAAAACCAACAAATAAGATGGTGCTACCGAGCAAGCACATGAACCTGAATAGGATGAACAAGAAAGAAAAAATTGAGTACTGGCTAGTTTTGTCAGAAGACATCATTCTGAGACACAAATTATTGGAAATAGACAAGCTAGAATGCAGACAAGAAGCAAAACAAGACAAGGTACATGTCTAGTCTATGAATTTGAACCAAAGAATGTGAAAGTTGCATTAGAAAATGAAGAATGGGTTAATGAAATGAAGGAGGAAATAGAACAAATAGAGAAAAATAAAACTTGGTCCTTAGTACCCTGACCTAAAGATAAGAATGTTATTGGTACTAAATGGATATTTAGAAACAAACTAAATGAAAATGGTGAAGTGACAAGAAACAATGCGAGATTGGTATGCAAGGGATATGTACAAGAAGAAGGCATTGACTATGGTGAGACATTTTCACCTATTGCTAGATTGGAAGGAGTTAGAATGCTACTTGCATATGCTGCACACAAGAAATTTAAGGTTTATCAAATGGATGTGAAGTCAACATTTCTAAATGGTATACTTGAAGAAGTCTACATAGAACAACCTGAAGGATTCATTGATCCAGACAAAAGAAATATGGTATGTAGATTACACAAAGCTTTATATGGTTTGAAGCAAGCACCAAGAGCATGGTATGAAAGACTACATACTTACTTGTTAAGTATTGGATTTGTAAGAACTAGTGAGAACAATAATTTTTACATGAAAGGTGATACTGATGACACTATTATTATTGCTGAAATTTTTGTTGATGATATTATTTTTAGAGGTCAAGATCATGTATGTAAATCTTTTGCTGATGACATGAGGAATGAGTTTGAAATTTCTATGTTCGGAGAGATTAAATTCTTTCTTAGATTACAAGTGATTCAGTAGAGTGATGGGATATTCATCACACAGTCCAAGTACATAAAGGAAGTCTTGAAAACATTTTGCATGGAAGATGCTAAACCTGTGGGAACACCAATGGCTACTAGAAGTAAATTGACAAAGGAAGATGAAACTATAGAGGTAAACCAGACACTTTACCAATCCATGATTGGTAAGCTCATTTATGTAGTTCACAGTAGACCAGATATAGCACATGTTGTGGGAATTGTTGCTAGATATTCTACTAATCCTAGAGAATCACACATGATTGCTACTAAAAGGATCTTAAGATATCTAAAAAAATAGAGGATTATGGATTATGGTATCCTAAGGAAGGGAAGTTTGAGTTGAAGGTTTATATTGATGCTGATTGGGCTAGAAATGTGGATGACAAAAAAAGTACCACCAGAGGAGCATTTTTCTTTGGTGAAAGACTTGTAACATGGAAAAGTAAAAAGAAGGCTTGTATTTCTTAGTCTACATCTAAAGCAAAGTATGTTGTTGCTACTACTAATTGCTCAAACATTGCATATATCAAGCAAGTGTTGGAAGGAATGAATGAGGTAATCACTGACCCAGTGATCATATACTGTGACAACACAAGTGCTATTAATATTTCAAAGAATCCAGTGATGCACTCTAAGACAAAGAATATATCAATTAAGTATCACTACTTAAGAGAACGAGTGCAAGAGAAGCAAGTGAAGTTAGAATTTGTTACATCTAAAGAACAACTTGCAAACATTTTTACAAAACCTCTATCGAAGGACACATTTGAATATTTGAGGACTAGACTTGGGGTCCGTCCCCTATCTATCAGTCACTAATGTGATCTGGATGTTGCATCAACCTAATCTTATCAGAAGATCATTCATGTTGATGCAGCATAGTTCACACTTTGGATATTGTTCAAGGTTGTGATTAAGTTTGAAGAACTGAAATAGATTGGGATATCAATATACTATGATACAGAGAATGTAATGGACAACAGAGAGTTACTTATCTACTACAGAGTTGATTATTTATTTGTTTCTTTGGAATTGTTGTCAAAGGGAGAGATAAATAATATGAAAAGGAAAAGGAGATATGCACCGATGAGAACTATCTAAGGGAGAGATAATCTGAAAGGAACCTAAGAACTGAAAAGGTTATATCGACAGAATGACAAAGTTGTATTTTGTAATGTTGTTGAGTAACATAGTGATTAAACATATTAAGCTAGGGAGAGCTTGTACAACATTTGATCACAAAGTTGTAGAATACATGTTTGGTATGTGTATGGTACATTTCATATCACTTGAGTTGCCATCAATGCCAAAGGGAGAGATTGATGAACTACAACTGATTTAGAACCTAAATGAAGAATCTGTAATTTAAGATTACCGAGGAGTTGATGATTAGATATGAAAGATGATTAAATCAGTATTATGTTTTCATTAATGTCAACTAGCTTGACAATACTTATCTTGTAAGTTACTATACCGACACATCTAAAGAAAGGTGAAAGAGATGAAGAACAGAAATATCTACATGAGGAAGATGTATATGTCAGATGAGGATAAGGAATACACTGAGTAACTTGTCGATGAGTCTATGACTTGATGAAATTGACTTTATTGTGTTGCATTCATCTATGATGAAGAATAGAGCTGAAAGACACAAAGTAGTGTTGTCAGTAAATAAAGTTTTTTAGTATACACCGACAAAATGTAGTGTATACCGAGCGCAGTGTAACCGAGCTTGTGTTCACCAATGCATTTCTTTGTTAAACGAGCAAAATAGAAAGGAATTAAATGATCATTTTAGTCGATAAAGTGATGAGCTATAAAGTGTATGAAATTGAGGTAATAGATAAGGTTTGTTATGAAGATTGGTGACTAACATAAATCAAAAGGGATCTAATGGAGTAGATTGAAACATTTTACTGACACATCAGCCGAGGAAGCTTAAAGTGGAAAAATCTATGAATATGATTAAGCAACAAAATTTGATGGAGGAAAAGAAAATGATTTACTCATCTATATAAGAGACATTGGTTTAATTATTGAAAAGAGCCGAAAGAAGAAGATACTACAGAATTATCGCATGAAGAAGTTTTCATGCATTTTGATCATACTGGTTAATAAGAACCAAGTTGCAGAACAATTACTGAGCTACAAAGAGTAATTATTGACAGATAGTAAGTTGATATAGTATTGAATCTAAAGTGTTATATTGATCAAAAATATTTGAATGAGCTGAACATTGATCTGTAAACTACAAATTGAAGTTGTTTCAAGGTAGATCATCTACTGTTACATATTTAACCATTGTACACAGTCAAATCTCTTAACCAAGTGGACTATGAAAGTATTTTGATATTTCATTCATAGAGTGAACATTGTTATCCTGTCAACCCTAGAGTGACTGCTAGTTGGACGATAACTTATGGTCTAAAATCCTCTAACAAGGTCACACCTAATAGTGTGTTTGTAACCTTTAATAGGCTTGGGTCTTCACTGACCTCACGTTAGAAGAGTGAAAAATTTTTGGGTTGCCAGTCCCAGGTGGTTTTTCCCTTCACAAGGTTTCCATGTTAAATCTCTTGTGTTATGTGTTGATTGTGATATTTGTTTGTTATCATACTTTTCATATTACATGTTAGATTTAATCGGTAACTATTATAAAGTTTAGACTGACAATCGGTAATAACATAGACATTGAAAGTATTTTATGTTTACCGAGTAGCAGAAGTGGTAGAATTGTTTTGGATTATACATTTTGATTGTGGGACACTGAATAACTGATTCACCCCCCTCTCAGTTATTCTAACAAGATAGAGGTGGATGTGATGGAGGATTTGCATTAGGAGATTTTGAGACATAGGGACCCAAAATGGATTTAGGAAGTGGAGCAGAGGAATGAGTAGTTGATGGCTTAGCAACTTTGGATACCATTGTGGATGTTTCTTTTAGATGCATTACATATTTTTTCTTTGGGATCCACATAATCTTTGTTTTAGCTTTGGTGGGCCTTTGTGGCCATTGGTTTGCATCAGATTTTGCTTTTTCTTTGCTGGGTCTTTGTGGCCATTGGGATGCTTTGGATTTCTTGATTGGATTTTTCTTTGGTTGATCATGTCGTTTAGACTGGACATGACAATCTTTTGACTTTTGTAGATATTTCCCTTTATGCATTTTTGATATGGCATCTAGATTATGAGAAGCATTGGAAGGAATATGAGGAGCTGTGTGGGATGGAGGAAACATGGATGGAGAGATGGAAGGTGACTGGTAGATAGGATATGTGGGAATGTGCCTTTGTTGATCTTGACTAGGGATGTTTGGATTTTGGATGGAGGATTGAGTAGGATAAGATGGGGGATGATATTTTGGGATGTAAGGCCCCAAAATGGATTTGGTATGTAGAGGATACGAGCTGGTAGATTTTGGAACATAGGGACCCAAAATGGATTTGGAGGATGAAGGAGGAATGTGATAGGTTGTCCTCAGTTGTAATGATGGAGGAGGAGGAGGAATGGCATTGTATGCTTTGGAATATGTGATGGTGGGTCTAGAAGGGTGCTTGAATTTAGCTTTAGTTGTACCAACATTTCTGGAGGAAGTGCCTTCTTCTGATGTGTGACCAATTCCACATGATTTTGGATGTTTCTTGTCTTGGATGGACTCCATATTTCCTTGTTCATAAATGCCTAGGCCTTTGCCTTGATAATTCCATTTCTTGAGCATTTTATCCAAACAAGAATATTTTTGACTTGGGGAATATGATAAACATCCATTTTTTGGTTCCATTGTGGAAGACGTTGAAATTATTGCTTCTGCTTCAAGTGGACTACCTCTAACAAATGTAAGTGGACCAAGAGGATATAGTGATGCAGCTGGATAGTTTTGATTGGAGGATCCTCAAGTGGAGAGGATGACATGATGGGATCTTGACAGGGATTGGAGGATGGTAATGGATCTTTAGATGGAGGAATAAGGATTTTAGGATCTTGAATTGGAGGAATTTGGATTATAGGATCTTGGATTGGAAGATTTGGGATGATGGAATCTAGGATTGGGGGTGATGGAAGCAATAGAACATGAAGTAGAGGAAGTGAAGGGATTGGATCTTTATTTTCTTTGATGGGTATTTCAACATGCTTTTCAACAAGATCTTGACATGGTAGGATTTGTGTGGATAGAGTGATGGGGGATGTATGGATGGACTCTTTAGATGGGGTGGATGGAAGGATGGGAGATTCTACAACTGTGATGTATGGGAGAAGGAAGAACTCTCCAAATGGTATGGATGAAAGGATGGAAGATTCTGTAACTATAATGGCAGGATGGAGGGTGAACTCATGAAGCTCATCAGATATGGTTTGGATAATGCTAGGAGGAGGAGATATTGATGATATTTGGATGGAGACAATGGATGGAAGGGACTCAATGGTGCTAGGAGATGGAAGAGGATCAATGAGTGGGATATATGGAAGAAGGATAACGGATGGGGGAGGTTGATGAGGCTCATCAGTAATGACTTCACATGAAGAATTGAGATGGAATGTCTCATCAGCTGTCGGAATGGGATTTTTTGTTGGCTTCTTTGTAAAACTCCTTAGAGACTTCTATGGTGAAGAAGGATTGGAAAGCGAAGGGGATGGAGAGCTAGGATAGTCCTGATATGAAGATGGAGTGGAATTTTGTGAATCTTCTTGAGAGGGTGATGGTGGTGATGAGGAGTTTTAGGATGGTGGGATTAGATAGTCCACATAGGTAGGTTTTGAGGAAGTTTGTGAGCTTGATGGACTATTTGGTGAGGTAGGGGAGATGGGTTGAGATATGGGATATGAAGCGGTTTGAGGGATGCATTCTTTTTGAGGAAGGGGATTTGCAGCAATGTAGGTGAGAATGGAAGATGCTAGTTTTGAATAGGATATAGAAGATTGTGGGTCAAGATAGGATGGAGAGTTAGGGAAATGGATTGGAAGACTATGACTTTTATTTTGAATCGGGATTAGAGGATAAGTGGATGGATGATTTGGATAAAGGATGGAAGGAATAGGATTTTGGAATTGAGAGTGATTTGGAGGATGGGTGGATGGAGGTTTTAGATAAGGGCAGTAGCGTGAAGTGTTTCTATGGGAAGATGGTGGTTGGGATACAACCATAGATGGAGGTGGAGGTATGAAGGATGCATATGGAGGATATGTAGGCTTAAGGTATGAAGATGGTGTGGATGAATAGGATAGTGGATTTCCCTTGCCAAGGACATGAAAGGGAGTGCTAGTGGATAAGCATGAAGGCATGATAGGATATTTTGGAGGAATGATAGGATGCTGGAAGGTGTTTGGAACAATATTTCTAGGATTTTCAAAGTATTTATCATGATCTACAAGGCTTTCATCATCATCAGGATAGGATGGATTGAGAGGAGAGACATAATAACCACACTCATCATAATAGTTTTGAGACATGCTAACTTGCAAATGAGTTGGATGAAGGATGAAGGATGGAGATGAATGAAAGACTAGGATTCAGTTTGGGATGAATGACAAGACCGGACTAGGATTTGGAGTTGGTTTAAGATAGAATGAAAGACTGACTCTGGTGAAAGATAGAAGGGGGATGGAGGAATGAGCAAGATGACTCTGCTAACCTAGGAGGACAAGACTAGATGCAAGATGACTGGAAGATTGTGATTAAGATTCTGAAAGCTTGGATGACTTCTTGATTTTGATTGATATTGCAAAGGATTCAATGTATAAGAATCTTCATTTGTGTATGTTTTAATAGATGTTTTGTACTGAGTCTGAAACTTTAGAAAACACATCAAGTAGAAGTACCTAAGGGAAGGTGAGTATCAGAATCCTTACCCACAGCTTGATACCCCCTAAAAGGGGATACATATGGTGAGTGGTCTTAAGGTGATCTGGTAAACCCCTTGGATCGGTCCTTACACAAGGATTTTGATACCTTCGAATGTGGATAGGGTAGCCTCTATTTTAACTAGTTTGTAGTTGTTCTATGGAGTCCCCCCAATCAGTTTGTATGCATGTGACTCACTTAAGAGCCTTTTTTACCATGCCGAAATAGTAAGGATTATTCACCTACCCCGGGCTACCATCAACACACCTCGCCTGAGCTTGAGGAGATGTAAGAGAGAGTTTTCTCAGTGCTTTATTTCTATACCAGTCAGGGAAGATACTGGTTTGAGGTCGTTCTCCGAGGAGGAAGCACTTTTCTCCCCTAGACAAGCCTTGCTAAAAGTAAAACAAGTGAACTTGTCTGAGTTCAAGTGTTTTATTTTACTTATTTTAAGAAGGATTTTGCAAGAAATTGAAAAATCCTAGATGCACATCAAGCAAATGTTCCTTTCCAAAAAAAATTGATTAAGTGTGTTTGATTTTGAAAAACTTTTGAAAACACAAGTGTTTAAGTTTTGATTTGTTCTTTCTTCAAAAAGTAAAGGTTTTGAGTGATTGCAAGTTCTTTGTTTTGGGCATTCAAGATTGAGTGAACATGTTGCTTTAGAACTTTTAAGTGCTTTTTTTTTATCCTTAAGTCATTCAAGATTGAATTTTTGTTTTTCTTGAACTGAAAAGGAAGGAATAGAGATGCTTGTTCTTTCAGTTTATTGCATTCAAGAGTGTGTTTGTTTTTCAAATTGACAATGACTCTTTAGGACTTAGATCCATTTCCTTATTTTCACTCAAGACTTGTTTTGACCTTTGCTTTGATTTTTTAGCTCCAAAAGATGAGTTCCTAATTTAGCTTTGATACGTGAAATTTCAAAAAGAAGGCATTCAAGATTTTTGTAAAATGAAGTTAGTTTTCAATAAAAATAAAGTTTTTAGGATTGATTTTAGGAACTTTTGCATCCACTTTTAGGATTGATTTTGAATGTTTTTAGAAATGAGATGCAAATTTGAGGTTCTTTTTTTTTTTAAGTATCCAAAACTTGAAATATTCCTAATTTTACTTGAATGCACCCTACAACCTTTAGATTTTGTTTGAAAGACTGTTCTTTTTAACCAACTGAAAAAACTTAGAAGTGTGTTTGATCAATTCTTAAAATGGTTCATTTTTAAACATCAAATTTAGTTTGTGAGATTTCTTTGTTCATTTTTAAACCCAAATTTAAGTGTTTTTTTTTCTTGAAAATTTACAAGGGCCTTTGTAAAAAATAGCCTCCTTACAGATTCTATTGAGGAAGATATGCCACAATCTCTCCAGAAGAAGAAGAAGAAGAAGTAGATGGAATAGAAGAAGAATAAAGACAAGAAGAGGAAGAAGAATTTGAAGCGCTCCCTCCACCTATAATCTTGAAAATTTTGAAAACACTCCAAAACCCATCAAAATGCTTATAAAGAACCTGTGAAGTGGGTCCCACTGGGTGTGCCAGATTGTAGACTATGATTTTAACCTGTTATTTGTTTTCAAAAGCTGAAACATTCAAACATTAGACTAATCTAGCATTTATCAGTTCAAAACATAGACAAATATAAACCAAGCCACCTCAAGATTGTTGCCAAAAATAAGTGCTATATAGCACTATTTGATTTGCTTCAATGAGAGGGATGTAGGTGTGCTCTCAAACACATGGAAAGGGATTTGTGGTGATGCATAAATGAAGATTAAGCCTGAAATATGAACTAATATTAATCCATTAAGCTATTCTAGGATGTGTTAGAAAACATGAAGAACATGAAGAAATCTAACAATCAGCATTTATGCTAAGATGATCTAGCTAAAAATGCTTATGATAACAGTGCATTGAAGATAAAACTAAGCTAATAATTTTCTCTTGGAAGGAGGAGTATTTATAAGATTTGAGAAGGGCTTGGGTTAGGAGGATGAGTTAGAGTTAGAGGTAAGGTTAGGGGTTGAGTCAAGGATAAGGATTGACTTTCAAAGGGGTTGAATGGACCAAGGCTTAGTATAAGGATTGAGGACTTTTTAGAAGAGTCTAGGGCTTTCTAGGATATTTAGGAGTTAAGAAAATAAATATTTATTTATTTCAAAGGCTTTTTTGGTTGAGGATTTTATTTATTAAATAAATTTAATAAATAAGAGGATTTATCATTTAAACTTAATTAAATATTTTTGAGTTGGGATTAGGCTTAGGAAATGGGGGAATCACTCTTTAATTAAAATTAAAGTGAGATTAGGAGATTCTAGAAGAGGTTAATGATCTTTAGGATATTTCTAAAGTTTTGGGTAAAAATAAATAAATTATTTATTTTTTGGTGTTTTGGTCAATTTATTAATTAAATAATTAATAAATAGGGAAATAATGTCTAAATGAGATTTAAACATTTCTGGAAGGGATTTCTTAATTAAATATTTTTAATTAAGATAAAGGGATTTAATGACATAAAAATAAATTAAGTAATTAATTAATTAATGATTATGTCATCAGGGGTTTGGACTAAAAAATGTAGGAATCACCTTTTAATCAGGATTAGAGTAAGATTAGGAAATTCTAGAAGAGGTTAAGGATTTCTAGAAGATTTCCAAGGTTTTAGGATTTTAATAAATATTTTATTTATTAAAAGGATTTTTGGCATTATTTATTAATTAATAACTAATGAATAGAGGAAATTCATTCAAACTTGATTAAATAATTTTGGGGAGGGATTCTTTAAGTAAAGATGTTTAATTAAAATAGGAGGATTTAATGGCATAAAAATAAATAAATTAATGAAATAATTAATTAATTAATTAATGATGATGTCATCAGGGGTTTTTCAGAAAATAAAAATATTTTATTTTCTAATGGATTTTTAGGTGTCTACAAATATGATATAATTTGTTTAATGACTCTAGCTTCAACGAGTGTGGCATAACCAAAAATTAAGGTATCTTTTATTCGACAGTATTTGGTTGAATCATGTATGTGTAATTGTAAATAGCTATTTAGATTTTATCATAACTAGTCTTATCAACTAAATGACTAAGAATTATATTTTTGACTTTGCATACTTTTCACTTATTTGATGAATTGGCAATGTTATGGTAAATCAGTCTTTACACTCAAGACCACCAACTCTGACACCATTTGAAGAAAGAAATCTCATCTTTCTTTAATAAGCTCATAAAACTCAAATAAAATACCAAACAATGAAATAAAAATACTATATTTTTATTCAACATTGACAATGCAAATAAGAAAATGACTCACTTATTTGCAAACATATTACAAACATTAATGGTGTTTCAATAATATCTTGTTGTCACCATAATTCATTGTTTTCTTTACAAAACAAATTTAAAAATTTCTCCACACTCTTAGCTAAACTCTCAGCTAAAATCTCTTCTATCTACTACTACTATATTGTTTTCACCTCGATTCATTCAACACACATTTTAACAACCCACACACCTCACTATGCTTTTTCTTTACTAAACAATCATCAACTTCTTATTAGCTTCTTTTACCCCATTCAGTAAATTGCATTGCTCCATTTTAACAATCCTCTCCAATTTCCTTTCAGTTCATGGAAATTCATTTGATTGATAATCTACAACCTTTCATTTTAAATCTCTCTCGATGGGAAAAATGAAAATTCCCAATCATGACTGTTGAAATGCTTGACACTTGTGGGCTTTTTCTTTAGTGACTTTTTGGTAAGTTATCTTTTACAAGGAAACCACAATTATTGAAGCATATTCGTTATACTTTTATGGAAGGCCCATAGTTAGTTCTAACTTCCCATTTGGCACGGGCAATAATGGTGTTATCAGAGGTTGGGAATTTGGTTTTACACTTGCCAATTGCATTTAAATATTTTCCAAGGAATTTACGTATCTATTTTGTTGCCAAATTTTTAACCATTTCCATTCAATCGACATATAGTCAAATAGTTCATGTACTTTATCTATGCTTTTTCACATTGCATCTCTAACAATATGATATATATTATAATCAAATATAAAGTAAAATAATCAAATATTGTACATATTATTAATATTATATAATCTAATCTAATAATTTAATATATTAAGAAATCTATCATTTAAAATAATTATTCATCATTATCAATCAACTAAAATATCATTCAATATTGATATAAAAACATTTATTTTTCTTACAATTAGAAATTTTAATCTTAATCTTTTCATCCTTTAGCAAAAATTAAGATTTACCTATCCTACCTCAAACTGAGGTTACTTTGTCATACCACTATCCCATCAAATTCAACATTAAATGGAAGATAACTCATATGTGTCCCTCAAAAATGAATTTATTTTATAATACATCATTTTTGAATCATCAACCCACAATTGCCCACATTCAACAACTTTAGAATTTTGATCCCATGCCCACTTGTCCATTTGGCTAGAGATCATTTCTTGGCAGAATGATGTCATCTCCTGCACTATGCAGTTTCTTCATATTTATGATAGATAGTTGGCCATGTACTACCGGTGATCCTATGATGTCACCACCAAATATTTGTGTGCTGCTTTGAAGCTCTAGCTACAAATTCCTTTTCCCTAACTTGCAGGTTATAGTTGCTCAACTCTTCCACCAAAACAAAATTATTGATCATCATACTGCTTGAGGCACTCATATCAAGGCCAAGTTCACTGGCTTAAGGTGGGTGAACAAGATTCTAAAGAGTTTTTTCATGGTCTTAGAGCTTGTCATTCCTCCCCCTAGTATTAAACATATCAAATAAGGTAAGTTGGTGCTCTCTAAGTGATGCAAGCCAATTTTAACCATTAACAAGAATCATAAAGAAGATAGAAAAATATACTAGAATATTTTAGAATTCACAACTCTTCATTATTCATCCAACTTCTCTTCCCTTACAATGAGAAAAAACACTAATTTAACCAATTCAAAAATTACCTTTTTTAGCAGATTTTCACAAAATCCATTTTTTGTCATTTTTTATAATTTTTAAAACAGCTCCTGAAATGCTATTTTTTTTTCCCTAAAGCTTCCCTAAACTAAGATAAGAATAATTTCTAACTAACCTTTGAAATCGGAAACATGATTTCAAAGTTATTAAAAAAACAACTTTCTAAAAACTCAAAAAATACTAAAAGCTGATTTTGGAGGCCCAAATGAACTTTTTGGCTCTTGAAAAAATGTCAAAACAAGCACCTACCAAGCTAAGCTCTTTTGGAAATCCAAATGCCTTCTCTTGAAGAATCCACCTATCAAATTTCAACAAAAATGAACAATGGACTCAAAATTTATGACCTTCAAAAGTCTCTACATCATTCTCCTCTGGTTGAAAAGAGCGCACCTCCTACAAGTTCCTATCCTCAAATTGTTACAATGTAGACTAATCCAGCTTCTTCAATTCCCACTCTATTATCCATGTGTTATTTTATGGTTCTAATCCTTCCCACTATACTAGATATTCATTGTATTTACCTTGGCGAGTATGAACAATTTTCTTATCTAAAACTTGTGCAACATTTTCCCTTATCTTGTTGGGAACTGTTTGCTACCAATTCACTTCATCCTCTCTATCTATAGCAGGATCTTCACTGTGGAAGGTATATAAATCAAAGACATTAAAATTGGAGAAAAATCAAGACTAACAGATAAATCTACCTCATGGGCATTATCATTAATTCTCTTGAGAATTGTGCATGGACCAATTTTCTTATATTTCAATTTGTGATATGTTCCTATACAAAATGTCTCCTTTCATAGATAGACCATCACTAGATCTCTTGCAATAAAAACCCAATATCTTCTAGTAGCTCATATGTTGTAGCCTTATAGGTCTCTCATTAATTTCTTGTCATTTCTGCCTTATTTCTTCCTGCTACTTTGTAGACTTGTACCTCTCCTAAAGAAACCACCTATCAAAATTTTAACAAACATGGGCAACAAAGTAAAAAGTTATGACTGTTAGAGATTTGTTAGCAAGCCAATCTTGACTGTATGTTTGTCATTAATGACAACATATGATAAGAAGCATGCATAGAAGACTTATGTAGTAAGCTTTGAGTATATGTAGCATGGACATGCTATCAACATGATATCATGAATGCGGAGGTTAATTGTTAGTACAGATAGTTATGTAGCAGCTTGTGTCAGTAGTGTTCCTGATAGAGTTGCAAGAAATGTTCTATGTGTGATTGTCTGTATAGTCATTATGGAGCCTTGCACCCTTGGATATGTGATGGAGACATTTTAGTGATGTTCCATACATGGATGTAGAGTCTGATATGTAGTATAAGTGAAGTTATGTAGTCACCATTCACCAATTGCAGTTTCTTGTGTTTATTCAGAAGAGCCGACAGAGATTATATTGGTATAGGAGTTGTGCCTATCATTTCAGTATGCGCACTTGGATTAGTGATTAGAGAAGAGTTATGAAGGTTTTTTTAAGAGAGCATGATGTAATTCATCTTGAGGAAAAAGTTTCAGTTAATTTGGTAGAGCTGACAATGTATAGCATGTCTCTACATTTATTAATATTGGATAGGTCTGAGATTGTGTTGCGTGCTTAGTAGAGCTGACAGAAATATTATTGGAGAGTGTTATTATTTCTCTATTATGATTTCAAAGTGGTTCTAACAAGCCAACTTGATTATATCATTTAGAGGAAAGATATTTATAGGCAGTCATTTGTGATTGCTAAGACATGGTTCAGAGTTGTAGAGTAGAGAGTACGAAGTGTTGAGCCATCAGTAGAAGGTCTATGTGACCAAGTAAATAGCATATGATATTCATTGGAACTGATCAAGATAACAGGTCTACCTCATAGTTCACCAAGATCTAGATATAGTTTGTATGTGTTATTCAGAAAGTTGCAGCCTTCACCCCTTTGAGCAGTGAGCTCTTGGATAATTCATCCTCACCCCTAATAGGGTCAATCATAAAAGACTCCTAATAGGGTCTGACCTTTGACAAGGTCACTATACTTATTACATTTTAAAGATCAACTCCTAACAGGGTTGTAAGATCTTCTAACAAGGATCATTATACACTAGTGCAGTTTATTAGTGGGTGTCAATTCCCACCAGGGTTTTTACCTATTTGGGTTTCCCCATAACCAAAATATTGGTGTTGTGTTCAAGTGTTCTTTTATTGTGTTTATGCTTAATATTTAAGTATACTTAATTGGATAAATAATTGAAACTTGTAGATAACTGATTCACCCCCCGCCCCCTATCAGTTATCTCTTGGGACTATTCCTAACAATTGGTATCAGAGCCAAGTACCTTGGAGAGAAAGCCTAATAGCTTGAGGTTGATTAAATGGCATTCTTTAGAAAAGACAGTCCTAAGTTTTATGGAGAGAACTATCCTGATTGGAAGAACAAAATGGTGACTCATTTGCAGTGCATTTCTTTAGAAGTTTTTGAAGTGGCTATCAAAGATATTAAGATCCCCTCTCTAGAAGACTTTGCAAAAGATGATGCTACTAGCAAGAAAAAGGATTTGTTCCATCATAATGCAATATCCAAAGAAGTACTTATCAACGCCTTATCTGATAGTGAGTTTTCAGAGTTAAAGAAAGTTGACACGGCCTACAAGATATGGAAACACCTAGAAGACATGTTTGAAGGAGATACACAAGAAAATAATGTGCATAGAAAGACATGGAAGAAAAATTAAAATGAATTAGAGATGCTACCTAAAGAAAACATCAGAGCTTACAACCAAAGGATTAATGAAGTAGTTGCTGGAATCAGGAACAATTGTGGAGAGATCTCAAAGAAAGACATTATGGATAAGTTGATGACTACTCTTACAGCAGAGTATGAAAACAAGATCAACATCCTTGATGAGACTATGTAGCTTACAACAAATTTAAAGAGAGAGACCTTGATCAGCAAAGTTTCAACTTTTAAGATTTCAAGATTGAAGACAGAGCCTAAAAGTGAGACAGCCTTCAAAGCATTAGTCCATGGTAAGAAATCTTCAAACACTTCTAGTAATTTTGATGATGAAGATGAAGACAAAGAGATAGATGATATTATTGCTATGATTGCTAAGAAAGAAAGAAAAGGAAAAGGAAAGTATGAAGGTCAGTTACCTTTCAAAATTTTCTCATGTAATAAGATTGGTCACTTTGCATCCAAGTGTCCTACAATAGTTAAGAAAATCAGAAATAACTACAAGCCTAAGTATACAAAAGAATGTTACTATGCTGGTGATGGAGTTTCTGATGATGCTTCAATTGAAGATGAAATTGGATTAATTTCTATTATGGATAAGATGGATCATGAAGATAAGAGAAAGGAACAAGAGCTAGCATTGATTTCACAAACAGACATAAGAACATATTGGATTATAGATAGCAGTTGTTCACATCACATGACAGGTGCTAAAGACAAATTTGTTCATCAGGAAAAATACAATGGTGGTATGGTTTGATTTGGAGACAACACTCCTAAACCTATCATTGGTAGAGGAGCTATTACATTGAATGGAAAGAACAACACTAATTATGTTCTTTATGTAGATGGTTTGCAGCATAACCTTCTTAGTGTTGGTTAGTTGCTTGAAAAAGGTTATAGATTGGAGTTCAAAGATAACAAATGCATCATTAAAAAAAAGGATGGTGTAATGATTGCATCAAGTTCAAAGACTAAAGGTAATGTTTTTCAGCTTAATTCAGAAGGAATTTTTTTTGTTGCTAAAGTATAGGACAGTTGGTTGTGGCATAAAAGACTATGTCATATCAACTTTGATAACATAGTGAAGATAAGCAATGTAAAGGTAGTAAGAGATCTACCAAGCATAGAAAAGCCTATTGACACTATTTGCAGGGAATGTGTGATAGGAAAGCATGTAAGGAACTCATTCAGAAGCAAGAATAATTCAGTAGAGAACAAGTTGGATCTGATTCATATAGACCTATGTGGACCAACTCAAACAAGATCATACTATGGTGAAAAGTATTTCATTTTGTTTGTTGATGATTATTCTAGAATGATGTGGGTTGTGTTCTTGAAAGATAAGTTAGAAACATTTGAGAAGTTCAAAATATTCAAAGCTAAGGTTGAGAATGAATCTAGACTAAAGATAAAGTTTCTAGGATTAGATAGAGGAGGAGAATTCACCTCTAACATATTCTATGAGTATTGCAAATAACATGGCATAAAGAGACAGTTGAGTGCACCTAGAATCCCTCATTAGAATGAGATTGCAAAGAGAAGAATAGGATCATCCTTGATACAGTGCGCACCATCATGATTGAAGATAATGTTGCACACACCTATTGGAGAGATGTGGTCAATAAAATAGTCTATACCATCAATAGAATATATTTGAGACCTGGTGCAAACAAGACACCTTATGAGCTATGGTTTGGTAATGTTACCACAGTGAAATACTTCAGAATCTTTGGAAGCAAGTGCTACATCAAGAGGGATGAAGCAATAGGCAAGTTTGATACAAGAAGTGATGAAGGTATTTTTCTTGGTTACTCTACTAAAAGTAAAGCTTATAGATGTTTTAACTTGAGATTGAAGAAGATCATTGAAAGTGCTCATGTTAAGATTGATGAAAATTTTATGGTTCAAGAAAAATATCATGATTATGCACCTATGATTGAAGAAGAACCCATTCCTTCCACTAGTGAGATAGTTGTTGAAGAGATGTTTGACAGTATTAATGTAATGTTCAATGACCCTGAAACAAGTGAAGAAGAAACTTAGAAGGAAGATGAGTCAGTATCACCTAAGGCTCCAAAGTATACATCTAGATACCAATCTAAGGATGACATCATTGGAGATCAAAGCGGAAAAGTTACTACAAGATCAAAAGAAAAGAGTTTAGCAAGCAATGAAGCTATATATTTACTATCTGAGATTGAACCTTTAAGTGTTGAAGATGCATGTAATAATTTAGATTGGCATAACGCTATGAAAGAAGAACTAGATCAGATTATCAAGAATGATACTTGGGAATTGGTCCCAAGACCTAGTGATAAGAATGTGACTGGAACAAAGTGGATATTCAAAAACAAGATGAATGAAGATGGTACAGTAGTAAGGAATAAAGCAAGGTTAGTATGTAAGGGATATGTGCAAAGAGAAGGTATTGATTATT
Organism: Chamaecyparis obtusa; assembly: GCA_027943335.1. Lineage (NCBI taxonomy): Eukaryota > Viridiplantae > Streptophyta > Pinopsida > Cupressales > Cupressaceae > Chamaecyparis > Chamaecyparis obtusa. Next base: position 573,168 of record BSBK01000712.1, on the reverse strand, counting down.
TAGACACATTTACACCTGTGAGCAGATTAGAAGCTATTAAGTTGTTTCTAGCTTATGCAACATTCAAAAACTTCAAATTTTATCAGATGGATGTTAAGTCACTATTCATCAATGGAGATTTAAAGGAAGAAGTATACATTGAATAGTTAGAAGGATTCACCTTATCAGACAAACTTGATATGGTATGTAGATTGAAGAAAGCCCTCTATGGACTTAAGCAAGCCCCTAGAGCTTGGTATGAGAGACTTGATGGATATCTAACAAAAATTGGATTCAAGAAAGGAGCAGTAGATTGTAATTTATTTATCAGAGAGACATATGAAGGTTTACTACTTGTAGGTATATTTGTTGATGAAATCATCTTTGGTGGTAATGACAAACATAGTGAAGAATGTGCTAAGGAGATGCAGAGCGAGTTTGAGATGAACATGATTGGACCTATCAAATACTTTTTGGGATTAAATATGCAGTAGACAAAGAAAGGTATTTTCATTAATTAATCTAAATATGTGAAAGAGATATTGAATAAGTTCAAGATGGATGATTACAACCCAGTAGGTACACCTATGATAACATGATGCAAGCTTACAAAAGAAGATGATTCTCCAATAGTAGATATAACATTATACAAGTCTATGATTGGTAAACTCATATATCTTACTCAAACTAGACCTGATATTTCTAATGCAGTTGGCATAGTTGGAAGATTTGCAGTAGAGCCTAAACAAAGTCACCTCATAGCAGTAAAGAGAATATTTAGATATCTGCAGGGCACTATAGATTATGGTCTATGGTATCCTAATTCAAAGAATGTTGAGCTTCATATATATACAGATGTAGATTGGGCAGGATGCATGGATGATAGAAAAAGTACATCAGGAGGAGTAGTATTTCTTGGCGGTAGACTTGTCACTTGGACAAGCAAGAATTAGAATTGTATTTCTTAGTCAACAACAGAAGTAGAATATGTTGTAGCAGCCTTGAATTGCTCTACAATTGGTTGGATCAAATAGATGATAAAGGATTTTGGAATTTAGATTGATTATCCTATTGTTATTCATTGTGATAGCACTAGCACTATCAACATGTCAAAGAATCTTGTGATGGATGCAAAGACAAAGCACATAGAGATTAAGTATCACTTCTTAAGAGAGAAAGTGGTAGAGAAAGAAGTCAAATTGGATTATGTAAGTACAAAGGAACAGCTAGCAAATATATTCACAAAGCCTTTACTAAAGGATATTTTTGAGTATCTCAGGGAGAAGCTGGGAGTAATTCCCTTCCCTGATTCTACTTAGAAAAAGTGGCAAGAGCATCAGTCCTCAGTGACTGATAGATGGTTGAATACTCTACTTTAGTTGTAGTACCGGAGCTTAAATGTTTGGCACCCTTTTCCATTGATGTCAAAGGGGGAGTAGTATATAGTCATGAAAAACATCATTAAAGGGGGAGTACATACATAATTAAGGAGGAGTAATGTATAGCAGCAAGAGCAAGTAGTATTTAGTCATGCAAGAAGCTCAGTTAAGAAAATGGAGAATATTGAAGCAGATGGAGGATTCATCCTTGGGGGAGTTTTGATGAGGAAATGGACAATGTTATAAAATAATTGGTCATTTGGATTGGTGCTATTTTTCATTCCATATGTTACCATCAATGCCAAAGGGGGAGATTGTTGGAGATTTGCCAGCAAGCTAGTGCTGAATGTATGTTTGTCATTGATGACAACATATAACCTAAGAAGCACACATAGAAGACTTATGTAGTAAGCTTTGAGCATATGTAGCATGGACATGCTATCAGTATGATATCATGAATGCAGAGGTTAATTGTTAGTACAGACAGTTATGTTGCAACTTGTGTCAGCAGTGTTCCTGACAAAGTTACAAGTAGTGTTCTGTGTGTGATTGTTCGTATAGTCATCATGGAGCCTTGTGCCCTTGGATATGTGATGGAGACATGTTAGTTGTTAGTAAACAAATTTGTCCCTTTTTGCAAATATTCACAAAATAGCTCACAAATGCTCAATTAACAAGACAAAATCTGAAACTAATAGTTAAGTCACTTGCAATGGCTATGTGCAATTGCTCTCTGAGTTTTTATATGAAGGCTCAACTCCCTTCTTCAGATTTTCAATGAATAAAAGAACTTGATATGTCTTTAACCAAAAGACATGAAAGCATGCTAGCATCCACCCATAAACATGGAATGAATACGATTTGGTTTTAGATTATAGAAAGAAAATCAAATATGTGGCACACAGACCATATAGTTAACCTCCTCATTCACAGAGAAATAGAGAAAGATTTAACATTCAACCTTACATACATGAATGCATGAAACCCACAGATTTCATAACATACACCCCCTTGCCAAGATACAACAGAAAAATATATGAAATGTAATTGAAGATGACCAACAGATCAATTTCAATCAAAAGAAATATATGTTTAGACCAATAGATCTGGAAATCTATTTCCATTTATTTCAAATACATAAACAAAGCAACCAACAGATTACTTGACTCTTGCATTTCAAAACAAAGTATGCAAAAATAGAAAAATAAAATCTTTCTTCTTCCCCTTCTGTAAATAAAGAACTCATAAAAATTGCCTCCTTTTTCCTATAGCCAACTGACCTCTTGGAAAGAAGAAGAAGAACCCCCCGTCTCTCTTCTTTTGTATTTTATATAATCTTCTTTCTTTCCGGTGATGTTTTTCAATTGCCATAACTGATTCTTGATTCTTAAAAATATTTATGTCCTTTTTCATTTCTCATTACACTTCCCCGATACCATATTATAATGTTATCATTATAATTTTCAATTTTTTTTAACATCACCACCTTAAAATATTTATTTCCAATATACAATTACTATATTTGAAGTAATTTCCAGATGTCAAGAAATAATCTTTCCAGAACTAACTCATAGAAATCAATATTTTTCCTGAAAGAGAAATTGGGTGTCTATGCAGGGGACATAACTTTATTTGTCACCATTGGATCAACATCAATTTTGGATATGTTGGTCAAAACCTAGCTTTCTACAGTCTGACTAGAGAGATTTCTAAATGAATATCTGAGCCAAAAGATATAGGCTACTGTTTGAGGGTATATATGACTGTCATAAATCAGACTTGCTGAAATATTATTCTCGTTGACTTACAGATCTTCTGCTCTTAAATACACTGTGCCATAACCTTTCTATTTGCATGGTGTTAGAGGAAACTTAGAGATTGGATTTAAGAGATCTGTGTTAGAGCCACAAATTTATTCATGAGGCAAAATATGACAACCTTGTTGTGTACTCACCTCTGCAGTGATACCATTTTTTGCATTCTTGGCTATCTCAAATGAAACTTTGTAGAGCCATTACCCAAAAGAGCTTGTTATCCCTCATATGCTTTGTAATAGAAACTTTGAATCTTATATGAACTTAAAATTAATCTCCTTTCATTGATATGGTATAGACAAGAATCCAATTGGGAAGGCACACATTGATTCTTGGAACTTGGACTCTCAACACTTTGTTTGTGGCTTTGACACATCTGTTGTTGATCATGGAACCTAATGATGATGAACCTGGTCCCGTGCATATCTCATAATGAGTTGCTCTCATTCATGTGAGCTCCAAAACCTGAACTTCTATGACTATAGAGACAATAGTCAAATTTGTGTGAGTGATTGCAAAGAGCTTAGTATGGTTCCATCGGGCTTCTATGGTAATCCCAAATCTCTACACCCATCCATAATTATCCTGGACACATACCAACACTATTATGCCTAGCAGTGCACTGATGTTAATGGCAAGATTAACTAGTTAAAGAAGGAATACTTTCCCTTTCTTTCCTCTTCCTCTATTTCATCAAATTGATCTTCTCCAAAGGAGGAGACACAGGGCTTGATACCTCTTGTTCCAAGTGCAATTATGTAGAGAGAAATACATAAAAAGGCAATATGGGGTTTGGAAACTTGTTCACATCAACTTTTTGTGCATTTCAGTGGCACGGGAAAGCTTATTGATGCATTTAGGAGCAACATAATCATCCTCACAGCAGAAATGAAAGAAAAGATAATAATTGTTTTGAAGCATCCCAAATATGCATCAGCAAGGAAAACTCCAAGTAGTGTGAGCACAAAAGTAGCACCTATCCATTCTGTAATAAAAAGTAGCAGCATGAGGTAGGCTCTCTGATGAAGGGTGCTCCCCTTAATACCACAAACACATAACAAAAATAGAGAAACAACAACAATATGCAAGAACAGAAAGTGGGCTTCTTATTATCTCCACAAACGTGGAATTACAAACTTTCAGAATTACAATATGCAAAGCCACATGGGCATTCCCTTACAATATTCTATAGGACAAAGCCTCGAATCAATACCCAGATCTACTACCCTGAACTGCCTAAGACAACACTATAGGCCTTCCTTATATAGGCAATTTCCACCGCCCAAGAAGGTTCCAGAAATTTAGCCTTTTAGGGCCAACCAAACTTAGAATTATTTTATTTTACAATTTATTACATCAAAGTCAGCTCAAAATAACTTTTGAAACCCAAATAGAAATTTTGAAGGAAAATTATTTTTCGCCATTTCAAGTGACCCAACTTCTGAAGACCATAAGTCATCGCCAGTTGACCCAATTGACTATTATGACCCCAATTCAGAAAGGGTACGAAGAGCTCTACAACACTTGAATCAAGCAAGCTTCATTTAGCTGAAAATTTGATCTCATCCGGGACCTCTAAAGCCTTCAAAATTGAGTTCAAAGTTTCTGTACCTTGTTTCCAAAATTGAAAATTTTTAATATCTTCAAAACCAGACTTGATCTAGCTATGAAACTTTACTAGCAAGCTGATATGACCAAAATGAACCTCCAGGGAAGAAATCAGAACATTCCGAGATCAGATGACCAAGTTACTAAAAATAGAAAGTATCCATAAATAGCAGCTTTGCACAAGATAGCCCTTATTGAAAACAAAACCATAAATATTTTTGGGTGATGCAAGATTGCTCTTACACCCAGGATGCTCCTGCATCAGACACCCGGGGTAATTTGAGAAGTGACCTTGTCATGACTCAAGTGTGGAGAGGAAAACCAAGGTGGTCAACCTCCTCCCTTGTTAGCCATGATGAATCTTCAATAGGTTATCCTTTCCATTTGACCAAATATTCTTCATATGTCATGTTCCTTGTGCTTCTACCAACATGACTATCCAGTATGTCCTCAATCTCCTTGGTAGCTGAAATAGTTGCTAGAATACTCCACTATGATGTTGTGATCTCATCTTCAACACCTCCCTCATGATACTCCGTCAGATCTGAAATGTTAAACACTAGTGAAATATTCAGCTCAGTAGGCAATTCTACCTCATAGGCATTTCTTGAATCATGCTTCTTCAGTATCTTACATGGCCCAAATTTCTTCATTTTCAACTTGTGATATGTACTAACCAGAAATTGCACCTTCCGCAAATGAACCATGACTTCATCTCCAACCTGAAATTATGTATGCTTCATTTTCTCATCTACCTTAGCCTTATAGTGCACATTCATCTTGGTAATATGCTTCCTCACCTCCTCCTGGATGTTCTTCATATGTTCTACAAAATCCTCAGTTTCAGCACTACTTATCTCTCCTTTATCTATCTCCCTCAACTCAAATACATTTTTGGGACTACTTCCATATACAATCTGTGGATGATGTGATGAACTAAACTTCAAATCTATCTTCAACTCTTCACTTTCTGCTAGTGTCATTCTATGTACTTCCTTATTTAGCAAACTGACTCCTGGAATCAAGTCCATCTGATGACTGATCTTTCTTACTGGTGGTAATCCATCAGGCACATTATCGGATACAATATCCTGAAACTCATTCAATAATTCTACAACTTCTACAGGTACATCTTCTACTTCCTATTTCCTAGCCTTTGGAATCAAGGTAAAACACATATGCTCATGTCACATACCATCTAAGAAATTTCCTCTATCCACAACAGTTATTCTTGCATTACCACATACCTTTTTTTCTGTTTCCTTCAATGGTTTTAGCTTATGTCGCACTCCATCCTTGGTCAGGGAATAGGTATTTGCACGACCATCGTGTACAGCACATCTTTCAAACTACCAAGGTCTACCCAACAACATATGACATGCATCCATAGATATGATATCACATAGTACCTCATCTCAGTACCTGCTGATCTTGAACTTCACTAGGCACTGTTCACTGACCATGACCTTGTGGTCATCCTGCACCCAGGCAACCTGATATGGATGGGGATGTTTTTGCCTCTTGAGCTTCAACTTTGTCACCATCTCTTCTGACACCAAATTATCAATTTGCCACTATCAATAATCACATCATAACACTTACCCTCACACTTGCACCTAGTGTGAAACAGGCTCCTCCTTTGCTCAGATTCATTCTCACCACTCAACAGGACTCTTCTGTGGAACAGTGTTTCACCTCTTTCAGCATCTTCAGAATTTGATGATCTGGCATCTTCATCTACATGTGCAACTCTGGCCTGGCCTTCATTCCTTCTATATGTCCTTCCTTGGTGTTGAGGACATTCAAATGCCCTATGACCTTCTTCTCCACAGTGAGAACATGTTCCACAAAAGCCTCCTCTTCCTAAACCTTGTCCTCTTCCTCTTCCCCTCTGATCTCTACTATTCTAATCTTGGAAATGATTAAAATTATCTCCTCTCTGATTCTGACTATTACTGGCCTCATCCTGCTTTTCCTGATCTTTATTTCGATCCTCATATGACCATCCACTAGATCTTCCATCATGACCTCTTCCACTTTGTCTACTCTCAAACTTCTTGTTCAGCTTTTCTTCTACTTTTAGGGCAAACTGGCATGCCTCTTCAATACTATTCATTCGAACCAGATTCAGCTCCTCCTGAATGCTTGGCCTCAACCCATTAAGGTAACGGGCAACTTTCTCCTTGTTAGCTTTTGCATGGCATGTTCTAATGAGGATTCGATTGAACTCCTTTGTATACTCCTAAATAGATCTTCCTGCTTGCTTCAAACTTTGCATTTTCTTCAGTAGGTCAAGCTCATAATCAACAGAGATGAACTGTCACTTCAATTTATCCACCATCCACCCCCATCTTGTGATTTTATCCTTTCCTCTTCGATTTTGCTCCAACTGAATCTCTTGCCACCAGATCTTCGCATGACTCTTCAGTCTAGCCTTCACAAACTTGACCCGATCAGGATCCTCGATATCTTCATACATAAAATATTCTTCACATTCATTGATCTAGTCGATCAACTCTTCTGGTTTAGATTTCCAAAAAATGTCGGGACCTCAATCTTAGGTCTCTTCCTGATCTTTGAGATAGCTCAAAAAAGTCTTTCTTCCTCCTGGTTCACAACTTCAACTTCTCCTTCTTGATCTTCTTCTTCAACTTCATCCTCACTTTCATCCTTGACATTAAGATTCATCCCTCTGTGAATCTCTTCTTGCAATGCTCGCACTTGTCTTTGGAGCGCTCTAACCTCAGGTGTTACAACAGCAACTCTTCTGCCACATTCCCTTTGTGGAGGCATTTTTGTGATGCACTCTGAAACCCTAACCATGGTCCTGGTGCAAACTACCTCATAGTCGGTGATCTATTTAAATAGAAACCCTAACCCATGGTCCTGGTGCAAATTGCCTCATAGTCGATGATCTATTTACACAGAAATCCTAACCCACGGTCCTGGTGCAAACTGCCTCATAGTCGGTGATCTGTTTACACACTCAGGAACTCCTTCTCTGATACCACTTGATGAAGGGTGCTCCCCTTAATACCAAAAACACATAACAAAAATAGAGAAACAACAACAATATGCAAGAACAAAAAGTGGGCTTCTTATTATCTCCACAAATGTGGAATTACAAATTTTCAGAATTACAATATGCAATATTTTGTAGGACAAAGCCTCGAATCAATACCCAGATCTACTACCCTGAACTACCTAAGACAACACTACAGGCCTTCCTTATATAGGTAATTTCCACCGCCCGAGAAGGTTCCAAAAATTTAGCCTTTTAGGGCCGACCAAACTTAGAATTATTTTATTTTACAATTTATTACATCAAAGTCAGGTCAAAATAACTTTTGAAACCCAAATAGAAATTTTGAAGGAAAATCATTTTTCACCATTTCAAGTGACCCAACTTCCGAAGACCATAAGTCATTGCCAGTTGACCTGATTAACTATTATGACCCCAATTCGAAAAGGGCGCAAGGAGCTCTACAACACCTGAATCAAGAAAGCTTCATTCAACCAAAAATTTGACCTCATCTGGGGCCTCTAAAACCTTCAAAATTGAGTTCAAAGTTTCTGTACCTTGTTTCCAAAATAAAAAAATTTCAATATCTTCAAAACCAGACTTGATCTGGCTATGAAACTTTACTGGCAGGCTGATATGACAAAAATGAACCTCCAGGGAAGAAATAAGGTCATTCCAAGATTGGATGACCAACTTACTAAAAATAGAAAGTATCCATAAATAGAAACTCTACACAAGATAGCCCTTATTGAAAACAAAACCAGAAATATTTTTGGGTGATGCAAGATTGCTCTTACACCCAGGATGCTCCTGCATCACTCTCATGTATCTCTGACATCACGTATGAGAACATATTCATAGAAATAGAAGAGTATGTGTTAGTGACACATGAATGATATTGCGAGTCAAGAGCATATGCCTCTTTTGACACAATTCTATATAATGTACATTTGTACATCCATTACTTTACATCTGCAACTATGGCACATGACCATCAAGTTATGCCTTCCTATTCTTAATTCTGCAAATAGGGCAATTGTTGTAGGCACCCAATGGTTAATTCTAGACCTACTCATCTGAACTCTGATCTGTGCTTTTGCAAATTGCATTTTAGATTTTGAACTTTGAACCTGCAATTTAAGGTTCAAGATCGAATTTGCATTTTACACCTTTTATAAAATATATCTTCACAAAAGCATGTCAGCAAAACCAGCATAAGGCATGAGAAAATTGAGGGACATTCTTCATGAGACTTGATTTCAAAAATTTTGAAGTTGGGTGCCAAAGGCAAGCCAACATTAGTGATGTTCCATACATGGACATAGAGTCTGATATGTAGTATAAGTGAAGTTATGCAGTTACCATTCACCAGTTGCAGTTTCTTGTATTTATTCAGAAGAGTCGACAAAGATTATACTGGTATAGGAGTTGCGCCTATCATTTCAGTATGCGTGCTTGGATTAGTGATTAGAGAAGAGTTATGAAGGTTTTTTTAAGAGTGCATGATGTAATTCAGCTTGAGGAGAAAGTTTCAGTTAATTTGGTAGAGCCAACAATGTATAGTGTGTGTCTACATTTATTAATATTGGATAGGTCCTAGATTGTGTTGCGTGCTTGATAGATCCGATAGAAATATTATTGGAGAGTGTTATTAATTCTCTATTATGATTTTAAGGTGGTTCTAATAGGCTGACTTGATTATATCATTTAGAGGAAAGATATTTATAGGCAGTCATTTGTGATTGCTAAGACATGGTTCAAAGTTGAAAGAGAAGAGAAGAGAAGAGCAGAGAGTGTGAAGTGTTGAGCCATCAGTAGAAGGTCTATGTGACCAAGTAAAGAGTATATGATATTCATTGGAACTAATCAAGACAATAGGTCTACCTCACAGCTCACCAAGATCCAAATATAGTGTGTATTTGTTATTCAAAAGGTTGTAGCCTTCACCCCTTTGAGTAGTGAGCTCTCGGACAATGCATCCTCACCCCTAATAGGGTCAATCATAAAAGACTGCTAATAGGGTCTGACCTTTGACCAGGTTACTATATTTATTGCATTGTAAAGATCAACTCCTAACAGGGTTGTAAGATTTTCTAACAAGGATCATTATACACTAGTGCAGTTTATTAGTGGGTGTCAATTCCCACCAGGGTTTTTACCTATTTGGGTTTCCCTGTAACCAAAATATTGGTGTTGTGTTCAAGTGTTCTTTTATTGTGTTTATTCTTAATGTTTAAGTATATTTAATTGGACAAAGAATTGAAACTTGTAGATAACTGATTCACCCCTCCCCCCCACTCTATGTTATCTCTTGAGACTATTCCTAACAATGACCATTGGAAGTCCCTGCATCACTGAGCTACCAGATATTCTTCAATCTTTTGTTGGAAATTATTATCTAAGGTGTTCACTGCAGAGTGAAATCATCCTACCAGAGATCAATCATTGAAGTATTTCCTTACAGTTGTTCCTTCTCAGCTCTCAAATTCTCAAAGGGTTTTTGTGATCATCTCTTAACCCTTAAGGATCATAAAGAATCCATTTCTTCCATGGAAGATGTTAAATCTCTTGGGTGTGATGGTTTCCCATGTAAATTCTACAAATATTTATGGCCTTTTGTGGTTCCTAACCTTCATAAGATCTATTAGAGGATTTTCATGCTCAGTATTTAGGTCATCTCATCAAGAAATAGAATATTAAATTCATCCCTAAAGTCAGGGATTGAGAGGATACATATAGGTGGTGACCCATTACCTTTTTCAATGTCTCCTATAGTATCATTGTCAAATACTTTACACTTGAGACTTACCATATATCATTCCTCTTATTATTCGTCTAGAATAATCTAGCTTTATTAAGTCAATGTTCATCCTTGATAATATTATTGTTGTTTGAGAAGGCATGGCATGGGATCACTTCTATAATAAGAATACATTTTTTTTCAAAAAAAAATTTTCCAAGGCTTACAGTCACATTGAGTGGCCTTTATTTTTTTGATGCTCAAGGCTCTTTGGTTTGGGCCTTGCTTCATTCAATCAGTTCACATGTTTTTTGGCGACACCTTAGTAGGTATCCCTATTAATGGAAATAAATCCAATAGTTTTGGGGTATTCAAATCTATTTGCCAAGGCTTCCCTTCAAGGCCCTTCTCATTTTGTTTTTGTAGTCAAATGCTTTTTCTATCTTCTGGCTTTGCCATTTTAGTTGGTCATGTCGGGGAAATTTACCTACTTGATTCATCTTCTTATCATGTTAGTGGTCATTTTTCTAATAACTCTTTCCTTACATTGATTAGGGATGAAGATAATATCTAGGCTTCTCTTTAGTGCCTTAGTACTTATATGTCAAGCTTTTGGGTTGATGATTCAATGGCACAAAACCTAGGTATATGGGCAATCTTTCCTTCCCACCCCACCATGGATTCTCTAGTTTGGGTGGAAGTAGATTCAACAAGGTGAAATTTTTAGATTCTTGGGAATCCCCTTTTCTTTTCATGGTTTTGAACTATGGAATGTGGTGTTGGTCCAGATCGAGAAAAAAATTGCTTACTAGATTAAAACAAACCACTTTCTTTGGATGGTAAATTTTAGATCTATTCAAAAAAATTGGCTACCACCCATGTTTACTATTTTTCATGTTGGCATCCTTCAAAATCCTCCTACAGTAAACTTGAAAATCTTCTACATGACCTTTTATGGGCTTCTAGAGCGGATCATGATAGATCTCATAAATTTTCCTTGGAGTATTGTTGTATCCCTAGGGAGTCTTTATTGGAAACTACAATTGAAGAAATTATTGTATTGTCATTGATGTCAAACCTTGACTGGTAAGACTGTTGCTATCTAAGAAAAGTACTATATCTATTTGATTGTTGTGAAAGGGATAGGCAAGGTTGGTAACAATAGCACCTAAGGAAAGGTTGAGTTATCTTGATACTTCAATGAGTACTTGATTATGTGGCACAATGATAAGATAATGTATTGTTTATCTAAGTAATAATGAAGACTAAACTGGTAGGCTTAACCGAGAAAAAGTGAAGAATTCTATTTTAAGCCGAGTGATGTTAATGTCAACCGAGCTAGTATATGTCGAGTAAATTCAGTGTTGACTAAACATCAGTTAATTGTCGAGGAAATAGTTTTTATGGTGACTGAGCTTTCTAATGAAGACCGAGGAGTTGAACACTGTATTGACTGAGCGTCAGTAATTTACATTTGAGGAAGAATTCAGATTTATAGCTGACATAGTTGAATTCTTGGATTATGTAAAATGCATTGACTTTATTTATGCACTGTAAAACATTTTATTGTAAATCTATTAAGAGATTTGAGATATTTCTAGAAGGATATATGAAGAACATAAAGTTGGAAGGATTCGATGAATCTGACCTAATCCTAAGATCTATGAAGGAGATTAAGCAGAAAAAGATGTATTGACCTAATTGATGAAGTATTAAGGAAACCTAAGCATGAGGTTGAGAGAGAGTGGATGTTGGAAGTGTTGTTGATGTTATTGACTATCTAAGTAGAAAAGGCTGAAGGAGAAGTGGTGTCATTACTTGAAGAGATTTCCAAGCAGATCAATGATAGAGATGGTAAAGGTTCACAGTCAGTAAGCCAACATATGTGTACGGAATTGGATCTGATATTTGCAAAGTGATTTGTATGTTTTTCAGATCAATACTACTATTACTTTCTAACCATTGTATCAGTCAAAATCCTTTTAATAGAGGTTGACCTAACAGTCATTTGTATAAATCCTTTGAACAAGGTTGCATTCTAATGGGATGTATGTAAATCCTATAACAAGGCACACTTTTAACAGGGTGGTTTAAATTCTTTAACCGGGTCACACCTGACAGTGTGTTTGTAACCTTTGACAAGGTTGGCTTTTCACAGAGCTCACTTCAGAAGAGTGAAAATAATAGTAACATGTTACAAAGTGGTTTTTCCCAAATTGGGTTTACACTATAAATCCTGGTGTTGTACTTGTGTGAATGTTTTGGTTTGAACTTTTTTGTGTTTTACAAGTTAGATACTATTGGATAGTGGACTGCACTGTTATATGTTTCTGTTATGCAATCAGTAATGACCGAGTAGTTGTTGGTTATTGGATCTGATTTGTTGAAGAGTTTTAAAGTTTTTTTTATACATCTGGACCTAAGAACAACTTATTCACCCCCCCTATTGTTCTAAATCATATTAATAGTCTTGTGGCCTTGGCCTCTTATCCACATAGAAGCAAGGTCTATCCTTGTGTGCCAAATAGGTTGTTTGGGCCATTTTTGGAAATTAAGCCTCAAAAATTCTTCTAATGCATTGTATTTCAATAGGCTACCTAGTTCATATAATGAAATATGCAACATAGATCTAGGGCACTTTTGTTGCTAATAGTATTTGACATGCCTGGGAAGATATCAACTGTGGCTTTTCTAGGACGGGGTTAGCTTTTGTGATGACCTTTCTTTCAACTAGGACAACATTTGGTGGTCTCCACTTATCTAGTCTTAGGGACTCTCGTTAGCCAGACTTCCTAGCCTCCATGCTTTACATCTTCACAAATGGAGAATTTTCTCTCCACAAGATCTATTTTCTCGTGGGGTGGTCCCACAATAGTGTGTCCCACTTTTTGGCCAACTTTGACACAGAGATCAACATTCTGAGAAAAACTTCACTTTCGAACACCTGTTACTGCAAAAATGTTAGGAATTTGAAGATGATGTAAACTAGAGTCTTTTAGAATTTTAATTCTAGTTTCTAAATTTTTTTTTAAAAAATTAAAATTCATTTTTCCTTCTCCTTCGAAAAGTGGTTTGTGTGAAAAACTGTGCTTTTAAGGAGTTATTGTCACTTGGATCAACATAATTTTTTTTTAAAATATGATAATGATGTAATTCTTACAAGATTATATTTTTAACTTTAATATCTAAATGATACAATTGCTTCATTCATTTTGGGTCAATATTTCATAGTTTATTAAGTTCTAAAGTGGCAGTAACTGTAATTTAGACATAAGGTCACTTGGATCGCTCTAACTTGATCTGTGTAAATCAAAATTCATTTTTTATTTTTTTATAGAAAGGTAACACAAATACTATTTTCCTACATATTTTTCATATTTTGTTTTTGTAATTTACTATTTTTCCCAAAGTCTTGAATAAACAAGTTCTTGAATGACCAAACAACCAATGTTTAGTTAAAGTAATATTTAAAAATGATAATGAACTCAATATGTATTAAAATTATATTCATTAGAAAGCTTCTTTCGAATAATGTCATACTATATAGATATGTTTTTCAAATGGATTCATTTGATCTTCCAAAACATAAAGTTGAAGTGATTTTTTGTTAGCATTTTAATAGGTGCGAAGGAGACTTCATTGTAGGTAAGAATGAGGAGTATAGATGTTATATCAATATTTTTTTAATCTAAGAGGATTTGAGATAACTATTTGTAATTAATTCCTTCAAATGGAACCTCTCAAGGCTTAAATCATCATATTTTATTAAAAATGTGTTATTTCAACAAAAATCAACATGTCACCCTCAGTGTCCCTTTTGTGGACAACCTAAGACTTCCATTCATATTTTTTTGTACTATAGAAAAGCCCAACTATTCTGGATTTTGATTCATGACATCTTTTGGCCTTTTAGGTTGAAACCCTTCTCCTAGCATATGATCTTGCTAGGAGATTTGCCCAGATGTCCCTTCAATTTTTTGTAGATTTGGAATACTTTCAGAATAGAAATCCTCTTCACTCTATGAAAAGATATCAATGCAGTGTTATTTACTCATAACTTTCTTGATACTATTATTTCTTTACACACACACACACACACAGATATGTGTGTGTGTGTGTGTGTGATTGATGATGCAGATTCAAGTATAGGCTAACAAGGTGGCCCTTGTGGTGGCTCACTTGTAATATTTTCTTTAGCATTAGGGCAATGCCCATTGTATAGGTGACACAGTGTCGTTGTTCATATTTCTTCTTTTGACAAGCATTCTCCTCCCTATGGCCACTAACATGTCTATAGTTCTTTCACCCACCACTCACATACACTATGCTCTCAAGCCCCTCATCAACCTTTTGGCCGAGGAAGACATTTTCAGTATCGTCGCTCAACTTCACTATATTGTGGTGGCTCGACTTGTAGTTAGCGTATAGATAGTCTAGTTCCCTTCTCTCTTGGTGGCTCTAGCTAGGCAGGATTCAGTGGTGATTCTAGGTGGCCCACTTCTTCCAAGTGGTTTCCTCAGCTAGCTCCAAAATTTTCTCTAAGCAGAAAGGAAAGTGAAGAAGAAGAAAAAACATAGGAAGGATGGTCCCTTTCGGACCCCGATCTTGACCCCACTAATATATGGGAAAACAAGGATGATCCTAATCCTGCACCTTCTACAAGAACTTCTGTACTCGCTTAGAGGTTTGTATATTATTGTATCTGTTATGTACACTGTTAGTATAGTATTGATAGGAATGAGACATGGGAGCTTGTAGAGCTTCCGCATGAGAAGAAGAAGATTGGCACAAAATGGGTATACAAGATCAAATATAACAGTGATGGGAGTGTGGAAAGATACAAGGCAAGATTGGTTGCTAAAGGTTTCACTCAAAGGTATGGCATTGATTATGAAGAAAATTTTTCACCTGTAGCAAGACAAGAAACTATTAGAATGCTAATCTCTCTTGCAGCTCAAAAGAAATGGACTATTCATCACATGGATGTGAAAAGTGCCTTCTTGAATGGGTACTTAGAAGAAGAAGTATATGTGGGACAGCCATAAGGTTTTGAAGTTCAAGGCAAAGAAGATCATGTCTATAAACTAAAGAAGGCTTTGTATGGCCTCAAGAAAGCACCACGTGCATGGTATGTAAGGATTGATAGATATTTTCAGCAGAATGGCTTTCAAAGAAGTAAGAGTGAACCTACCCTTTATTACAAGCAAGAAGGTAATGATATTATCATTGTGAGTTTGTATGTTGATGATTTTTTATACATGGGTAGTTGTTCTAAGATAAAAGAGGAATTGAAAGTTGCTATGATGAATGAATTTGAGATGAAAGATTTGGGTCTCATGAAGTATTTTTTGGGAATGGAGGTTTATCAACGTGAAAATGAAATTTTTGTTTGTCAAACAAAGTATGCAAATGATATACTAAAGAAATTTGATATGGCTGATTGTAAACCTCTTTCTACTCCAATTGCTCATGGAGTTACATTGTGTAGAGATGATGGTGCTGAAATTATTGATGAGACATCATACAGAAGCATTGTTGGAAGTTTGATGTTTCTAACTCACACAAGACCTGATATTGCTTATTCAGTTTCATTGGTCTCGAGGTATATGAAAAATCCATCATAAGAACATATGAAGGCAGCCAAGAGAATTTTGAGGTATATGAAAAACACTCTCGATTTTGGAATTCACTATTCTTCTAAAAAATTTGAGCTTGTTGGCTTTAGTGATTCTGATAGGGGAGGTAGTTTGGATACCGAAAATCTACATTTGGTAATTATTTTTCTTTGGGCTCTGGTTTAATCACATGGAGTTCAAAGAAGAAAAGTATGGTTGCTCTCTCTTCTACATAAGTGGAATATGTTGCAGTCACTTCACTAGGCACACAAGCTTTATTGCTCAGAAAGCTTCTTGAAGAAATTGGTGAGATTTAGGTTCAGCCTACTATGATTTTTGTGACAACATTAGTGCCATTAAATTTGCCAAGAATCTAGTTCATCATAGTAGGACCAAACACTTTGATTTGAAACAACACTTCATTAGAGATTTGGTACAAAAGAATGCAATTGAATTGAAATACATCAACACAAAGGCACAAATAGCGGATATCTTCACGAAGGTGGTTGCAAAGGATCAGTTTTTGACACTCAGAGATCAAATTGTTAACCCTCTCAGCATCAAGGGGGAGTATGTGGCTAAGTGATGCTAGAAAAAGTATTTTTTGAAGAGTTTTTAGTTAGTTTTATTTATTTTTATGGAAATAAAGAATGTGCAAAGATTTGCATATTTATATTTAGAATTTAGTTTTCTTTGTTTTTAAGTTTTATTCCTTAGCAAATAAAACCTGTCTAGATACATGTGTATCTAGTTTTCTTTCATGTTTTTCCTATGGCTATGAATTCTATATATTCAGCCATTTGTAATATTTTTTTTAGACAGAGCTGCAATAAAAGTTGTATTTTTTGAATTTCTTCTTTTGTAAAATCTTCAAATTGGCCTTCATTCCATCATGTTCAAAGCTAATAAAATTAATCAACCTTATATCAGTCCTAATCATCTAAACTTGAGTCACGAGTGTCACTTACCTAGGAAGCTTAGCCTTAACTCAGATACCTCTTACTTGGTTTTTCATCAGAATTTATCAACTTTACTAGCAATCAAAACCTCAATCTAATCATCTATTCATCCTTTGAGACAAAGTCACTTACTCATCTTGGATTTGAGCTTCACACCGTATCACTCTTAAGATATTAGTCACATTCATCTTTTATGCCTGTCCAAACAAGAAACTCTTGTAGACAAAAGGAAAAATAACTTGAAACACTCGGCCTAGACTATTCATCCAGTGACAAATCACAGTCACCTGTGAGACACCCTTATACAAGAAGAACTTTTTGTCTCAACTAAAAAAAGGACCTGAATCCCCTTTTTCAATGATATCTATAATCTTCAACTACTGAACGACTAATCTTTGATCAACCAACATCGCAAGATCATCCTTTAGGTCTCAATCAAAACTCTTCTGCTAATCAAGAAAACACAACAATCCCAAACATGTCCAGAGGAAGACAAGAAAATGAAGGCTTTAGACACCATTCTCTAGATCATGACAATGACCCGCATGATAGTTCATCCAGTGACTATGAACCTGATGAGGAAGCCAAAGAAAAATGTCAGAATGATAAATTCTTTTTCTATCTTCTGGCTTTGCCATTTTAGTTGGTCGTGTCGGGGAAATTTACCTACTTGATTCATCTTCTTATCATGTTAGTGGTCATTTTTCTGATAACTCTTTCCTTACATTGATTGGGGATGAAGATAATATCTAGGCTTCTCTTTAGTGCCTTAGTACTTATATGTCAAGCTTTTGGGTTGATGATTCAATGGCACAAAACCTAGGTACATGGGCAATCTTTCCTTCCCACCCCACCATGGATTCTCTAGTTTGGGTGGAAGTAGATTCAACAAGGTGAAATTTTTAGATTCTTGGGCATCCCCTTTTCTTTTCATGGTTTTGAACTATGGAATGTGGTGTTGGTCCAGATCGAGAAAAAAATTGCTTACTAGATTAAAACAAACCACTTTCTTTGGATGGTAAATTTTAGATCTATTCAAAAAAATTGGCTACCACCCATGTTTACTATTTTTCATGTTGGCATCCTTCAAAATCCTCCTACAGTAAACTTGAAAATCTTCTACATGACTTTTTATGGGCTTCTAGAGCGGATCATCATAGATCTCATAAATTTTCCTTGGAGTATTATTGTATCCCTAGGGAGTCTTTATTGGAAACTACAATTGAAGCAATTGTTGTATTATCATTGATGTCAAACCTTAACTGGTAAGACTGTTGCTATCTAAGAAAAGTACTATATCTATTTGATTGTTGTGAAAGGGATAGGCAAGGTTGGTAACAATAGCACCTAAGGAAAGGTTGAGTTATCTTGATACTTCAATGAGTACTTGATTATGTGGCACAATGATAAGATAATGTATTGTTTATCTAAGTAATAATGAAGACTAAACTGGTAGGCTTAACCGAGAAAAAGTGAAGAATTCTATTTTAAGCCGAGTGATGTTAGTGTCGACCGAGCTAGTATATGTCGAGTAAATTCAGTGTTGACTAAACATCAATTGTCAAGGAAATAGTTTTTATGGTGACTGAGCTTTCTAATGAAGACCGAGGAGTTGAACACTATATTGACCGAGTGTCAGTAATTTACATTTGAGGAAGAATTCAGATTTCTAGCTGACATAGTTGAATTCTTGGATTATGTAAAATGTGTTGACTTTATTTATGCACTGTAAAACATTTTATTTTAAATCTTTTAAGAGATTTGAGATATTTCTAGAAGGATAGACAAAGAACATAAAGTTGGAAGGATTCGATGAATCTGACCTAATCCTAAGATCTACAAAGGAGATTAAGCAGAAAAAGATGTATTGACCTAATTGATGAAGTATTAAGGAAACCTAAGCACGAGGTTGAGAGAGAGTGGATGTTGGAAGTGTTGTTGATGTTATTGATGTTATTGAGAGTGGATGTTGTTGAAGGAGAAGTGGTGTCATTACTTGAAGAGATTTTCGAGCAGATCAATGATAGAGATGGTAAAGGTTCACAGTCAGTAAGCCAACATATGTGTACGGAATTGGATCTGATATTTGCAAAGTGATTTGTATGTTTTTCAGATCAATACTACTATTACTTTCTAACCATTGTATCAGTCAAAATCCTTTTAATAGAGGTTGACCTAACAGTCATTTGTATAAATCCTTTGAACAAGGTTGCATTCTAATGGGATGTATGTAAATCCTATAACAAGGCACACTTTTAACAGGGTGGTTTAAATTCTTTAACCGGGTCACACCTGACAGTGTGTTTGTAACCTTTGACAGGGTTGGCTTTTCACAGAGCTCACTTCAGAAGAGTGAAAATAATAGTAACATGTTACAAAGTGGTTTTTCCCAAATTGGGTTTCCATTATAAATCTTGGTGTTGTACTTGTGTGAATGTTTTGGTTTGAACATTTTTGTGTTTTACAAGTTAGATACTATTGGATAGTGGACTGCACTGTTATATGTTTCTGTTATGCAATCAGTAATGACCGAGTAGTTGTTGGTTATTGGATCTGATTTGTTGAAGAGTTTTAAAGTTTTTTTTATACATCTGGACCTAAGAACAACTTATTCACCCCCCCTATTGTTCTAAATCATATTAATAGTCTTGTGGCCTTGGCCTCTTATCCACATAGAAGCAAGGTCTATCCTTGTGTGCCAAATAGGTTGTTTGGGCCTTTTTTGGAAATTAAGCCTCAAAAATTCTTCTAATGCATTGTATTTCAATAGGCTACCTAGTTCATATAATGAAATATGCAACATAGATCTAGGGCACTTTTGTTGCTAATAGTATTTGACATGCCTGGGAAGATATCAACTGTGGCTTTTCTAGGACGGGGTTAGTTTTTGTGATGACCTTTCTTTCAACTAGGACAACATTTGGTGGTCTCCACTTATCTAGTCTTAGGGACTCTCGTTAGCCAGACTTCCTAGCCTCCATGCTTTACATCTTCACAAATGGAGAATTTTCTCTACACAAGATCTATTTTCTCGTGGGGTGGTCCCACAATAGTGTGTCCCACTTTTTGGCCAACTTTGACACAGAGATCAACATTCTGAGAAAAACTTCACTTTCGAACACCTGTTACCCCAAAAATGTTAGGAATTTGAAGATGATGTAAACTAGAGTCTTTTAGAATTTTAATTCTAGTTTCTAAATATATATTTTTTTAAATTAAAATTCATTTTTCCTTCTCCTTCGAAAAGAGGTTTGTGTGAAAAACTGTTCTTTTAAGGAGTTATTGTCACTTGGATCAACATAAAAAAAATTTAAAATATGATAACGATGTAATTCTTACGAGATTATATTTTTAAATTTAATATCTAAATGATACAATTGCTTCATTCATTTTGGGTCAATATTTCATAGTTTATTAAGTTCTAAAGTGGCAGTAACTGTAATTTAGACATAAGGTCACTTGGATCGCTCTAACTTGATCTGTGTAAATCAAAATTCATTTTTTATTTTTTTTATAGAAAGGTAACACAAATACTCTTTTCCTACATATTTTTCATATTTTGTTTTTGTAATTTACTATTTTTCCCAAAGTCTTGAATAAACAGGTTCTTGAATGACCAAACAACCAATGTTTAGTTAAAGTAATATTTAAAAATGATAATGAACTCAATATGTATTAAAATTATATTCATTAGAAAGCTTCTTTCGAATAATGTCATACTATATAGATATGTTTTTCAAATGGATTCATTTGATCTTCCAAAACATAAAGTTGAAGTGATTTTTTGTTAGCATTTTAATAGGTGCGAAGGAGACTTCATTGTAGGTAAGAATGAGGAGTATAGATGTTATATCAATATTTTTTTAATCTAAGAGGATTTGAGATAACTATTTGTAATTAATTCCTTCAAATGGAACCTCTCAAGGCTTAAATCATCATATTTTATTAAAAATGTGTTATTTCAACAAAAATCAGCATGTCACCCTCAGTGTCCCTTTTGTGGACAACCTAAGACTTCCATTCATATTTTTTTGTACTATAGAAAAGCCCAACTATTTTGGATTTTGATTCATGACATCTTTTGGCCTTTTAGGTCGGAACCCTTCTCCTAGCATATGATCTTGCTAGGAGATTTGCCCAGATGTCCCTTCAATTTTTTGTAGATTTGGAATACTTTCAGAATAGAAATCCTCTTCACTCTATGAAAAGATATCAATGCAGTGTTATTTACTCATAACTTTCTTGATACTATTGTTTCTTTACACACACACACACACACACACACACAGATATATATGTGTGTGTGTGTGTGTGTGTGTGATGATGCAGATTCAAGTATAGGCTAACAAGGTGGCCCTTGTGGTGGCTCACTTGTAATATTTTCTTTAGCATTAAGGCAATGCCCATTGTATAGGTGACACAGTGTCGTTGTTCATATTTCTTCTTTTGACAAGCATTCTCCTCCCTATGGCCACTAACGTGTCTATAGTTCTTTCACCCACCACTCACATACACTACGCTCTCAAGCCCCTCATCAACCTTTTGGCCGAGGAAGACATTTTCAGCATCGTCGCTCAGCTTCACTATATTGTGGTGGCTCGACTTGTAGTTAGCGTATAGATAGTCTAGTTCCCTTCTCTCTTGGTGGCTCTAGCTAGGCAGGATTCAGTGGTGATTCTAGGTGGCCCACTTCTTCCAAGTGGTTTCCTCAGCTAGCTCCAAAATTTTCTCTAAGCAGAAAGAAAAGTGAAGAAGAAGAAAAAACATAGGAAGGATGGTCCCTTTCGAACCTCGATCTTGACCCCACTAATATATGGGAAAACAAGGATGATCCTAATCCTCCACCTTCTGCAAGAACTTCTGTACTCGCTTAGAGGTTTGTTTTCTTGTTGTTTTTTTGGGCTCTACCCATTTTTGTATTTTTAACTAGCTTTCTGGTCCTTCTTGTGTGACTCTCATAGAGTGATTTTATGTCCTTTTTTTTGTGAATCCAGTGTATTTTTAATTATATATTAATAGAAATGGCATATTCATCAAAAAATATTACTTGCATTACTTATGTCAAGTTTGTATCAATTTTAAATGATAGATTCTTCAAAATGTGTAGTTCAACAAGTGCCCCATAATGACCATACTTGCCTTCATAGTATTCTAATAAAAATATGTGTTAAGCAGTTATATTTATAATAATAAACTTTATTTTAAACTTGATTTATTTTTTTGATTTTAAGATTATATTATTTATATTTTATTTGTGATATATTAATTATAATTTTTAACTTAATACAAAATTAGTAATAATTATATAATATATAATGTAACATAAAGCCTACAAGCAATTTTCCTAAAGTATTGAAATAAAAGTAGTTGTTATGATAAAGTATGCATGAATGTATTTAACATTATATAGTTTGCAATGCTAAATAAATCTACTACACATAAAAATAGAGGTTGATTTAATCATTAAATTATTCTAATCAAAATTATAATCATGTTCATTAATTAAGATTTAGAATTATAATAAAATTTAATAAAATATTTATAATATACTTATTTTTAAATTAAAAAGTCACCCCTAAAAGAAAATAATTATACATTTAGTATAATGTTCATTAGTTTTTATTTAATTAAATTTTAATGAAACAAATTACAAAAGCATGTATTAGCCACTTGTGATTTAATGTAATATTTTTATATATATATATATATAGACAAACTAATATAATTATGAATTTTATGTTTAATTTTTTAAAGCTTTACATACATGTCAACGTGCAAACTCCAAATTGGACAATATCTGAAGCTTTGCAAGTACCGTCGCAGCTTTGTATGTTTTGTAAGTTTTGCATCGCTATTAACCAGCGATTAAAACAATTATAGTTTTGCATCGCTACTCATCAATCGGGAGATTCCATAAATAATTATAGTTTTGCATCGCTACTAACGATCGATTAAAACAATTATAGTTTTGCGTCGCTACTCATCGGTCCGGAGATTCCATAAATAATTAACAAATTGCCTGTTTCGACTATAAATTGCCTGCCTCATTAATCTCTTTTCCTCACAGAATAGAAAACTGATTGATTGAAAGCATTACAAATGGCGAAGGGATATATTGCAAACGTGCTCTTCTTATTGGTAATGGTGTCTTCTGCTTTTCCCAACTCTGGTAAAATGATTTCTAACTTTTCTCCTCTTTAATCAATATTTACTTACGAAATAGATTCTGAAATACATAATAATATACTCATTTGGAATTTGTGGGCAATTAATGAAACACAGAGACCATGGTATTTGACGACTACCTCGGGTATTGTGGACATTGGAGCGACACATATAAAGGGGATTGTGATTTGCCCAAAACAATATAGTAGATTGATACTATCTAGATGTAGAGCCTGAATTGGTTTCTATGCCAGGGATTCATTAGGAACATTTGTTAATATCTTCTCTTCATGCTTAAGTAAGCATAAAGATAGTGTCGCGGTTAGCTTTACCACCCTGTGGTAGCTTGGCTTCTAGTTTCTTTATAGATTGTGTGGTTCCCTCTGCTCTTGGTAGCTCTAGTTGGCCGAGATTCAACAATGATTTTAGGTGGTCCACATCTTCCAAGTGGTTGTCTTGGCTAGTTTTGGCAATTTCTCCAACAAGAAAGGAGAATGATGAAAAAGAAAACATAGAGCAAGGATGATTCTATCTGGACCCCAATCGTGACCTCATAGGTGTATGGGGAAAGAAGGATTATCCAGATCCTTCATCTTTTGTAGGTGTTGCCTTAGTTGCTTAGTGGTTTGTTTTCTTCTTGTTATTTTTGGGCTTCACCCACGTTTGTGTTTATAGCTGGATTTCTTGGCCCCACCAATGTAACTCTCGTGGAGTGACTCTATGTCCTCCTCCTCCTTTTGTGAATAGTATATTTTTAATTATATATTAACGGAAATGGCCTATTCATCAAAAAGTGTTACTTTCATTACTTATGTCAGGTTTGTATCAATTAAATAAAACATTCTTAATAATGCATAGTTTAATAAGTACCACATCATGACCATACTTGCATTCATAGTAATCTAATAAAACTTATTTTAAACTTATTTTATTATAATGATTTTAAGATTACATTATTTATATATTATTTATGACATGTTAATTATAATTTTAACTTAATAAAATGCTAGTAATTGATAAAGATATAAGATGAACATTCGATGTTTTATTCTCATGAAAGGAAAAGTTTATATACATAGAGAGAATGGAACAATTATGGAGAATGGAGCATTTATGTAGTTACAAACTATTCCCAAATAGATCGAACAATGTATTACAACAACATTCCTCCCCTTAATACATTAATCCTCAATGATCATATTCACTTTTCCCTAGGAGCCCCCCTTAAGGTTTACATAACAAAACATGTCGATTACATAATTTGAATACATGTTTTGAGAAAATTTCTTCTGAAGTAGAAAATCCTAAATCATTTAAAGCTCCATCAATTTGTCTTGTGACCCTGGAAACAGTGTATCTTCAAGCTTTGTTCTTAAGCTCTTAGTCTCAAACTCTTGAACCACAAAGTCTTGAATTATTCAACAATGGACCCTATGAGATGCGACAGATCTCTATCATTGTCTAGTGACCATGAAAGGGTATAATTCCTAATCATATACTCTGAAGCTTTCTCAAAAGAAATCCATACTAAGCACAATAAAAAAATATCAAACTTGTCTCCAAAATGAATTTTCACGATACATGCATTCTTGATGCAGTGCAAGGCAGGAGAATCCCCGATGGAGATGTCCTAGCCCCCAGCAAATAACCACACAATATAATATAATAACAATACAGAGATATAGATCCACACAATGCTAATACTCATAATAAAATCATCATATATTCATCCAACATGCCCGGCTGTAAGGCCTTCCGAGTTACGGCCAAATACAATGCAATTACAATAGAAACTCCACAAGATCTCGCAAGATCCAAACCAAACCCTAGCTAGCCTAGATCCACACACTGGTAGGAACCCCCAAGGAAGATCTAAACTTGTGCTCGCAAGCCCACCAAGCAATCTCCTTGTTTCCCAAGCCGTAGCTACTAGCTTTCCTCAAAACTCGCTCCACAGCCACCTCCTCTTCTCCTAGGTGGATCAATGATTGCCTAAAGACTTCCCCCAAAACCTCTACTTATACCAATCTAAGCCACAGGTCGGCCCTGAACATAAATTAAATACAAATACCGAAATTAAATGCCACAAGTCAGCCAACAACAACAATTAAATGCCCAAAATAGATGTCTTAGTAAAATCATGATATCTCCTAGCTCCGAATGAATTAGAACTCGTGCTTCGAACCGTAGGTAGAAATATAGGCCCTCTTAAATCTCTAAAATTTTCAGCCTCTAACTATTTGTGAAAAATTACTTATATGACCTGAAATAGGCACCAAATTCCTAAGCAAGGCCGAGCTCCCCTAGGCCATGCTGAGCAACCAAGACCATGCCAAGTTCCATTAAATACATCAAAACCAATTACCCAAGCTTTGTTCTTAAGCTCTTAGTCTCAAACTCTTGAACCACAAAGTCTTGAATTATTCAACAATGGACCCTATGAGATGCGACAGATCTCTATCATTGTCTAGTGACCATGAAAGGGTATAATTCCTAATCATATACTCTGAAGCTTTCTCAAAAGAAATCCATACTAAGCACAATAAAAAAATATCAAACTTGTCTCCAAAATGAATTTTCACGATACATGCATTCTTCAAAGTTTTCAACATTACAAAGCAAAACAAAATTAAAAATTAAAAATGTCAAAAAATATTTCTCATGCAAAACACCATCTCAAAGAGAGAGGATGACTTGAGATGATGGAAGTTCCTCCACCGTCTGATCCTTCCAACCTCCAAAACAATTTCATCAAGAATTCAAGTCATGGTAAGAGGGAGGCTTTAATTCACCAAGAAAACCATTCTTGTCACTAGTTAAATCTAAGTTATCAAAATCTAGATTCAGTATCCCAAATAAAAGAGTTTAACTATTCTTTAGTATCCCAATAATGCACTTTGGTGCCACATCCTTATGATCTGTGTATGAACATCCTAAATTAAGTCCTCTTTTATCTTTATACTAAGATACTTCAAAACTCCTATATCAATATCACATGAACCTTGAATCATGGTTGAAGGCATAGATTTGCCACTTATCTTTGCATCTTCGTAAGCGCCAATAGAGAAGCTTAATAGAGCCCAAATGATTTCATTTTTTTATTTATGGTCTTAGTTATGCCTTTGTTCCCTTTCTATTCACATGGCCAATCTTGTCTTAAGAAAGCTAATAACTCAAGTGTAACTAAGAATACCAAAAAAAAAACTTTTATTTTCAACACTTATTTCAAATTAGTGTAAACTTTCTAATTGTCATCCTTCCAATTCTCATTTTACACAATCAAATATTATTACGCCTTATCATCGGCTTGTCAATACCATTTGATGTGGTATTTGTCAGCTTACATTTATAATATTCTTATTTTAAAATTAAAAATCTAACCCTAGATATAAACAATTATATAATTAGTATAGTGCTCATTACTTTTAATAAAACATATAATAGAAAAAGAGCATAACCTGCAAGAAACTCTTATCAACAACATATTAGACTTTCACTTCTTAAGAACGACATACTGTAGCGAAAGAGGAAGTGAAAGAGAAGGGCTAATGAAAATGAAGGGACAAAACATGTTAAATAAAAGGACGAGGAATGCTCCAATACACTAGTGGAACCCACAGACCTCAGAATATGCTGGTTAAGCATGGTCAACTCCATCAAGAACCTTAATCCCTTTCCAAATGCTTCCCAACCCACCTTGTTTAAACGATTTTCTCGATGGCCTCAGCCATAATTATAATTAATTTATTGCTATTATTAGTGTTTGCATCGCTAAGCAATTATTTTGGTGTATAGATAGAAACTAATAATAAATCAATATTCGAATTCTGAAATACTGAATATACTAATATAGAATTTGTTGGTAATTACAAAGAATCCATGGTATTGCGATGTTGTTACAAGTGGCAGCTGTAATCATACATGCACAAATTAAAACTAATGTAATCATTATGTCTTTTTTTAATGATTTGCTTTGCTTTGCACAAACTGATCCAAATTGGGCATTCATTTATCTGATTAATCTTTGTATCTACCGTCGCATCTATGTAAAATACATTAATTTATATTGTCAACGCGCAAACTCCAAATTGGGCATTAATTTATCCGAGGCTTTGTACGTACCGATGTAAGTTTTGCATCGCTACTAACGAGCAATTAAAACAATTATACTTTCGCAACGCTTCTCATCAATCGGGAGATTCAATATATAATAAATAAATTGGCTGCATCATAAATCTTCATTTCTCACAGTCGAATAGAATAGAGAAGGATTGATTGATTGAAAGCAGAAATGGCGAAGGGATACATTGCATACGTACTGCTCTTCTTGTTGCTCCTCGCCTCATCTGCTTTTGCGTCTGGTAAACTGCTTTCGACTTCTTCTTTTTAATCAATATTTACTTACTAAATAGATTCTGAAATACATAATAATATACTAATATGGAATTTGTTGGTAATTATTACACAGAGACCATGGTATTTGACGACTACCCGGGGTATTGCGGAAATTGGAGCGATAGATATAAAGGGGATTGTGATATTTTTACAGGTGGCTGTAATGATACTTGCCGGAATGGCGAGAATGCTGAGTTTGGGGTATGCCAGGAGGATTTCTCAAAAGTTTTTGTATATTATTGTATCTGTTATGTACACTGTTAGTATAGTATTGCTTCGAATGTACTACGCTTCTTACAAGTCTATGAGTAAATAAATCATTTTCTCATTCATTGGACTTAAATGATATTAGATTTTTATTTCTAAATAATTTGAGTCCGATAATAATGTTTAAATGAGCTAGGCGGCTTATGAATAAACTAGCATATTTATATTTTAAAATATCTATGTAAAAAAAGTAGAAAGTTAACATTTTTAGAAGACTGAAGTCTTTATGTAATTGAATCTGTACTTTTGAATCTCAACCACCTAAAGGAAACTGTCAAAACATTTTTACAAAATCATATAATTTTCTTTTTGGATGTTGATGAGATTAGATTTTTATTTCTTAATAATTTGAGCTGAATAGCAATGTTTAAATGAACTACTCTTCTTGTGAACTTATGAATAAACTAGCATATTTATATTTTAAAAAATTATGTAAAATAAGAAGAGAAATATCATTTTTGGGAAGATTTAAGCCTTTATATAATTGAATCTAAACTTTTGAATCTAAAATACCTAAGGAAAACTGTCAATGCGCTTTTAGAAAATCATATTATTTTTATTTTTATTTGATAAAAATGGGGGAAGCTACTAAACTTTATTAATATAAAATAATGTTTTGACAACAAGATGACCAGATAACCAATAGTGT
Organism: Chamaecyparis obtusa; assembly: GCA_027943335.1. NCBI lineage: Eukaryota > Viridiplantae > Streptophyta > Pinopsida > Cupressales > Cupressaceae > Chamaecyparis > Chamaecyparis obtusa. The sequence continues at coordinate 544,576 of BSBK01000712.1, read as the reverse complement.
ATGAGTCTCCACCAAAACAAAGAAAAATATTCATATATGACACAATAAAAAATACTTCTCATCCCCTAAATTGAGGAAAACTAGTTTGCCTAGACTAATTGCAATCAAAATTAATTTGCCCAAAACAATATAGTAGACTGATACCATCTAGATGTAGAGCCTAAATCACCATGGGCAGAAGATGTATAAGAAAACCATTTGCTGGTACTAGTATCTGGTGGAGAGAAGTAACTGCCTTAATCATCCAAGGACACAAGACTGAGAGTATCCACCTCTGAGAGAGCATGATCAGGTTGGATATGCAAAGTATCACTTACGAGATCATCATAACCATGAAGTGGAGAATCAAAATCATCCCCTTTAGTAGGATCCAAGGCTTGAACCAGACGAATTACCAGAGCAGAACCATCACATCCATGAGGATGAGCTAACAAAGTTTATATTGCCAAGAATTGATCAAGTGCGATAGAAACAAGATTACTACTGAATTGTTGAGGGAATCTGTTAAATTCTTCAACTGGACTCAACAATGATCCATTCTGCACACCAAATTTAACAATAGACATATTCTTTTTAAAAGTAATGAAACCACCAATGGGGAGAAATTGTTAAAGTTTGTGATCAGATTGTATGAATTTTTATTTTCCATATTTTGTATATTAACTAATATAGATATTTTCTTCTTTTCAGGTATGTAGCAAATAAAAGACTTTGAAATTCACAAATTATGATATTTCACTTTAATAATGCACAATGAGGATGTGGAAATATTAAAAAACAAATGTTGATAGATGTATTTCCAAATTTACTTGCTGATTGAATATGGGTAGACTTGCATTCAATGTTGTATATACTTGTCTTCGATCAATCAACAAATGAATATAAATATTGGAGACATGATAGTATAGAGGCAGGAGACATGATTCTATATTATCATGTCTCTTCACAATATTATTTGTTGTTAGTAACTGATAATGCTAATCGACATTTAACAACTCAAACAATGCATAGTGAAGGGGCACCCGATCATAATATTCTGCTTCATCATAGCATAATACCCAATCATAACATAGATCGCAACACTTCATATTATGTACCAACCGATACTAATTGGTGATTATATACTAATCGATCTATCAATCGGTATCGATGCCAAGTCAACCGATATTAATTGGTGATTAGAATATAATGCAAAATGATAACAATGAAATCGATGAAGCATATCGATAATCAAATTTATTGTCATTTGATCTTTAAAAAATACAAATGAATGATTAGTTAATTATATTAATAATATGAAAATATATTAATATTAATTTTTTCTCAATTATGAATGTATGAATATATATATATATATATATATATATATATATATATATATATATATATATATATATATATATATATATATATATATATATATATATATATATATATATATATATATATATATATATATATATATATATATATATAATTCAATATATTATCATAGTATTAATATAAGTGATAACTATTTTATCTAATCACACTACAAACATTAACATAAATCCATTACTAAGTTTATGAAAATTGAAATAAAAAGGTAACATATCTTCTTCATATAAGGATGCATTCACAAATTTAAGAGCAATTGACTGAAATAATGAAGTATCAAGTAGAAAATCTATCAAAATGGTGAGAAAACTGGCGGCAACTTTAGTAAACAAAGTGAATGAATTCAAATTTAACCATTCATTACCCATCAAAGTTCGAATAGCATCTTCAATATGTGAACACGGCCCTGTGAAGACAAATAAAAGTCACTTTGTGTAGTATTGAACATCCAATTTAACTTCTCAATATCTTTGTGGGAGATTCACCCTATATTTCATATTAACTTTCATTTGCAGAGTAGAGAACACATAGAAGCGCTTCTCAGATATATGAAAAACCAAAAACCAACGAAGCTCATATATACTGGACGCACAATAAAATTGAAATAATTACATTTCTAAAGTTGGCTATCCCATAAATAAATGCCACATACTCAAGGAAAAGAAATATATAATCCGAGAAAGGAAGTCATTTCAAAAAGGAAATAATGTGTGAAGGAAAGAAAACCAGTGATCATATAGATTTTGGGAAAGGTGAAAAGAGAGAGTAAACAAAACCATCTCATGTCATGATAAAGAAAACCCAATATTTCATTAGCAAGTGCATGAGGAGTCCTAGGGACCAAGTGCAATCATTCCCAGAATTAATTGTTGATGGCATGGGAAAGAGGGAGTGAGTAAACCATATCTTAAAATGATTAAATTCATGTGATTCGATAGCACCTCTACTTGGTTTTTCAATCCCTATCTTAATCCGTGAGTGAACTTGTTTCATCTCCCATCCAACCAACATCAATTGTGTGGATAAGTGATGCTGGAAAAAGTGTTTTTTAAGAGTTTTTAGTTAATTTTATTTGTTTTTATGGAAATAAAGAATGTGCAAAGATTTGCATATTTATATTTAGAATTTAGTTTTCTTTGTTTTTTAGTTTTATTCCTTAGCAAATAAAACCTGTCTAGATACATGTGTATCTAGTTTTCTTTCATATTTTTCCTATGGCTATGAATTCTATATATTCAACCATTTGTAATATTTTTTTTAGACAGAGCTACAATAAAAGTTGTATTTTCAAAAAATTTTCTTTTGTAAAATCTTCATTTGGTATCAGAGCTTTAGGATTGTGAAGCCTTCAACATGGCAAATAATTTACAAATTCCAAAATTTGATGGAGTTGATTATCAATATTGGTCAATCAAGATGAAGAATTTTTTGATAGGAAAATATTTTTGGGAGATCATTGAATCGGGATATGAAGAACCTGAGAATAGGGATGATCTCATGGCTAATGAGAGGAGATTGAGGAAGGAAGCTGAGAAGAAGAATGCAATGGCTCTATTTCACATTCAAATGACTCTTGAGAAGAGTTTGTTTCCCAGAATTGTTGATGCACAGACAGCAAAAGATGTTTGGAAGACTCTAAAAGATGCTTACCATGGCAATGATCAGATCAAGGTTGTGAAGCTACAAACATTGAAAAGAGAATATGAGAATTTGAAGATGAAGGAAGGTGAGAATGTGGGAGATTTTTGTGTAAGATTCAAGGATGTGGTTCATAAAATGGCCACTTTAGGTGAACCTATGAGCCAAGAGCATGTGATGCATAAGGTATTGAGATCTCTAACCCCAAAATGGAATACTATAGCAATTATTATGGAAGAAAGTAAAAATTTAGCCACCTTGGAGTATGATGAGCTAGTTGGATCTCTCATATCACATGAAGATAGAATAAGGGACACTTCTACCAGCATTAGTGAGAAGTCTTTTGCTTCCCAATTGCAAATTTCAAATAATGATGGTGCTAGTAGCAACAATAACAACCACAGAGGTTCAGGAAGGAGTCAAAATTAAAACTTTTCAAGAGGAACTAGAGGAAGAGGAGGTGCTCAAGGAGGAAGAGGCCGAGGTAGATTTGATAAAAGAAACATTCAATGTTACCATTGCAATCGGTATGGACACTATGAGAAAGAGTGTAGGCTAAAATCAGGTAACAATAATGCAAATTATGCTCAACAAGATGAGGATCCTTCCTCAGGTAATTTATTCTTGTGTTATGGCAATGCTGAAAATAATATGAGTGATGTTTGGTATTTGGATTCTAGGTGCTCTAACCATATGTCTGGTAACAAGGATATTTTTTCATAGCTTGATGATGGCTATAGATCCAATATTACTCTTGGTAATAATAATAAGGTGGAGGTTGCAGCCAAAGTAGCCATGGAAGTTCAGACAAAAGAAGGTATGAAAAGTGTTCAAGATATCTATTATACTCCAACATTGAAGCATAATTTATTGAGTGTTGGGAAGCTATGTGAGAAGAATTATAGAGTTGTATTTGAAAATATGAAATGCACTATCTATGATAAGAATCAGGAAAATAAAGTGATTACAGTTGTTCCTATGACAAAGAATAGGATGTTTCCCTTGAAGTTTGGTGAAAATGACAATCATCTTGTGAATATGGCTTATGAGGATAAAAGCTGGTTGTGGCATCTCAGGTATGGTCATTTGAATTTTCATAGTTTGAAGATTCTAACATCAAATGCATTGGTTCTTGGGTTGCCTAAGGTTGAAGAGCACAACAAAATTTGTGAAGGATGTGCAAAAGGGAAGCATGCAAGAGAATCATTTCCAAAAGGAAATGCATGGAGGGCTCATCACCCACTTCAGCTTATTCATTCTGATATTTATGGTCCTATGCAAACACCAAGTTTGGGTAAGTCATCATATTTTATCACTTTTATTGATGATTACTCACACGTGTTGGGTTTATTTTTTCAAGACTAAGGATGAAGCCCTTGATACATTCAAGAGGTTTAAATCCCGTGTAGAGAATGAGAAAGGAAATACAATCAAATGTTTGAGAATAGATTGTGGAGGAGAGTATTGCTCCTAAGATTTTTAGAATTTTTGTGAGATGAATGGGATCAAGAGACAACTCACAACTGCTTACACACCTCAACAAAATGGAGTGGCTGAAAGAAAGAACCATACTGTGGTAGAAATAGCAAGGAGCATGTTACAAACCAAGGGTTTGAACAATACTTATTGGGCTGATTCAGTTGCTACAACAGTCTATATTCTCAATAGGAGTCCTACAAGTTCCCTAGACAAGATGACTCCCTATGAAGCATGGTATGAGAATAGGCCTAATGTAAATCATTTTAAATTTTTTGGTTGCTTGGCTTATGTTCGTATACCTAATCAAAATAGACAAAAGTTAGATGCTAAAAGTGAACCATGAATTTTTGTGGGTTATAGTGAGGAGAGCAAAGCTTATAGATTGTATAATCCCATTACTAATAAGATTCTTGTCTCAAGAGATGTGATTTTTTATGAAGGGGGAGTTTATGGTCATAAAAAAGGCCATGTTGAAAATCCAAAATCTATTTTGGATGATGATATTATTGATAATAATGATCATGAGCAGCCAACTAATGGTTCTTTTTCAAGATCTCCTAGTCCACCAAGCAACCTCTCATCAAATTCAAGTGGAATTCCATCCTCAAGTCCAAGTTCTACAAGAAGGGTAAGAAGATTAAGTGATATTTATCAAAGAAGTCAAAATCAAGAACATGAAGAAGATCCAATAGGTGAGATAGTAAATTTTGCATTACTTGCTAAAGCTGATTTTGAGCCATCATGTTTTGAAGATGCATGTACTAATGAGGTTTGGATGCAAGAAATGAATGAAGAAATGGATTCCATTGATAGGAATGAGACATGGGAGCTTGTAGAGCTTCCACATGAGAAGAAGAAGATTGGCATGAAATGGGTATACAAGATCAAATATAACACTGATGGGAGTGTGGAAAGATACAAGGCAAGATTGGTTGCTAAAGGTTTCACTCAAAGGTATGGCATTGATTATGAAGAAAATTTTGCACCTGTAGCAAGACAAGAAACTATTAGATTGCTAACCTCTCTTGCAGCTCAAAAGAAATGGACTATTCATCACATGGATGTGAAAAGTGTCTTCTTGAATGGGTACTTAGAAGAAGAAGTATATGTGGGACAGCCACAAGGTTTTGAAGTTCAAGGAAAAGAAGATCATGTCTATAAACTAAAGAAGGCTTTGTATGGCCTCAGGCAAGCACCACGTGCATGGTATGCAAGGATTGATGGATATTTTCAGCAGAATGGCTTTCAAAGAAGTAAGAGTGAACCTACCCTTTATTACAAGCAAGAAGGTAATGATATTATCATTGTGAGTTTGTATGTTGATGATTTTTTATACATGGGTAGTTGTTCTAAGATAAAAAAGGAATTCAAAATTGCTATGATGAATAAATTTGAGATGAAAGATTTGGGTCTCATGAAGTATTTTTTGGGAATGGAGGTTTATCAATGTGAAAATGAAATTTTTGTTTGTCAAACAAAGTATGCAAATGATATACTAAAGAAATTTGATATGGCTGATTGTAAACCTCTTTCTATTCCAATTGCTCATAGAGTTACATTGTGTAGAGATGATGGTGCTGAAATTGTTGATGAGACATCATACAGAAGCATTGTTGGAAGTTTGATGTTTCTAACTCACACAAGACCTGATATTGCTTATTCAGTTTCATTGGTCTCGAGGTATATGACAAATCCATCACAAGAACATATGAAGGGAGCCAAGAGAATTTTGAGGTATGTGAAAAACACTCTCAATTTTGGAATTCACTATTCTTCTAAAAAATTTGAGCTTGTTGGCTTTAGTGATTCTGATTAGGGAGGTAGTTTGGATACCGAAAATCTACATTTGGTAATTATGTTTCTTTGGGCTCTGGTTTAATCACATGGAGTTCAAAGAAGCAAAGTATGGTTGCTCTCTCTTCTACATAAGCAGAATATGTTACAGTCACTTCACCAGGCACACAAGCTTTATGGCTCAGAAAGCTTCTTGAAGAAATTGGTGAGATTCAGGTTCAGCCTACGATGATTTTTTGTGACAACATTAGTGCCATTAAATTGGCCAAGAATCTAGTTCATCATAGTAGGACCAAACACTTTTATTTGAAACAACACTTCATTAGAGATTTGGTACAAAAGAATGCAATTGAATTGAAATACATCAACACAAAGGCACAAATAGTGGATATCTTCATGAAGGTGGTTGCAAAGGATCAGTTTTTGACACTCAGAGATCAAATTGTTACCCCTCTCAGCATCAAGGGGGAGTATGTGGCTAAGTGATGCTAGAAAAAATGTTTTTTGAAGAGTTTTTAGTTAGTTTTATTTATTTTTATGGAAATAAAGAATGTGCAAAGATTTGCATATTTATATTTAGAATTTAGTTTTCTTTGTTTTTTAGTTTTATTCCTTAGCAAATAAAACTTGTCTAGATACATGCGTATCTAGTTTTCTTTCATGTTTTTCCTATGGCTATGAATTCTATATATTCAACCATTTGTAATATTTTTTTTAGATAGAGCTGCAATAGAAATTGTATTTTTTGAATTTCTTCTTTTGTAAAATCTTCAAATTGGCCTTCATTCCATCATGTTAAAAGCTAATAAAATTAACCAACCTTATATCAGTCCTAATCATCTAAACTTGAGTCACGAGTGTCACTTACCTAAGAAGCTTAGCCTTAACTCTGATACCTCATACTTGGTTTTTCATCAGAACTTATCAACTTTACAAGCAATCAAAACCTCAATCTAATCATCTATTCATCCTTTGAGACAAAGTCACTTACTCATCCTGGATTTGAGCTTCACACTGTATCACTCTTAAGATATTAGTCACATTCATCTTTTATGCCTGTCCAAACAAGAAACTCTTGTAGACAAAAGGAAAAATAACTTGAAACACTCGGCCTAGACTATTCATCTAGTGACAAATCACAGTCGCCTGTGAGACACCCTTATACAAGAAGAACTTTTTGTCTCAACTAAAAAAAGGACTTGAATCCCCTTTTTCAATGATATCTATAATCTTCAACTACTGAACAACTAATCTTTGATCAACCAACATCGCAAGATCATCCTTCAGGCCTCAATCAAAACTCTTCTGCTAATCAAGAAAACACAACAATCCCAAACATGTCCAGAGGGAGACAAGAAAATGAAGGCTTTAGAGGCCATTCTCTAGATCATGACAATGACCCACATGATAGTTCATCCAGTGACTATGAACCTGATGAGGAAGCCAAAGAAAAATGTTAGAATGATAAATTCTTTCGTAAGATGATGAAGATTCTCATAAAGGAATAAAAAGAGAAATATTTTGTTGACCTTGTTAAACAAGGAGCTAAACTTCATGTTGATTTTGACATTGACAATATCATCACTAAAGAAGAAGAGATACCTCTAGAACTTTGTCACTAAACAATTACAATCTTTACAAACTTGGATGCTAGAGATGCAAAAGGAAAAAGAGGAACTTTATGCGCAATACTCGCTTGACACAATTTGTCCATTTCATTTTGATAAAGATATATACATGCCTCTATTTCCTTCTAGAGTTTGGTCTTTTCCATAGTGATCTAAGTCTATTATACCCTCATTATTGGGTGTAATCAATTATTGATCTCATTTTATAATGTGAGAAGTGTATCATTAACGTAATCATGGGTTTTGAAACACATCCTTTTGTAATACTTTTGACTAAGGGTAATTATGAGTCATGGGAAAAAGGAAACATCACACATTGTAGATGGCTTAATCTCTTGCCTCATCTTTATGGACTCATTCCTTAGCCAGAGTCAAAGTGGAAGCAATATGTTTAGGGAGAAAAGAATTTTCATGTCATATATTTTCTTATTAGAAACATCACTGCACATCTCTTCCATGATATTGATGAAGGGTGCTCCCCTTAATACCACAAACACATAACAGGAATAGAGAAACAACAACAACAATATGCAAGAACAGAAAATTGGCTTCTTATTATCTCCACAAATGTGGAATTACAAACTTTCAGAATTACAATATGCAAAGCCACATGGGCATTCCCTTACAATATTTTGTAGGACAAAGTCTCGAATCAATACCCAGATCTACTACCCAGAACTGCCCTAGACAACACTATGGGCCTTCTTTATATAGGCATTTTCCACCACCTGAGAAGGTTCCAGAAATTTAGCCCTTAGGCCCGACCAAACTTAGAATTATTTTATTTTTTAATTTATTATATCAAAGTCGGCTCAAAATAAGTTTTGAAACCTGAACAAAAATTTTGAAGGAAAATTATTTTCTGCCATTTCAGGTGGCCCGGCTTCCAGAGACCATAAGTCATCACCAGTTGACCCAATTGACTATTATAACCCCATTTCAGAAAGGCCACGAAGTGCTCTACAGGCTTGACTCATGCAAGTGCCTGTCACCCAAATTTTTGACCACATCCGAGGCCTCTAAAGACTTCAAAACTGAGTTCAAAGTTTATGTGCCCTGCTGCCAATACCGAAAATCTTCAATATCCTCAAAACTACACCTGATCTAGCCATGAAACTTTACTGGTAGGCTGATATGACTGAGATGAACCTCCACATGTAAAATCAGAACATTTCGAGATCATATGACCAACTTACTAAAAATAGAAAGTTCCCATAAATAGAAGCTCTGCATAAGATAGCCCTTATTGAATACAAAAATAGAAATATTTTTGGGTGATGCAAGATTGCTCTTACACCCAGGATGCTCCTGCATCAGACACCTAGGGTAATTTGAGAAGTGACCCTATCACAACTCAAGTGTGTAGAGGAAAACCAAGATGGTTAATCTCCTCCTTTGTTAGCCATGATGAATCTTCAACAGGTCATCCTTTCCACTTGACCAGATATTCTTCATATGTCTTGTTCCTTGTGCTTCTGCCAACATGACTATCTAGTATGTCTTCAATCTCTTTGGTATCTGAACTAGTTGCTGGAATACTCCACTGTGTTGTGATCTCATCTTCAACACCTCCCTCATGATACTCTGTCAGATCTGAAACATTAAATACTGGTGAAATATTCAACTCAGTAAGCAAATCAACCTCATATGCATTTCTCAAATCATGCTTCTTCAGTATCTTACATGGACCGAACTTCTTCATTTTCAACTTGTTATATGTACCAACTGGAAATCGCTCCTTCTACAAATGAACCATGACTTCATCTCCAACCTGAAATTTCTTATGCCTCCTTTTCTCATCTGCCTTAGCCTTATACTATGCGTTCATCTTGGTAATGTGCTTCCTCGCCTCCTCATGGATGTTCTTCAAATGTTCTGCAAAATCCTCAGCTTCAGCACTACTTATTTCTCCTTTATCTATCTTTCTCAACTCAGATGCATTTCTTGGACTACTCCCATATACAATCTGGAATGGTGATTTACCAGTCCTCCTGTTGATAGAATTATTGTATGCAAATTCTACCTATGGTAAAATCAAATCCCATCTTATTGGCTTATCTCCAACCAAACATCTCGATAAATTTCTCAAACTCCTATTCACCACCTTTGTCTATCCATTGGTTTGTGGATGATGTGATGAACTGAACTTCAAATCTGTCTTCAACTTCTTCCACAATGTATGCCAGAAATATCCAACGAACTTAGTGTCCCTATCAAAAACTATACTCTTTGACAAACCATGTAATCTCACCACTTCTCTAAAAAATAATTCTGCTACATGAACAACATCATTAGTCTTCTTGCAGGGAATAAAATGTGCCATCTTTGAAAATTTGTCAACTACTACAAAAATTGAATCATGTCCCCACTGTGTCCTTGGTAAACTAAGAACAAAGTCCATACTGATATCCTCCCAAGGCTTCTCTGGTACAGGTAATGGCTGATACAACCCTATATTCTACTTCACTCCTTTCACCATCTGACATACTCTACAACTCTGTACAAACTTCTTGACATCTTACTGCAACTGTGGCCAATAATAATTCTCACTAACCAAAGCAAGGGTTTTATCACAACCAAAATGTCCAGCCAATCCTCCGCTATGCTTCTCCTTGATGAGATTCTCCCTCATAGAACTTCTTGAAATGCACAACTGACTCCCTCTGAATAGCATATCATCCTGAATAATGAAATCCAGCCACTTCGTTCTGTCTAGAGTAACAGGTTCTTTACAAGCTTTCCAAGCTTCACCAAAATCAAGATCCTTTGGATATAAATTCTTGAGTTCTTTAAACCCAACCACCTCAATCTGTATCTCTATCAGCAATAGTTTCCTTTTGCTAAGCGCATCTGCAACCCTGTTAGACTTTCCACTTCTATGTTTCAAAACAAATGTATAACTCTATAAAAACTCAACCCATTTCAAATGCCTTTGATTCAACTTTCCTTGACTATTCAGCTATTGCAAAGCTTGATGATCAGTATACAAAACAAACTCTTTAGGAAGTAGATAGTGTCTCCACTTCTTCAATGTCTAAACTATAGCATAAAATTCCTCAGTAGCACTCCTTGGAGTAGGCCATTCAAGGATAGCCTGTACCTTCTCTGGGTCCATTTTTAGACCTTCTGCTGAAACTACAAATCCCAAAAACACTAACTCTTTCTTCACAAAACTACACTTCTTCAAATTAATCAAAAATTTCTCATCTCTTAACTTCTCAAACACCATATGAATATGCATCATATGCTCTTCCAATGTCTTACTAAAGATCAAAATATCATCTAGGTACACAATGACAAACTTACCCAAAAATTCTTTCAGAACCTCGTTCATGAGCCGCATGAAAATGCTCTGTGCATTGGTTAGCCCAAAAGGCATGACTAACCACTCATACAGTCCTTCCTTTGTCTTGAAGGCGGTCTTCCATTCATCTCCTTCTCTTATCCAAATTTGGTGATATCCACTCTTCAGATCTATCTTTGAGAAATACACAGCCCCACTCAAACAATCCATAATATCATCCATTCATGGCAATGGAAACCAGTACTTGATTGTGATCTTGTTTATTTCTCTAGAATCTGTACACATCCTTCATTCTCTATTCTTCTTTGGTGCTAATACTACTAGTACAACACAGGGACTTAGACTCTCTCGAATCAACCCCTTCTGCAATAACTCATGTACTTGTCTGTTCAACTCTTCACTTTCTACTGGTGTCATTCTATGTGCTGCCTTGTTTGGCAAACTGGCTCCTGGAATCAAATCCATCTGATGACTAACCTTTCTTACTGATGGTAATCCATCAGGTACATTATCAAATACAATATCCTGAAACTCATTCAACAAATCTGCAACCTCTATAGGTACATCCTCTACTTCCTCTTTACCAGCCTTTTCTTTAGTCTCCTTCAATGGCTTTAGCTTATGTCGCACTCCATCCTTTGTCAGGGAATAGGTATTTGCACAACCATCATGTATAGCACATCTATCAAACTCCCACGGCCTACCCAACAACATATGGCATGCATCCATAGATATGATATCACATAGTACCTCATCTTGGTACCCACTAATCTTGAACTTTACTAGGCACTGTTCACTGACCATGACCTTGTGGCCATCTTGCACCTAGGCAATCCGATATGGATGTGGGTGTTTCTATCTCTTGAGCTTCAACTTTGTCACCATCTCTTCTGATACCAAATTTTTAGTGCTTCCACTATCAATAATCACATCATAGCATTTACCCTCACACTTGCATCGAGTGTGAAACAGGCTCCTCCTTTGTTCAGGTATCTGGCATCTTCATCTACATGTGCCACTCTGGCCTGGCCTTTATTCCTCCTATCCATCCTTCCTTGGTGTTGAGGACATTCAAATGCCCTATGACCTTCTTCTCCATAGTGAAAACATGTTCCACGGAAGCCTCCTCTTCCTGAACCTTGTCCTCTTCCTCTTCCTCTTTGATCTCTATTGTTCTGATCTTGGAAATGATTGGAATTGTTTCCTCTCTGATTTTGACTACTACTAGCCTCATCCTTCTTTTTCAGATCTTCATTTTGGCCTCCATATGATCATCCACCAAATCATCCACCGCGACCCCTTCTATTTTTTCTGCTCTCAAACTTCTTGTTTAGCTTTTCCTCTACTTTTCGGGAAAACTGGTATGCCTCTTCAATATTGTTCATTCAAACCAGATTTAGCTCCTCCTAAATGCTCAGCCTTAACCCATTAAGGTAATGGGAAACTTTCTCCTTGTCAACTTCTGCATGGCCTGTTCTGATGAGGATTCGATAGAACTCCTCTGTATACTCTTGAACAGATCTTCCTACCTGCTTCAAACTTTGCATCTTCTTTAGTAGGTCAAGCTCATAATCAACGAGAATGAACTACCACTTCAATTTATCCACCATTCGATCCCATCTTGTGATTTTATCTTTCCCTCTTCTATTTCACTCCAATTGAATCTCTTGCCACCAGATCTTTGCATGACCTTTCAGTCTGGCCTTCGCGATTTTGACCCTATCAGGATCCTCAATATCTTCATACTCAAAATATTCTTCACATTCATTGATCCAGTCGATCAACTGCTTTGGGTTAAGATTTCCTAAAAATGCAGGAACCTCAATCTTAGGTCTTTTTTCGATCTTGGAAATGGCCCGAAAAAGTCTTTCTTCCTCTTGGTTCACAACTTCGACTTCTCCTTCTTGATCTTCTTCTTCGGCTTCATCCTCGCTTTCATCTTTAACATTAAGATTCATTCCTCTATGAATCTCCTCTTGTAATGCTCGCACTTGTCTCTGGAGCACTCTAACCTCAGGTGTTACAACACCAGCTCTTCTGCCACATTCCCTCCATGGAGGCATTTTTGCAATGTGTGCTAAAACCCTAACCACAGTCCTGGTGCAAACTGCCTCATAGTCGGTGATCTATTTACACACTAAGGAACTCCTACTCTAATACCTCTTGATGAAGGGTGTTCCCCTTAATACCACAAACACATAACAGGAATAGAGAAACAACAACAACAATATGTAAGAATAGAAAATTGGCTTCTTATTATCTCCACAAATGTGGAATTACAAACTTTCAGAATTACAATATGCAAAGCCACATGGGCATTCCCTTACAATATTCTGTGGGACAAAGCTTCAAATCAGTACCCAGATCTACTACCCAAAACTGCCCTAGACAACACTATGGGCCTTCTTTATATAGGCATTTTCCACCGCCCGAGAAGGTTCCAGAAATTTAGCCCTTAGGGCTGACCAAACTTAGAATTATTTTATTTTTCAATTTATTACATCAAAGTCGGCTCAAAATAAGTTTTTAAACCTGAACAAAAATTTTGAAGGAAAATTATTTTCCACCATTTCAGGTGGCCCGTCTTCCGGAGACCATAAGTCATCACCAATTGACTCGATTGACTATTATAACCCCATTTCAGAAAGGCCATGAAGTGCTCTACAGGCTTGACTCACGCAAGAACTTGTCACCTAAATTTTTGACCTCATCTGAGGCCTCTAAAGCCTTCAAAACTGAGTTCAAAGTTTATGTGCCCTACTGCCAATACCAAAAATCTTCAATATCCTCAAAACTAGACCTGAGCTAGCCATGAAACTTTACTGGCAGGCTGATATGACTAAGATGAACCTCCACATGTAAAATTAGAACATTCTGAGATCATATGACCAACTTACTAAAAATAGAAAGTTTCCATAAATAGAAGCTCTGCACAAGATAGCCCTTATTGAATACAAAAATAGAAATATTTTTTGGGTGATGCAAGATTGCTCTTACACCTAGAATGCTCCTGCATTAGATATCTACCTAAATGTGAAGGTATTTATTGTGCACACATAGTTTGGACCATTATTTAGGATATTTTTGAAGACCTACATGCTCCTCCTTTCCCAGATAATCCTTCTTTAGATTGTCTTCTTCATCTTCATGATGTAGAAAATATTCCCTATGATGATAATACCTTAGAGGAGATTGAATAATTTTCAGAAATTGAGAGTTATGATGATCAATTCACTCCGCCAATAACTCCTACTTCTCTATATGACATCACACATTCATCTTCTTTAGGTGATTCTATCGATTCATTAGAAGATATGTGTGTGTGTGTGTGTGTGTGTGTGTGTGTGTGTGTGTGTGATTTTGAATGGGATTCTTATTTGCTAGACATTGCATTATTTTCCAAGTATCATATTTTGAAATTGGGAGACATCCTTGGGGGGTTTCTCTTCTCTTTGATGAAAACTTCATCATAGTTGGAGAAGATTCTACATTGTCTAAGTTAGAGATTGGCATTTATGAGTCTCCTCATTCATTTGGCTTGTCACATTTCATGGTTCAATTTGATCATGCTTATGTGATGGATTTTATGAGCTTGGAGACTCCTATCTAGTCTTCAGAGATGCATAATTGGAGACATTCTTCCTCCTTCCATTTGGACATGGATTGGCTTCATCATTTAATGGAATTGTTTATTCTTAAGAGTAGACATGTTTGTAACGTCCCCGCTAGAAAACCCAAGAGGATAACAATAAATAACTATTAAATATGATTTTTTTTATAAAAAGAAATACGTAACATTAACATTAACATTAACAAAAATCTATTATAGTAATGGAATAATGTCCTCTCTAGGTTCCCTAATGTTACGGTTTAGCATTGTATAAAGAAAACCCCATGAAATCATAGAATAAGAACATAAGACCAATAATGAAATAGTCATCACAAATCCATTATATTGACTAATCAATTACATAATGAAATAATTTCCAAGTACATAAGGTTCATCCAATGATACATTTAAATATTACATAATACATAATCAAGTGCTTATGTGAAATTAAGTTTACAATGAGAATGAACACTTTTACATCATGTGATACAATGGTGCATCAATGATCATAAATCAAGCAATAGACATAAAGACATGAAGAAGATAGTATGTCATAGAGATCATCCAAAAGCCAAAAACCAAAGCATGAACCTTGGTGGAAATAAGTTCACCACCCTAACACATGGAACCTAATGGTCTACTCCGTTGAGCTAGGAGATAGAATTCAAGCCCACACATGCCACATACTCATGAAAGAAAAAGATAAACACATGATACCATAAAACCTACAAAGTTAAGTTCAAGAAGACCAAGAGAAAGAAACATAAATAACCACATAGGTAAACACAAGGAACATCCTATACTCGAGGCAATACTAAAAAAATTCATGAGGGAATCTTAGGACATATACTAAAGGGCATCATCACATAGCTCCCACTCTCTCAGGTCACCTTGATAGTCTCTCTAGTCTCAATGCTTAATTGGAGCTCATATGGAACTAACTACCTCTCATGTAGACAACGTGTCGATCTTCTAGATCAATGTCCCACAGACTGCTAGGCTTTCTGCAACCCATCCTTATCTATACATATAATCAAGTCTATGAGTGAGGAAATTATCTTTTTTTAATGTTAATCCCAACCTAGTTCATTTATTAAGTTATCACTTGATTAAAAATCCATAAAGGGTTATCCTAAATGACCACTTTGGGTCCTGACCCCAATTTCAAGCCACCCTCCAACTATACTCCTAGAAAACGCTCCCAAAAAATGAAATCCAAAAGGCATGAAATCAGGATGCACCCAAATATCCAATGGGGTACAAGGTCACAAAATCAAGCCTCATGAAGATAAAATACCACATGAGAATCAAATTTCTCAAAATCATATCTTTTACCATGTATCAAAATAGAAACCCCAAAATATGGATCCAAAAATTACCATACCACATAAAGAAGAACAAGGTTGGTTTAAATAAAGGATCAAAATCAAGGAGTCAAATCATGTAGACATCATGATGCAAAAGAAATGCATCAAAATATCAACTGCATCAAGGCATATATCTAAGGAAGTCATAGGCCTCAAAAGAAAAAAATACATAAATCATCTAATCCTCCAAGCACATAAATCTAAAAGGTCAAAATAAACATTGTGTGAACTTATCAATCACAAATTGTGAGCCTCATCAAGTATTAAAACAAGTAACATCCCCACCTCTGGTAGGAACTAACCATCCCCAAAACTCAGACAACAAGAACCTCATAAAAAAAAGAATGCTAAAGTTTCCAACTTGTATGTTTAGTAACACAAGCTCAAATGGTTACAGGAATATACTTGTAAAGGTGGTCACCACTAAAAAAACATAAATCATTATGCAATTTGTGCACTTTTATTACAACTATTCAACTGACAGAAACAACATCTCACTAATCTTGTTAATCTTTCTTTTTTTAAATAAAAAGAAAATAATTCCACATATTATTGCCAATTATATTAAATCATTCCATTTTACTCATTTCCTCCTTAACTAAAACACTTACTAATATTTATTATAATCTAAATTGCACAATTTGGTTAGTCATTCAACCTAATAAATACAAACATTTAACATCTCTACAATACACACTTCCATGAGATTTTCTTTACAAAAATAATCTATTTTACATCAAATAATTAAAATACATAAGTAACAATTTACATCAATTCTACTAAAATTCAAACAAAATTATTTAAATATAATTTTATATAATTTTCATAAATAAATCTAATTAAAACATAAATCCTAAATGAAATTATTTAAATTCCCAAAGTATTTTCATTTTTTCAATTCCCAATTGTGACCTTTGAAATGTCTAACACTTGTGGTGTTTTTTTAGGTGACTTTTTGGTAAGCTATCTTTTATGTAAAGGCAACGACAATTATTGAAGCACTTTCATTGTGCTTTTATGGAAGGTCTACAATTGGTTCTAATTTCCCATTTGGAATGAACAAGAATGGTGTTATAAAAGGTCCAAAATTTGGATTTACAACTTCCAATTGCATTTAAATACTTTCCAAGATATTTACATATCCATTTTGATGCAAATTCTCTAACCATTTCCATTCAAGAGGCATACACTCATGCATGTTTGCATGGACAATACTAGAGACTCCCAAGTTTGTATATCATGATGGATGCACATGCTCTAATTCATAGCTAAGGTCTGTAAAAGAATTACAAAATGCTAGAGAATGTAAAAAATATGCCTTAGCTACATGTTGACCATTCCCACTCTAAGAATACCCTCAATTAGTAACACCCATGATATTGCATTGGGTTCAGGCATTCTTTTTAATCTTTTCTAATTGAGCATCCATGTGATGCCAGTTCCAATCATTGAGAGTCTAGAGACCTATTAGTACCCATATGGAAACCCATTTTAAAACCTCAAAGTCAATTATTCCATCTTTGATTCTCTTGTCAATTATTAGTAAATTCAAGAACAGGATTTGAATCGTTTTGAACTTGTTCAGACTGGTTCAAATGGCATGAGCGAATTCAGAGGATCATAAAGTTCAAATATGGCTAATTTTAGTGCAGAAGTTCAACGATTTGTAGATCAAGATTGGAGGTTCATTTCAATGGTATAGATAGATTTACAGGTTCAATAGACTCAAGAACCTAGTATGGTATAAAGAAGCTTCGATCAGTCTAGTTCAGTGGTGCTAAGTGAAAATCTCATAGATTTTGACTCATTCTTTAAAAAAAAGAAAAGATTGAAAGCTATGGGCACCCCATTCTTTGAGAATCTAGTGACAAAAAGAGAGCCAATCAGGTCAAGGCCTTTTATTTCAATTTGAAGGCTCTAAATTGAATGTTAAGGTCTTCCCCCAGATATTTGCATGATCAAACTATAAATACGAGGTTTTGATGATTTAGATAGTTAAATTTGTGCAAGATCAAAAATGATCCCTCAATAGTTTTTCCCTGCATATTATGTGGATGCATCAATGATGCATCTTCAAGGCACCTCATCACTGGGCCTAAGCCATGATCACACTTCATTTAGAATGGAGGTCGAGCATCTATCCTGTTTGGATTAACAAGGTAGAAATAACAATTATGTGCAAATATAATCAATATCAGAAAACAATAAACCACATAGAAGAGAACACAAGACACAAAGATTTAACGTGGTTCACCCAATCCCTGGGCTACGTCCACCAATAGTGAGTCCAATATTTTATTATCCAATGATTACAACTTGATTACAATCTGTAATCCCTTACAGCTCAATTCTGCCACAAGTACTAAAATCATACATTATGAAATCCCTAAGCCTAAGCCATATTATACAATATTTTTTCCACTTTAGGGTTAGAATGAGTTACAATATGTCAGCCCAAAATAACTGAAAATATGTCGGCGAGGTCGGGAGGAAAAGTGTACAGTACTTTCTTGGATAGTACTTTCCTAATCAGTCACCACAAGCTAACATATCCTTGTATTTCAGAGGGAACAACATTCAGTCATACATGGGTCGATGGGAATAAGATAGTGCATTTGTTGATGCAATTGAAATTTTTGAATTGATTAAACTAGGGCAAAATGTTTATGAAGGGATTGGGACACTGTACATCGTAGACCTCACTTGTCACCATTTCTCAACTCATTTATCTGTTATGAGAACAAAGCTCGTATGATGCTCACAGTACATGGAGAAGGTGGTCTTTCATTTGTATAATGCATGATGAATTGGTGAGAAAGCAAGTGGTCTTCATTTGATTGTCCATTCAAAATATAAGACAATGCATTGTACAATAGCAGTTTGCCAGGCCCGGTCAAATTCAGTGGCATGAGAGAGTTAGTCCACAGATCTCACGGGGGTAGTTGTGTTTCGTAACCGTGGATAGTGGAGACCCCTCAATGTGGGAGATGGGAAATAGTTGGCATGATACATAACCAATTCCAACAAAATTCGTTATAAAATCATGCAAAGTGGAAGATGTTAGAATCAAACCTGGGTATAAATTAAGGACCAATACACCAGGATTATAAGTTGAGATTGGCTACAAGTTTAACTATCGAGCCCCATCAAAAATATGACTTGGAATCATAGACAGCACATGTGAACTATTTGACAAGGTGCTAATACAGGTTAGATATTTCAATATGTGCCAAGGGGAAAATTCATTGCAAGGAAGCGCTATGAATTGTAGATGATGGTGATTGTGGAGTCAATGTGCAAATTTAGACATTCTTGTGGGAAAGTTGCAGGCCCCCACTATAAAAGACACATCATGAATAGGGGAAGCCCCTGATTTCTACAAATATAACCTTTGTGAATTTTAAAGATGGAAAATATGAGGATGCTAACTAGATGCAACAAGGATTGGTTGTGAAGATCCCTTCTTGTCTTTGTTATCAAGGAAAATAAACAAAGGTGATGGAGCATATTCAAAATCTACTGCATTTGCAGCAGTGACAATGTTAATCAAAATAGTCTAGATTTACGCTTTCCAAGGAATAAGATTTGGCTCGATAATTTAAAACATAGTTTGTATATCATCGCAACCCATAAGTAGTTTGCAGAAATGATGCCACTTGTAATGTTTTAAATTAAACATCATACATATGAGAAAGCTTAGAAACATTAAAATAATGTTTTGTAAACATTACAAGAGTATTTGTAAAATTCTTAAGCATTATATAAAACTTTAGAAAGCTCTCAAGAAAGGGGCTTTGATTTTCAAGAATCGGTTACGAAAGCTGGTTGAGAAAACTGAAGGAGATTAACTGATGAAAAAAAAAGATAAATAGGCTAGAGAAAGAAGAGGAAAGGAATCCAGTTTTCTTTTAGATTTTGCGGTAAAGACTTTGATGCTTCAGCAGAATGAGAGCTATGAATATAGGGTAGAGGGGAGGCTTTTCTTTTCGAGGGCCTTTGTGATGGAGGAGGAATTTTTGCTCTTATTTCATTTGTGGTTGTAAAGGAGGGAAAGTTATGGTAATCAGAATGTTCATTCAGACTTTGAGCTTAGTGACTTATACATATATTTGTCAATGCATAGTGCAGTTTAAGATTTTATGCTCAAATTTTGATGTATTGATTACTTTGTGAGTTGGTACATCGATTGCCCTATGTCATTTCTTGTTGTGTGTTTCAAATTATCATTCTTTTCTTCCTAAGTTTAGTTTCTTTAAGAGTTTTGTTTTTCAAATCTTTGAAATCTGGAGAAGTTTGTGTCTTTTGATTCTCTTAGTTCCTGTTGTAATCTCCTTGTAAACATTCCTCCATACCTATGAGTATGTCAAGAGATCCTTTAAGTACTTTTTGGTAAAAGTACATATGTATGTTCTTTTCATTTTTATTGGAAATTCCTTGAAAATAACACACGGGGAGCTATACCCGATAAAATTTAGAGGAAGGTTATCAATTCAATGATGACCTATCCAACTATTAGCTAGGGTTGCACTTTCATCTGGGCATCAAGAGTTATTTCATTCTAAAGTGAAAATCTGTTCACTAACAAGACCTTTAAACCATAGAAAAAAATAAGAGATTTTTTCGACAGCGTTGATTCCTTGACAACCTGGGCACCCTTACATTGATGTAATGGCATAATATAAGCTCACTATTAAAATATTTGGATTTAATAATAATGACTTTATAATATAATAATATAATATATATTATAATCAAACATAAAGTAAAATTATCAAACTATACATATTAATATTATATAATATAATCTAACAATATAGTTTATTAAGAAATACATTTTTAAAATAATTATTCATCATTATCAAACAACTAAAAATTCATTTAATATTGACATAAAATAATATTTATTTTTCTCACAATTATAGATTTTAATCTTAATCATTTTTTCCTTTAGAAAAAATCAAGATTTACCTGTCCTACCTCTTTCTAAGGTTACTTTGTCAGACCACTATCCCATCAAGTTCACCATTGAATGGAAAACAATTCGTATGCATCCCTCCAAAATGTAATTCTTTTTTAATACATCATTGTCGAATCATCAACCCATGAGAACCCATGATCAACTAGTTTGGATTCTTAAGCCCAAGCCCACTCAACCAATTGGTTGGATTTCTTTTTGGAATGATGTCATCTCTCACACTATGTATTTTCTCCACATTTATGGTCAAAAGTTGACCATACACCACTGGAAATCCTATGATGTGACCACCAAAGATTCATTTGTTGCTTCGAAGCTCTAGCTTCAAATTCCTTTTTCCCTGACTTGCAAGTTAGGGTTACTCAACTCTTTGACCAAAAGAAAATTGTTGATTATCGTACCACTAGAGGAGCTCAGATCAAGGCTAGACTTAATTGAATTAAGGTGGATGACCAAGATTCTCAAGAGTTTTTTCATGCGCGACTCATCATTCCTTCCCTAGTATTAAATGTATCAACAAAGGTCAATTGGTTATATCTGAGCTACTGAATATTCTTTAAGCTTTTGTTAGACATTATGAGAAAGTGTTCTCTATAGAGGGAAATTCTTGTGTCACAGATTAAGCCAGGCTGAAGGATTTCCTTGCAATTTTTCCTTCTCATCTCTCAGATTATCAAAATGTTTTTTATGATATTCTCTTAACCCTGGAGGATCTTAAAGAATATATTTCTTCCATTGGTGATGTTAAAGATCCTAGGTGTGATGGTTTCCCATTTGAATCCTACAAATCCTTTTTATCTTGTGTGGGTCCTAACCTTCATAAGTAGTTTGGTAATTTAGTAACCAATATTTTTCTCTAAAAGTAAACTTGAAGATATTTTATGTGACTTTTTATGGGCTTCTCAAGCTGGCCATTACAGATTTCATAGAGTCACCTAGGATTATTGTTGTCTCCCCAGTGACTCTATTGGCCTTGGCCTCTTACCACATAGAAACAAGGTTTGGTCATGTGTGCCAAATGGATTATTTGGGCTATTTCTAGTGATGAATCCTGGAAAACTATTCTTAGGAATTATATTTCTTTAGGATACCAGCTAGTTCATAGAGAAACTAGAATGGGATTGGATTTCAAACCCTTCTTATAACAAAATATGCAGTCTAGATCCAAGACACTTTTATTTCCAAAAGAATTCAACATGCCTAGGAAGATGTCAATCCTTGGCTTTTATGGGGTGGGTTCAATTTTAATTATGACCTTTATTTCAATCAAAATAACATTTGGTGCTATTTTCTTATCTAGTCCTAGGGACTCCCTTTAGCTCTCCCTTTAGCTAGAGTTCCTAGCCTCTGTGCCCTATGTTTTTACAAGCACAACATTTTCAATCCACGAGATCTATTTTCTCGTGCCACTATGAATCTTGGCAATTGGGAAGATATCTAGACCTAGTTCCTCCTAACTCTTCCAAATCGATAGAATTTTGACTTGGTGGCCTTGATACTATCTCTAAATATGCTTCAAAAACTTGGCATTCATTTTGTCAAGACATGGTGGAAGGAATAATAGTGGTTTCAATGTACTTATTTTTGCAACTACAAGCCCAAGATGGGCTACCATTCGCTAGCTCCTCACCTACCTATGGTCCCCACATTACACCAATGATGGCACTTAAATTCAAGTCTTAGTTTAGCTAGAAACACATATTTCTAACACTCTACTATTGCCATAGTGGATCCTAAAGTGGTTCATTTAACCTCACATGTTCTTTTCGAAGGCTTTCCTTTGGGCTCTCATCTCTGACATTTCGATGTGCTAGACCCTTGATGTCCTTTCTATGGACAATATGAGACTCTCATTCATATTTTTTGGTATTGCAGAAGATCCCAATGGTTGTAGGTTTGGATTTATGAATTTTCTTTTGGCCTTTCAAGTTGGAACCCTTCTCTAGTAATGTGATCTTGTTGGGAGATTCCCCTAGTCATCCCTTCCAATTTTTGTAGATTTGGCATGCTATCAGAATGAAAATCTTCTTTTCTCTATGGACTGATAGAAATGGAGTGTTATTTACACATAACTTTCTTGATATTATTATTTCTTTATATGCTAAAGCATGTACAAGCTAACAAGGTTGCACTAGAGGTGGCCCACTTGTAATATTTTCTTTAGCATTAAGGCAATTCTCCTTGTGCAGTTGCCAAATTAATGCCAGATATTTTTTCTTTTGAAGAGCATTCTCCTTCATGTGGCCACTGGCATGGTCATGGTTCTTTCACCCAGCACTCACATATGCCATGTTCGCAATCACTTCATTGACCTTCTAGAGGGGGAAGATATTTTTAGTGTCACGGCTCAACTTTGCCACCCTATGGTGGCTTGGCTTCTAGTTTCCCTACAAATAGTGTGGCTCCCTCTGCTCTTGTGGCTCTAGTTGGCCAAGATCTAATGATGGTTCTAGGTGGCCCACATCTTCCAAGTGGTTCCCTTGGCTAGTTTTCATAATTTCTCCAACAAGAAAGGAGAATGATGAAGAAGAAAACAAAGAGGAAGGATGATCCATCATGGACTCCAATCCTGACCTCGTAGGTGTATGGTAAAACAAGGATGATTTGGATCCTTCACCTTCTATAGGCACTTCCTTAGCTTCTTAGTAGTTTGTTTTCTTGTTTTTTTTTGGGGCTTCACCCACATTTGTATTTTTAGCTGGCTTTTTGGGCCCTATGAGTGTGACTCTCGTGGAGTGACTCTATGTCCTCCTCCTTTGGGGGGAATAGTGTATTTTTAATTATATATTAATGGAAATGGCCTATTCATCAAAAAATATTACTTTCATTACTTACGTCAAGTTTGTATCAATTAAATATAACATTATTAATAATGCATAGTTTAATAAGTACCACATAATGACCATACTTGCCTTCATAGTATTCTAATAATTTTTTAAAAAACTTAATTTATTATAATGGTTTTAAGATTACATTATTTATATTATATTTATGATATATTAATTATAATTTTTAACTTAATAAAATGTTAGTACAATTGATTGAGATAGAAGATGAACATTCGATGTTTTATTCTCATCAAAGGAAAAGTATATATACATAGAGAGAGAATGGAGAAGTTACAGACAATGGAGCATTTATGTAGTTAAAAACTGTTCCCAAACAGACCGAATAATGTATTACACCAACATTCCCCCCATTAATACATTGATCCTCAATGATCATATTCACTTTTCCTAGGAACCCCCCTTAAGGTTTACATAACAAAACTGTTGGAATCATTTTCTGTTGCACCAAAAGCTTGAACTATCAATGCCCAATACAAATGCCAGAGTTAACCCGATCCATGGGAGGCGGTTAAGCCATGTCACGAATCTCCAAGGAGGTGCTAACCACCAAGTCAACAATCTCCCCCTCAACACCGACTGAGCCTTCAGCACCCACTGAAGGGAAACTTGAACCCGTGACCCAAGGCTCTGATACCAATTGTTGGAATCATTTACCGTTGCACCAAAAGCTCAAACTGTCAATGCCCGATACAAATGCCAAAGTTAACCCGATCCACAGGAGGTGGTTAAGCCATGTCACGAATCTCCAAGGAGGTGCTGACCACCAAGTCAACAAAAACATGTTGATTACATAATTCGAATACATGTTTTGAGAAAAAAAAAATTATGAAGTAGTAAGTCCTAAATCATGCAAGGCTCCATCAAGTTGTCTTGTGACCCTCGGAAAGGTGTAGCTTTGAGTTGTGTTCTTAAGCTCTTAGTCTCGAACTCTTGAATCACAGAGTCTTGAATTATTCAACAATGATCCCTAATAGATGTGGCAAATCTCTATCATTGTCTACTGACTATGAAAGGGTGTATCTCTCGATCATATACTCTAAAGCTCACTCAAAAGAAATCCATATTGAGTGCAATAAAAAATATCAAAATTGTCTCCAAAATGAGTCTTCACAAGACATGCATTCTTCAAACTTGTCAACATTAGAAAGCAAAAAAAATAAAAAACCAAAAATGTCAAGAAACACTTCTCATGCAAAACACCATCTCCAAGCAAGAAGCTGACTTGAGATGATGGAAGTTCCTCCATCCTCTGATTCTGCCAACCTCCAAAATAATATCATCTAGCATTCAATTCATGGTAAGAGGGAGGCTTTAATTCACCAAGAAAAGTATTCTCGTCACTATTTAAACCTGACTTAGCAGAATCTGGATTCATTGTACCAACTAAGAGAGTCCTCATTTATCTTTACACTGAGATACTTCAAAAGTCCTACCTCAATATCACATAAACCTTGAATCATGGTTGAAGGCATAAATTTTCCGCTTAACTTTGCATCTTTGTAGGCGCCAATAGGGAAGCTGAATAGAGCCCAAATGATTTCATTTTTTAATTTATGGTCTTAGTTATGTCTTTGTTCCCTTTCTAATCACATGGCCAATCTTGTCTTTAGAAAGCTAATAACTCAAATGTAACTAAGGATACAAAATAACTTTTCTTTTCAACACTTATTTTAAATTGTTATAAACTTTCTAACTGTCATCATTCCAATTCTCATTTTACAGAATCAAATATTATCACGCCTTATGGCCTTGTCAATACCGTTTAATGTGATATTTGTCAGCTTACATTTATAATATACTTATTTTAAAATTAAAAATCTAACCCTAGATATAAATAATTATATAATTAATATAATGTTCATTACTTTTAATAAAACATATAATAGAAAAAGAGCATAATATGCAAGAAACACTTATCAACAACATATTAGACTTTCACTTCTTAAGAACGACATACTGTAATCTGTGCTTTACGTAGCACGAAGAGGAAGTGAAACAGAAGAGCTAATGAAAATGAAGGGACAAAACATGTTAAATAAAAGGACAAGGAATGGTTAAGCATGGTCAACTCCATCAAGAACCTTAATCCCTTTCCAAATGCTTCCCAAACCCACCTCGTTTAAACGATTTTCTCGATGGCCTCAGCCATAATTATAATTAATTTATTGCTATTATTAGTGTTTGCATCGCTACTAACGAGCGATCCAAAGTAATTATTTTGGAGTTCAGATAGAAACTAATAAATCAATATTCAAAATCTGAAATACTGAATATACTAATATAGAATTTGTTGGTAATTACAAAGAATCCATGGTATTGCGATGTTGTTAGAAGTGGCAGCTGTAATCATAATTTGTTTTTGTTCTTTGATGCTTTGCTTTGTAAAGATAATGTAATCATTATCTGAATCTTTGTAGGTACCGTCGCATTAACTTATATCGTCAACGTGCAAACTCCATACACAAAACCCTTAATTTATCTGAGGCTTTGTAGGTAACTATGTCAGTTTTTCATCGCTACTAACCAGCGATTAAAACAATTATAGTTTTGCATCGCTACTCATCAATCGGGAGATTCCATAAATAATTATAGTTTTGCATCGCTACTCATCAGTCCGGAGATTCCATAAATAATTATAGTTTTGCATCGCTGTTCATCAGTCTGGACTAGATTCCATAAATAATAAATAAATTGCCTGTTTCGACTATAAATTGGCTGCATTATAAATCTTCATTTCTCACAGTCGAATAGAATACAGAAGTGATTGATTGAAAGCAGTAGAAATGGCGAAGGGATGCGTTTACGTGTTCTTGTTATTGCTCGTGGCCTCATATGCTTTTGCGTCTGGTAAAATGCTTTCGGCGTCTTCTCTTTAATCAATATTAATTGACGAAACAGATTCTGAAATACATAATAATATACTAGTTTGGAATTCGTTGGTAATTATTACACAGAGACCATGGTATTTGACGACTACCTCGGGTATTGTGGACATTGGAGCGATAGCTATAAAGGGGATTGTGATATTTTTACCAGTGGATGTTATGATACTTGCAGAAATGACGAGAATGCTGAGTTTGGAGTATGCAAGGAGGATTCAACAAAAGTTTTTGTATATTATTGTATCTGTTATGTATTCTGTTAGAATAGCATTGCTCCCAGTGGACTGCGTAAGAGCTTCTTACAAGCGTATGAATAAATAAATAATTTTTTCAATTTCAAGTGATATTAAACTTTTATTATTGAATAGTTTGAGTTGAATAAATGAATTATATTTTTACAAGTTTATGAATAAACTAGCATATTTATATTTTAAAATATCTATGTAAAAAAAATAGACAGATATCATGTTTGAGAAGGTCTAAGTCTTTATATAATTGAATTTATATTTTTGAATCTAAAATACTTAAAGAAAACTATCAAGACACTTTTACAAAATCATATAATTTTCTCCTTGGACTTTGATGAGATTAGATTTTTATTTCTAAATAATTTAAGCTAAATAGTAATGTTTAAATGAACTACTCTTCTTGCAAGCTTATGAGTAAACTACCATATTCATATTTTAAAAACTCTATGTAAAATAAGTGGAGATATATCATTTTTGGGAAGATCTAAGTCTTTATATAATTGAATCTAACCTTTTGAATCTAAAATACCCAAGGAAAATTGTCAAGGCACTTTTAGAAAATCATATTGTTTTTATTTTTTTTAAATAAAAATGAGGAAAACCACTAAATGTTTTTAATATTAAATAATGTTTTGACAACAAAGTAACCAAATAACCAACAGTGTATGAGTCTCCACCAAAATGAAGCAAAATAGTCTTATATTGCACAAAATAAAAAAATACATGTCATCCCCCAAATCGGGGAAAACTAATTTGCATAGACTAATTACAGTCAAAATAAATTTGCCCAAAACAATATAGTAGACTGATACTATGTAAATGTAGACCCCAAATCACCATAGGCAGAAGACGTATAAGAAAACCAATTGTTGGTACTAATATCAGGTGGAGAGAAGTAGCCACCTAAATCATCCAAAGATACTAGACTCAGAGTATCCATCTTTGAAAGAGCATGATCAAATTAGAGATGCAAAATATCATTTGAGAGATCATCATGATCATGAAGTGGAGAATCAAAATCATCCCCTTTAGTAGGATCCAAGGCTTGAACCAGAGGAATTGTCAGAACATTAGAACCATCTTCTCCATGAAGATGAGCTAAAAAAAAGTTTATATTGCCAAGAATTGATAAGTGTAATAGAAACAAGATTACTACTGAATCGTTGAGGCAATCTGTTAAATTCTTCAACTGGACTCAACAATGATCCACTCTGCACACCAAATTTAATAATAGACAAAAAGTCTCGAAGACAAGTATAAGACATAATTTTTGAAAAAGTAATGAAACCACCAATGGGGAGAAATCCATTACTAAGTTTATGAGAATTGAGATAAAAAGGTAACATATCTTATCTTTTTCCTATAAGGATGCATTCACAAAGTTAAGAGAAATTGACTGAACTAATGAAGTATCAAGTAGAAAATCCATCAAAATGGCGAGAAATCTTGTGGCAGCTTAAGTAAACAAAGTGAATGAATTCAAATTTAACCAGTCATTATCCATCAAAGTTCGAATAACATCTTCAATGTGTGAACACGACCTTGTGAAGACAAATGACAGTCACTTTGTGTGGTATTGAGCATCCAATCTAACTTCCGAATCTCTTTGTAGGAGATTCACCCTATATTCCATATTAATTTTCCTTTGCAGAGTAGAGAACACATAGAACCACTTCTCAGATATGTGAAAAACTAAAAACAAATGCAGCTCATATATACCATGCACAATAAAATTGAAATAATTACCTTTCCAAAGTTGGCTATCCCAGAAATAAATGCCACACCAAGGAAAAGAAATATATAATCCGAGCAAGGAAGTCATTTCAATAAGGAAATAATATGTGTGAAGAAAATAAAACCAATGATCATATGGATTTTGGGAGAGGTGAAAAGACACGCTGAACAAAACCATCTCACGTCATGATTAAGCAAACCCAATATTTCATTAGCAAATATATGAGGAGTCCTACGGACCAAGTGCAATCATTACCAGACTTAATTGTTGATGGCACGGCAAGAGGGAGTGAGTAAACCATATCCTAAAATGACTAAATTCCTTTCAAATTAAATATTATTCTTAATAAAATAACTCAGAAATCCATTGATCACATGATACAAAACAAAGCCATCATTAATTTACTAACCATAAATAACTCAGATCAAAATGAGAAAGTGTCAGTGTATCAAGAAACGCAGATAATCCTCAGCAAGTACGTGTGACCAATCAACCAAATTGAAAACTCATAAATAATCTTAATTTCCAATGACTTCATCAAGAACGAATGAGAAAATCATAACATGAAATAAGTAAATATCTTTCAAATCAAATGTCATCCATAACCAGAATTCTAAAGAGCCTGTTTGTCAGAAGGTAAAGAATAATATTGGATCATTAATTTAATAGAAAACCATCCAATTTCAATAAATCAAATTCCATGTGACACGAACAATAGTACCATAATGATATTCAAATGGTATTTCAAAATAATTTTGAAGTAAAAAATAACACACCACCCAAACTTACATAAACTTACATATGGTCTAGGCCCAAGATAGATATAAAACTAAATAAATGGGAAAAAATAGAAGATACCAAGGATGTGGAAGGCATGGTAATCACGTCAAGACATGATTGACATTGCTACCACATCAATGCTAACGACTATTAACCCAAAAAAATTAGAAATATGAAAAACCTTGTGTCGATTGATATTTTTAAATCATAGTACCAGCAAAATAGATCATGAGCATATAAGCATGCTAGAAATTGTCATTATTTTAAGCCAAGACACTCAACACCTCCAAATAAGTAAGTTGTTCATATATAGCTTTATTAGCCAATAAATATGCAATAAAATTAACTTCCATGTACCAATTATAGATGATGTAAGAATTAAAAAAAAAATTATTGCAAAAGGACTTTATCTAAAAAGTATTAAGGTTGCCATGACATGGATATTTTATTGGAGATGGAATGAAAGGTAACGATGGAATCTCCCTCAATAATAATATCTTTAATTTTGAGAGAGATTGTCAAATCAAAACCAAGACACAAACCATGTATCTCTACATTATTATTACTTCCATCTTTAATGAATTTACAAGCAACTTTAAAGGACCAGACCCCTGCTATAGGGAAAAATATCTCTAAGGTGTCACAAGGATGCTCGGCATCTAAATCAAATAAAAAAGGGGGCCAAATTAAATCAAGAGGAGTTCAGACAAGAGGACAACAACAAAAGGCGGATACTGGAACACCTAAAAGAGAAAGGGGAAGAGCATCTGAAAAGGAACAAAGAGAGCTGGAAGCAAAATAGAACATAGCGGACGGAAGACAGCTCACCATCGATCAGGTCTGCCCTCCAAATTTTTAATGAAGATATTATCTTGGAATATTAGAGGTCTCAATAGTCCTCATAAACGAGATGTAGTTAGGAACTTAGTTAGAGATTCTAACCCTGATATTTTACTTATTCAAGAAACTAAAATGGTAAGAGATAAGATAGTTAAAATCAATTTGTTGAAGAATGGGGAAAAGTTTAGTAGTGACTCTGAAGGGGCTTCTGGAGGTTTGGCTATCTATTGGAATACTAAAAGTTTTACCTGCAACCTGCTGAAAGAGGACAAGAATTTCCTGGCTGTTAAAGTCAGCAGTCTTAAGGATAATTTCTCATGGACTCCGATTAATGTGTATGCCCCTAATACTAAAAATGATAGACTCAATCTTCGGAAAAGGATTCATGACATCAAAAAGGATCACCCAGATGATAACTGGATGATGATGGGAGACTTCAACACGCCTCTGAAAGAATTTGAAAAAAGAGGAGGGAATAATACCCAAGTGGAAAGCAGGGTTGACCTTATGGAATTCACAAGTAATGAAGGCTTGTTGGATGTTGACCTCGAAGGAATTGATTATACTTGGACAAACAGAAGAGTGGGAGCCGATCTCATACAGGTCAAGCTTGACAAGGTCCTCGTATCTCATGGATGGATTGCTAACTTTTCTTGTTCCCTCTCCTCTCTTAACTGCATTGGTTCGGATCACTATCCTATTTCCTTTATTGCTAACTCCTTCAGAGGGAAAGGTAACACCCCCTTCAGACTGGAAAAAATGTGGATGACTCACCCTAATTTCAAAAATAAAATTACTTGGAATGGTGGAACATTAAAGTGGAAGGAAAAGCTATGTACCAAGTGGCTAAAAAAATGGCTAATATCAAATCTAAAGTTAGACAATGGAATAAGGAGGTCTTTGGTGATATTTTCCAAACTAAAAGAAAAATTCAAATGGATCTTAAATAAATTCAAGATAAGATTCAGAGTATAGGGTTGACAGAAGAAATGAGAAAAGAAGAAAATATTATCCTTGCTGATTACCATAGTATCATATCTAAAGAAGAGACCTTTTGGAGACAGATATCTAGATCCCTATGGCTAAAAGCAGGAGATAGAAATACCAGATTTTTCCACTTAACAACGATGAAACATAAAGCTATGAACATAATCAACTCACTAGTTACCTCTAGGGGCACTTTGAATAAAGAGGAAGAGATAAGGAAAGATATGATGGAGCACTTTACTTCGATTCTTTCTAGAGATCAGGATCTCAATCAAGAAAATTAGAACTCTTTGTTGAGCTCCATTCCTACGCTGTTGGAGGCTAAGGACAATCTCTTTCTTAAATCTATTCCGACAAAGGATGAAATTAAAAAGGCTATCCAGTCTTTTGAAGGTGAAAAATCCCCTGGGCTGGATGGCTTCCAAATATTTTTCTTTCAAAACTACTGGGAAATTATTGGAAAAGATATTTGTGGAGCTATGAAAAAGTTCTATGGTTCTAAAGCTATTCTTAAAGAGCTCAACTCCACCTTCATAGCTCTAATACCAAAAAGACCGGGATCTAACTCTGCTGATAGCTTTAGGCCTATAAGCCTTTGTAACTCCTTGTATAACATTATGTCTAAGGTTCCCACTACAAGGATTCTCAAGATTCTCCCTCACCTTATATCCCCTCAACAGAATGGGTTTGTTCCAGGGAGACAAATCTTGGACTCCATTATGGTTGTTCATGAGAATATCCATTTGCTGGAACAATCGAAGAAACAGGGATTCCTCATGAAACTTGATCTATCAAAAGCGTAAAATAGAGTTGACTGGGAGCTTCTTTCTAAAATTCTTCAGGCTTTTGGTTTTGATGCTTGAGTGATTAAGCTTATTATGCAACTTGTTACTACGATTTCTTCTTCGATGATTGTGAATGGGGGATCCTCACCTTTCTTCAAGCCTTCTAGAGGGTTACGTCAAGGTGATCCTATCTCTCCTATCCTTTTTGCCATCATGGCTAAAAGTCTAGGGAGATTCATTACTCTTCAGGTCTCTCAAGGTTTGATCTTGGGTTTACAACCTTCTTCAGCAAGTATTGTTTGTTCTCATGAACAATTTGTTGATGACACAATTCTTATGGGAGAATCCTCTGTTAAAGAGGCTAGGAATATGAAAAAGGTGTTAAATGTGTATTCTAGTCCTTCTAGTCAACTCATAAATTGGAAGAAGAGTGCCCTATTTTTCTTCAATACTCTTGAAGCTAGAATGAACAAAATATCTGCTATTCTTGTTTGCAAGATGGGAAGAATCCCGACCTCTTATCTTGGTCTGTCGCTATGCTTGAAACCGGAGGCCAATTTTTGGAATGAAATCCTTGACAAATTTCATTCGAAGTTGGCGGGATGGAAAGGGGCCATCCTCAGTCAAGCTGGAAAAGTCCAATTGTTGAAGGCCACTCTTCAAAACCTTCCTGTTTATGCCCTTAGTCTGTTCAAAATACCTCAAAAGTTCTCTGATGTAATTGAAAAAATTCAAAAAAGGTTCCTTTGGACAGGAGTGGAAGAGAAAAATTGACTCAGCCTGGTGGCCTGGGAGAAGGTCTATAAACTAAAAAAGATGGGGGGTCTGGGAATCAGGAGCATAAGTAATACTAATAAAGCTCTCTTAGCTAAACAATGTTGGAGAATGTTTGAAGAGGAGAATGAATGGAACATGATAATGAAAAGGAAATACCATCTCAATAATCTTGAAGGAATGCTCCAATCTCAAAATGATATCCAAGGATCTTTTTTCTGGAATAGCAGAAGTAAAGGTAAGAATCTTATAAGAAAAGGCGCTATATGGAAGCTGGGAAATGGCAGAAAAATTCAATTCTGGAATGATAAATAAATATCGGATAAGCCTCTTATAGAGAATGAAGAATGGGGGAATTCTATCCAGGATTGTAAAGATTCTATTGGTGAATTTGTGAGTGACTATTGGAAAAATGAAGAGGGATAGACCTGGGGCTGATGGATATTAGATTTAAAGAAGTGAATAAACAATTAAATAACTGGTTTATTAGAGAAAATGTGCCTAATAAACTTATCTGGGGTCCGGCTACTTCTGGAAAATTCTTAGTTTCTTCTGCTTCAAATCTTCTCCTCCCTAATGAGGCTCATCCTTTGTGGGCATAGGTATGGAATAAAGACCTTACCCCTAAAATTAACATGTTCTTTTGGCTGCTTGTCCTAAACAAAATCCTCACACAGGACAACGTCATGAGAAGAGGTTTTCAATTGCCTAATAGATGTGCCATGTGCTGTCAAGAAGCTAAGAATTGCAATCATCTTATGATTCACTGCCCCTTTATACAAGAAGTTTGGGACACAATAATATCTTTGCTTGAGCTCAATTTGGTGAAACCTAACTCTATCTAGGATTTTTTCGAGCAGTGGCAGAGTTCTTTCCATGAAAAAAATGCTAGGGATATTTGGAAAATTATTTTTCCCCACTTCTCTTGGAAAATCTGGAAGGAGAGGAATAACAAAATCTTCAAAGAGAAAAAGGCCTCTCCTTCTTTGGTTGCTAATTCTGTAACTAGAAGCATAATGGAGAACTATAGAAGTATGGGAAAAAAAGATAGTAATCATTGGGATCCTCACCCTAAGAAGGACAATATTATTTCATGGGACAGACTGAAAAGTAGTCAGATCCAGAATCCCAGAGATAATTTTATGTGGATCGTTCCTCCTCTTGGATGGCTTAAGGGAACTTTGATGGTTCGGCTAGGGGAAATCCTGGAAGGGCTAGAGGTGGAGGTCTCTTAAGAGATGCTGCTGGTAATCGTATAGGAGTGATCATTGTCCCATTGGGTATCCAAATGAACCATGTGGCAGAGGCTAAAGTTGTGCTTTACCTAGTTATGATGGCAAAAGATATGGGCTACTTGAAATTATGGCTGGAAGGTGATTCCCTTAATATAATCAATTGTATTAAAGGGAAGTCTGTGAGCTCATGGACTATAGAACACATTATAAACAAAATTAAAACTATTATTGATTCTTTTGAAGAATGCCTTGTCACTCACATTTATCATGAAGGCAACAAACCGGGGGACAGGCTGGCAAATGAAGGTATTGTGAGTGACGTCACCCAAAAGTGGAGAGGGGAAGCGAATCTAAAGGCTGAGATTACAAGTCTAATCAGCTATGATAGGATTAATCACCATGAAGGGAAAATCACTTAAAATGATGATGACAAGGACAAATCATTTACTGAGGAGGTTTGCATGTAAGGCAAAGTGTGGGATCATTACTCTATAGTTAATGAAGCAAAGACACTGGATTAATATCGATAACCAAAAAAGAAAAGATAAACAGAGAAGAAAGGCAAAAATCACTGGTAAGGAGTCAAACCAGCATAGAAGAAATAAGCAAAAAATGGGAGGTGGTTTGAAGAGGGCGGAGCCATCCGACTGTGACAAATGGAGACAGGACAGAAAAGTCTGGAAGAAGATGAAGAAAGGTGGGGTTACGTAGTTCATGAAGAAGCTCCATGGACACGACAAATAGATCACTTCTTTGTTCATGGATGGTTAGGATAATGGTAAGGTTCACCTTTGGGGCAAGTCCTTCACTCTTACTACTTCTATTATAGCTAAAATTACTGGTTTACCTTTGGAAGGAGCCCATTTCCATAGAGGAAATCATAGGCTTGGAACTGAAGCTTTCACTCTTTTCCCTAAAACTGACAATGAGAGAGCCCTCATGACCAAGGGTAAAGGTGACTATGTGGACATAACCAATATTGATGAATTATGGGCCAAAATTTTGAAGGTTATGATTGAATATTTTACGCTAGATGGGCGTTACTCCAAAATTTACAATTTTCATTTTGTTTTTGCTTACCATTTTAGGCATAATAGGAGGATTTCCTTTCCTTATTATATTTTGAGCTCCTTGAATAGTAGCATTATGGGACACAGGAAGAAAGTTAGTAACCCCATGTTGCATGAGGGCTTGATCCTTCTTATAGCTGACTACACCAGGGACAATATTCCAGACCCTATCCCTAAAAGGATCACTGGTAAAAGAAAGGAGAAGACTGAGATGGATTCAAAGGATGAGACTAGTAAGAAGAGGAAGAAAAAAAAGGCTAAGGCCTCTGACAGCACTGGTGGCAAAGACACGGCCAACATTGAGGAGATTGTGAAGAGGCCTCTCTCCCAGGGGAAGGGAAACATTGAGGAAGGTAATGAAGAGGGTTCTGGTAAAGAAGAGAAAAACAATGAGAAAGAGGAAGGGAATAGTCAAGAAAAAGATCAGGAAGAGGAAATGAATGAATGGTTGGGTGAGGATAATGAAGAGAAGGAGGTGAGCAATCAAGAAGAAGAAGATGAAGAGGAGGAAGCGGATGAGGAAGAGGAAGAAGCCCAGGAAAACCCTACAAAAGACGACATGGAAGAAGCCCTTGATCATAATGGAGGTGCTAAAAAAGAGGAAGAAGGCACTCAAGAGTTAACAACGGAGGCTAAGATCGCTATCCAAGATTCTCTGTGGAAGAAGATCAGATTGATGTTAACCGAGTTACTGGGGATGGTAAGAACAGGGATGACGATGGTAATGATAATGTGGGGTTTACTGTGGGGATTACAGCTAGTCAAGAGTATGAAGGTAAGGAGATTGGTAAGACCCCCTCTGCTAATGAAAAAGATGAAGATGACTGGAAAGAGAATAAGGAAGGTATAGACATTACTATCAGTGTGGAGAACAAAAACAACAAAGAGGAAACTTTAGTCCTCTTGAGGGAAGCTACAAGGTAGGAGGAGGAGAATAATGTTTAGAGTTAGGATGAGAACCTAGAACGGAAGAAGGAAATGCAAGAATTGAAACTCCATGTCCAAGAAATAGAAAAAACCATGAAAAACATGACTACTAAGCTGGGAAAGATGGAAAATAAGGTTTTTGATAAGGTGAAAAACAAGAATAAAAATGAGGATTTTATAGACGAGATGAGCAAGATTGTTAATGACAAGGTAAAAGACTTAGAAGCCAAAATTAGCAACTATGACAACATGATAAAAGGTGTTCTGAGCAACAGCAATGAGGGTCTAAAGGCGACTATTATGAACCTGAAAATGCTACATAACTACTTGGAAAGGAACCTGCTGGAAAGAACAACAATCACCATTGAAGAGGATGTTGGAAACACTGGTCTGGGGAGGAGAACTAGAGGGCACATCTAGAGGAAGGTCCCTGAAAAATTGAAAGAACTAAAGGATTTGCAAAAGACTATCCATAAGATGGAAGACCTTTAGAAGAAGGCTAAAGAAATGATAACAAATAAATAGTTTAGTCTTGATGGAAGTTATTTTTTGCTTGTTTTTCTTTTAGTTTCTACTTTCAAATTGTGTTGTTGTTTGTTCCTGCTTATGTTTTCCAGCAGGTGTTTCATTTTGTGAACTTTAACACTTTATATTTTGGCTTTATTGTAACTGGTTTCGGGTCCATGTAAAACCTTCTTTTACCTTAATCAAAAACTATGTTTGCCTCATAATCTGAGATTACCACTGCAATATTGGATTTCTCAAGATTACCTCCTAAAGAACCATCATAATTTAATTTAAACTGAGTTCTTAGCAACCCTGACCATTTAGCCTCTTTCCTTTTGATTTTATTGATAGAACATGTGTGACAACAAAGCCATGAGATGCAAAAATTTACAAATATTTCTAATGTGTAGTGATCCATCTATCCCAATGTGAAAAAGAATTCACATGTTCCAAGTTCTTATAAGTGTAAGATAAAGTAGTTTTAGAAATTGATTTTTCCAGCCAAAATAAAATATCAATTAGGGAAGAAGGTTTTCTTCCTAAAAAAATTATTATTTATTTCTAGCCATATATTCAAGATCAAGAGGGACAAAGCAACTATTAAGATTTGGGAGTACCAAGAGGGGGGTTGAATTGGTGCAACACTATTATTACCTTTCTTGAACCAATATTAAAACTTGAAAGAATAGATAACTCAAAGAAAACAAAATAGAATGAGCACACATAACATTATAACACCATGATTTGTTTTTGAGGAAAACCCTATTAAGGGAAAAAAAAAAAACCCAGCGGGTATGGTACCCACTAAAATATCTCACTACTCTGAATGGACATTGTTAGTATGCCATTGTATTAATCATGTACAGTGTTATTATAGTATTTCTCTGAATGGACTATGCTTCTTACAAGCCTATGAATAAATAACTAATTTTCTCATTGGACTTTAATGATATTAGATTTGTATTTCTAAATATTTTGAGTTGAATAATAATGTTTAAATGAACTACACTTTTTGCGAGCTTATGAATAAACTAGCATATTTATATTTTAAAATATCTATGTAAAAAAAGTAGAAAGATGTCATTTTTGAGAAGATGAAATTCTTTATATAATTGAATCTAAACTTTTGAAACTAAAACACCTAAAAAAAACTGTCAAGACACTTTTACAAATTCATATATATTTTTTTTATAAAAGTGCCCAAAGCCACTAAGCTTTTATTAATATAAAATAAAGTTTTTACAATAGGAATATCATGAGGCAACAACATGATGAGTAGATAACCAATAGTGTATGAGTCTCAACCAAATTGAAACAAAATAGTCTCATATGAAGCAAAATAAAAACCACCTTCCACCCACCAAATTGGAAAAAACTAGTTTGCATACACTAATTACAATCAAATTTAATCTTCTTGTAACAATATAGTAGACTAGTATTATCCAGATGTAGACTCCAAATCACCATGGGGAGAAAACATATCAGAAAGCCAATTGCTAGTACTAGTATCCGATGGAAAGAAGTTTCCATCTAAATCATCCAAAGACACAAGACTTGGAGTATCCACCTTCGAGAGAGCATGATCGGATTGGAGATACAAAGTATCACTTGAGAGATCATCATGACTATGAAGTGGAGAATCAAAATCATTCCCTTCAGTAGGATCCAAGGCTTGAACCAAAGGAATTGCCAAGACAAGACAACCAACTCCCTAGGGGTTCTCTACCCAAGTGTTAGAAGAGCTTCAGAACCTCAATGGATACCAGCACATGAATCATATGGAGTTAAAATGTACATCATGGAATGTGAGGGGAATAGAGTCTCCTGAAAGAAAGTATACTAGAAAAATATTTCTAAATATGAACAAGAATATTGATGTATTTTACTCCTTCAAGAGGTTAAGGCAATAGATATCAATTTGGAAATCAATTTGAGATGCATTTGGAAGGAATTTGAATTTTTTGTTACCAACCACTATAACAGGAAAGGAGGGGTTGGAATCTTGGTGAGTCCTAGATAGAAAGCTATTATTTCTAGGTGGGGGTCCTCTCCTTTCCATAGAGTGGTGTGGGTGATTCTCAAGGTTAAGGATCAAGAGTTTGGTATTTTCTCTCTTTATGCCCCTAATGACTACATATAAAGGATAGATTTATGGAAATGGATGTTTCAGTTGGAAGATATTCCCTGGATTGTTGGTGAAGACTTTAACATGGTTGATAGAAAATTTGAGTGAAAAGGTTAAGAAATATTCTAATGGTTTAAAATGTTGAATAATCTCAATCTCTTTGATCCTTTACCCAATAGGAAGCACAAATTTCTAAGCATTTTGTTCGTGCTTGGTGTAACTACCAATAGGGTTATAAGAGAATTTACTCCAAACTAGATAGGTTTTATGTTACCAAGAACACTTTCAAATTTGAGAAGGATGAGGGGGGATGTGACATTAAAGTTATCCCCTATACTCTATCATATCATCATCCAGTGGTGGCCCAAATATCTACTCTAGGATTTTCACCTATTCTTAGCCCTAATAAGGGTCCACCTTTGCCCTTATTGTGAAATTGTTAGAGGATGAAGATGTACTTAGTGTTGTGTACACCATCAAAAAATTTAATTCATGGGTGGAAAGACATTATAGTGAAGTAGAAAAGTGGGTGTAGAATACAAAAAAGTTGGATACTTTTGTTCCAAATAGTCTAGAAGAAGAAAGATGAAGACATCAAGCAACAAGAGAATGAATTGCATAATAGGTTGTTGAATGTTGAGGACTGTATCTAGAAAGATCCCTATAATGTAAGAGATAAATAGGATTTAAAAATAGTAAAAGACTTCCTGAGAAGAAACCAAACCATAAAAATATCGGGAGATAAAGTCAGATCCAAAATGAATTGGTTGATCCATGGAGACAAGGATACAAAATACTTCTTTCAGCTACTTAAGAGGAAAAAATCCAAATAAAGGATTGATAATATATGGGAGGAAAGGTCTAATCTCATAGACCAAAAGGATATTTTGAAATCCTTTGGGTGTTTCTACAACAAACTATTCACATGTGAGGATTCTAGGCCAATAATAGAAGATGCTAGGAACAAAATCAAGGGCATCATGATGGAGTTGATGAAAAACAACCCACAGCTCCCAAGAACACCTGCACACAAACACTTGTCACAGAAAGAGAGAGAAGCAAACAGTTATGGAGGCCTGAACGCATTGATCCACAAGAGAGGAGAAATCCTTGATGTGCAAAAACAAAAGCTACAATCAATAATGAAATGTAAAAAAAGGTTACAAAAAAAGAGGAGATCAATCCTTATAAAAGGAGATCAAAAAACCTAAAAAGGTAAAACCCTAGGTTGCATAATAATAATTAATAAAGTAATTAATTATTATATGCCTAAATTTTAGCTTAAGTAGAAAGAGGTAATAAGTGACTGAATAATTAAGTCAATATGATTCAATTAATCAGTAAACACTTTATTACTCTAACACCCCCCCTTCAGATAAAATTTGGGAGAATCTAAAAACCTAGAAAGAACTACTGAAAACAAATGGGTCCCGGCAAAAAAGGCCCGATCGGGTACCCAAGTACAAAAGAGATTCTCTACAAAGCGGAGAAATAGAGAAAACCACATGGGAAAAACTCTACTCCAAAAAGAGACCAAGACTAGTCTAAAGGACTGAAGAAGCCTCCAAAACTAGGAATGTTTCAGAAAATAGGAACAGAGATGAACATGTACAACATCACTGAAGCATGAAACTGCAAACTCTGTCAAGAAGAAACTAATGATCTGAAGATCCTCCACAAAAATATGACCA
Organism: Chamaecyparis obtusa; assembly: GCA_027943335.1. Lineage (NCBI taxonomy): Eukaryota > Viridiplantae > Streptophyta > Pinopsida > Cupressales > Cupressaceae > Chamaecyparis > Chamaecyparis obtusa. Next base: position 503,969 of record BSBK01000712.1, on the reverse strand, counting down.
GGTAGAGAAGACTATAATCTGCATGAGTGCCCTCAAATAACACTACTTGAATCAGGAGGCAAACAAAGGCAAACACCTGAACTCGAAGATACAGATGGCATAACACCAAAAGCCTGAAGATTTGATCAATCAAAGCTGGAAGAGTGCATCCAAAAATAGGAAAGAAAAGAGTGTCCATATGGTAAATGATCCATCTCACCGGAATGCATAGGTACCCAGCCACTGCAACCACCTAGTACATAGGATCAAATACTAAATACATAGCTCACACTATCAAACCAAGGAAGTAGTAGAACCAACATTAGAAACCCCCCCATACTACTGACAAGGGAGTACTGACAGGTACACTGAAAACATCATCCAATATGAACTGCATGATGAAGATGAATCTAAAACATCGAATGTGCAAAGAGAGTACAAACACATATAGAGATACCTGAGGCTAATTTCATTAGAGGAACACTCACATGACAAAAGAAGATGGCAAAAAAAGGCAAACATCAAACCCCCCCAGCACTTTATAATGGAGTGTGAGTACAAATAGCATGAACATGTGCAAGATCTCATCAAAGTAATAGAATGGAACTTTATCTCAGTGTGTGTGCATAAAAGAATGCTACAAAAGTGAAGTATACACTACTCAAAGAAGATCAAATGCTTCTAAAACAAAATAACAACCTAAGACGAGTCATCCCTCAAAGGGAAGAGATCCCAGGACTTGAAACAACCAAGATATCCACCAGACTGTAAAAAAATGAGAATCTGAATAAAATGAACCTGGAGCATAATCTGAAAAAATGACTCATAAAACTGAAAATTTCTCTTAACAAGCTTTCCAACGATATATTGTTTTCTGAAAACAGAGTCCGAATGCACAAGATAGAGCTCCCGAAGTGCAGAACTAAAGATCTAGCTTTGATAGAGAAAAACACCATTAAAAATATATAACCAAAAAATATAACCTCCATATCTGGAAAGAGCTCAAAATCAACTTTTCGACAATATCTCGTTTGCCAAATTTCAACACTGTATGCTCAAGATATGAGCAAAAAACCAATAGCTGTGTTGGAGGGCCCAAAGAAGGTGTCTGCAAGGATCTGAGGATGGGTCACATCAGAAAAAGGACAAAAAACCACATGAAACCATCAGATCTAAAAAAATCTCAGAAAGATCTTTCCGACAATATCTCATTTGCCAGAAACAGAGCCCGAATGCAAGAGAAATGAATCTCGGAATGTAGGAGGTCTGGAATGCCATGATCACAGAGAACATCTAACTTTGACAGAAAAAAAGAACATCAAAATGGAAAAATCATAAAACCATACCAGAAAATTCAGATCGGGCTCAGAACCAACTTTCCGATGATATATCACACGCCCAATTACGATCCCAGATGCCCGAGATATTCGCAAAAAGGCCTAGGTACCCTTAAAAAGCTTCAAAAAAGAGGCAAAGAGTTGCTGACATAGGCTGACATCATCCGATCTGCGAGCTTAAAATTGACAGCCAAATGGCCGTCACAACTCAAATACACCAGGGGCTAAAAAAAATGAACCCTGGTCATGTGGGTGACCAGGGGGTAAGTCCCAGCACAGGGGCTAGCGGATGGTCCCCCATGTGACCGCAGGGCTCAGCTAAGCGGGCAGCAATGGAGTGGATGGTGGCTCGGGTGCAGAGAGCGGTGCGGTCCCCGGTGGCGCGGGCTCCGGTAGCGGTGGCTGCGGTGGGGGCCGCTAAGTGCGGTGGGGGCAGACAGCCAATGGGCTGGGCAATGCGTGGGTGGCCGCAAGGTGGCGCCCGAGTGGCCGCTCAGCCAAAAAAAACTTATTATATTTTTTATAAAAAAAAATTGTATACCTGTACCTACCTCGTAGTGTGTGTCAAGGTCGTACGACTCTGGTATGCAAAAAAAAAAAAACCTCAGAGGCCAACTTGTTGAAAATGGACAAGTCTTATATGTATTTTGACTATCTTGAGCCTTCCAGACGCAATCATGAGGTCTGTTTGGGCCAGAAGTGCTCCAAAAAATACTGATCGCCACGGGATCCGTGCTGGAGCTGATTGCGAAAAAAATTTCTCACAAATTCCAACTATGTCCAAATTGGACAAATTTTATATGGATCTTAGGGTTCTTGGATGCTTTGAACGTAACCGTGAGGTCCGTTTGAAGCCAAGATGATAAAAAAAATAGGTCCCCCTAGATCTAACAGGAAACCTTCTCTAAAAATGTAGATCTAACAAACACGGTCGAATCTCTCATGAAGAGGACAAGGGCAAGTAGATCTGAAGCTCTGATACCATGATGGAGTTGATGAAAAACAACCCACAACTCCCAAGAACACCTGCATGAAAACACCTATCACAGAAAGAGAGAGAAGCAAACAGATATGGAGGCCTGAATGCATTGATCCATAAGAGATGAGAAATCTTTGATGTGCAAAAACAAAAGTTGCAATCAATAATGAAATGTCAGAAAAGGTTACAAAACAAGAGGAGATCAATCCTTATAAAAGGAGATCAAAAAACCTAAAAAGGTAAAACCCTAGGTTGCATAATAATAATTAATAAAGTAATTAATTATTATATGCCTAAAGTTTAGCTTAAGTAGAAAGAGGTAATAAGTGACTGAATAATTAAATCAATATGATTCAATTAATCAGTAAACACTTTATTACTCTAACACATCATTCCCAAGAAGGTTAGTGAGGAGGATGCAAAATTTTTGGGTAGAGAAAATACTATAGAAGAGATCAATAAAGCCATCAAATAATTGAGTCCTAATAAATCTCTAGAGCTAGATGGGTTTCCCATGGAGTTTACAAAAGTAATATTAGTTGGGTTGGTAAAGAACTGTGCCAACTTTATAAAGACACCATTATGTAGGGGTCTCTAGGGAAAGATATTAATACTGACCTTATAAAATTAATCCCTAAAGAAGGATACAAATCTCTAATAAAGAACATGAGACCTATCACTTTACTAAATGTATCCTATACGATTCTAGGTAAAGTGCTAGCAAAAATATTGGAAGATATCCTCCCAAAGATCATTAACCGAACCCAAACAAGATTTTTCAAGGGCGGATATATTCTGGAGAACCTCTTGACATGTTGGGAGGCCATGAGTTGGACTAAGAACTCTAACCAAGAAGTCAGCATTCTGCTACTCATTGACTATGAAAAAGCATATGATACAATTGAATAGAAATTTATCATCATGATGCTAAACAACTTTAGCTTACATGAAGCTTTTCAATAAATGGTGAGGTTGTTAATGAAAGATGCCAACCCAAGCCTGCCATGCTCTTTCTCTCCCTAAGGACTGCACAGTTGATTCCCACATATTTCTCTCCTTTAAATGGGTGGACGGTACTCTTATTTCTAGGATTAAAGCTCGTAACATCTATGTTGTTATTGCCTATAATGGCTCTATCATTAATCATGTTAATTGTATTTGGTACTCTCACTGTGACATCCCTCTTTGGAGGAAATACTTCATCTTGCTCTAGAAAGGTTTGGTCTCTCCTAAAGTCAAGTGCTTCAATGGTTGATGTTGCTTAATAAATTGCCTCTTAAAAAGAATTTCTCTATTATTGATATGTGCAATCTTTGTAAAATACCTAATACTTCCAGGCATATATTCTTTGAATGCCACTTTGCTAAGGAAATCTGGTTAATGTTTGGCATTAATTTTCCCATTCATGTTAATATCATGGAGATTATTACTGGGTATATTCACAGGCTCAAAAAAGACACTAACCTTTTTTGGTTCATCCTTTCATCTACTATTTTATGGTATATCTGGAAAGCTAGAAATGGAGACAAAATGCAAGGTACATCTAGAGCTCTTACTAAGTCTTTTTGTAGACTCACATACTATCATATTTCCATACAGGTCTCTATTACATTGAACATTAAAAGAAAGAAGCTCATTAGGTAAAAGTACATAGTTGTGTCACACTAGAGGACATTTTTAATGGTTCCAGCCGAAATGGTTTTGGCCGGACATATGTGGCACACATGAGGCACCATGTGGCATCAATGTGGAGGGATAGTTCCGGTCGAAACCGTTCCATGAAAAAATATATAAACCCCAAAAATGAGTTGGGTGGCTCATGCACGGGACCGTGTTTGGTCGCCCACAGTTCCAGCCAAACTTGTTTCGGCCGAACCTATCTAAGTGGCATCCCATGTGGCAGCCAAATAAGAAAAAAAAAAGGTGTCTCAGAAGTTCTCACTTCTGGATCTAAATTCTCTGTCAAAATTTAACTTTCTGTAAAATCTAAAAATACCCTTTTGTAGATTTCAGAGTCAAGATTATGGTCATGTAATTTTTATTATGTTTTGATTTCATATAATATATTATAAGTTGAAAATACTTAAAGTAGGTATTTTAACATTTAAGAACCCGCTCGTTCGAAAAAAATTAACAAATCATGTCATAAAAATTTAAAACTTATATTTAACACTAGAGGAGAGAGTCCTCTTCAAGAATATATAATTTTATTTTTTAATGGTGTAGATTTGATAGGGAAAATTTGGTGGGTACAAAAAATTGTTGATTTCGGGTAACACCGACTTTGGATAGTTATAACAGACAAAATATATACTGAAATCCAATCTTTCTTTTTTTATGCACTAGCTATACATGTCATCTAAAACATATTCTAAAATCAAAGGAAAAAAGGATTATTTGCATATAGTTTTTTGGTGGGAACTAGACCCTAGATTTTCAGCATATTTCAGCAATAAAAAAATAGACTTCAAAAATTAAAAAATTATGTCAATTTTTGTTCAAATTTTAAAAAACAAAATTATAAGCATAGACTTGATCAAATTTTACACATTTCATTAGTTTACATTATCTTCAAATTCTAAACACAAATGCCACTTTTATGTCGTTAAAGTTGAAAAATTTGCATGTTGTCATCCTTTTCCTTTATAAAAGTGTGACACAGGTTTGTACTTTTACCCCATCAAATTTTTGAAGGATGGACATGCCACCATGTATGTCTATGAGCTTCAAGTTGGTTATGAATGGAGGCGCAACATGGAGAGTATCAATGCTTTTGATGAATCCCTTGCCAAACTGAATGCTGAAATCAAGGAGAATAGAGACCCCCCGCTTGCCAAGGTTGTTATGCTTGCGCAGATTCAGGAGAGAAGGAACATTATCTGGATGGAAGGACCACTTGGGCTGAGTCGCTCAATGACATCCTTTAGGGATGAGTTGTTTGTTCTATCCTTTTTGTCTATAGAACTTTGCTTAGCGACTGTTTTGATGAATGGTGGCCTCTTTGTCAGTTGACTCTCATTTCTTCCTTTTGGAGGTTGGGCCTCTTGTGAATATGTTCTTTGTATAAATTGTTTTCTCTTGATTATTAATACAAAAAGATGCCAATACCAAAGTGGAAATTAATGGGTGTAGATATAAAGGCATTATTTTGTCTAGATCCATTAGGCAGGGCTACCCCCTTACTCCTTTGTTTTTTATAGTGGTTGATGTCCTATTCTACTTATTAAGAGATGATTATCTTTCCCCAAGAGTCAAAGGGGTTACCATTCCTAATGGAGAAGACCTACCTAATGTGTAGTTCGTTGATGATACAATTATAATTATAGATCTGAATCGGAATAACATGGAAGAGATGGTTACCAAACTAGAGTTATTATTTCATGCTTCTAGAAGAAAAATCTCCCTCCCCAAGCCCATCACGCTTGGATGGAAGGAACACCAGGACCTAAGTGGTTCAACAGATTTGGACTTAACTAGGGAGGTCCAAAACATTAGGTGAAGTAACTAGGGATTCTATTTTCTATTCAACCAAATTTGAGAGACATGTGGAATTGGGTTATAACGAAGATTGACAAGAAACTTAGTAAGTAGGACAAGTAATACCTATCATTATCTAGAAGGTTTTAAGTGTGCCAGAATATACTCTCTTCTTATAAAATTTTCTATACCTATGTCTAGTTTTTTATTCAATATTACTACAATCACTTACAAAAATAGATCAGGAACTACTTATGGTCGGATGGTAAATGTAGCAGGAAGAGACACGTAGTGAGATGACAATGATTCTCAATGGGAAAATTCATGGGAGGTCTAGGACTGAAAGATCTTAAATTACAAGGAATTTTTCTTGAAGCCAAGTGGATTTTAAGGCTCTTCAAGGGTTGGAACCATGGAAAATTCTGATTATAAATAATATTATAAGAGTTCTACCCTTTAAGCGATCTTGGTGGAAAGAGTTGCACCTTTGCATCCTCACTATTGGTCACTTCCCAGTCAATATGACTAGCAATAATGTGTTTAAATATATTTGGAAGGGATGGGAAAATGTAATACACTTAATTACATGCAATGGTCTTGTCTCAAATGATAATAAACTCTATGGAGAGAGATCTATCTGATGGAACCTAAAACATAAAAGGCAAACCACTTACTTTTCTTTGAGGATGTTCAACAAAACTCTATGCATATAAAAAAATTTTGAGGATTGAGGATATTATAAAAGATTGTTAATTAGTGATTTGGGAAGAGATTAAATTGAAATTCAACCTCCCACGGGTACAATGGAGGACCTTTTCTATTCTAAAGGAGGCATTTAATCCTCTCTCCCTTCCTAGAATGTGTGATATTGTGGAAGATAGATTCCTTTCTTATCAATAGACTAATGACTCTCTACTCCCCAACACCAAAGCCACAACATTGTATTCTTCTATGTCTAATAATGAGGACATCTTTTGTCACTCCAATTCTTTCTTGGCTATGAAATTTGACTCTGCCACTTGGAGTAAGATCTTTGATATCATTTGGAATAGATTGCTAGAGCCCAAAAAAATGCTTTGTATGGAGATTTATTCTCTACAAGATTCCCCTCAAGAAACAAAATGGTGATTTTAATCTTTGCACAATTTGTGTAACTCCTAAAACTCTAAAGCATCTCTTCTTTGATTTCTTATTTTCTAAATAATCTAGAGCCTACTTGGCATCTCTATTAATGATAACATCACTATTCTTGAGATGGATTTTGGAAATACCTTGGGCCTTAAGAAAAATAGTAATATCTTTTTGTCTTTCATTTATGTTAAGATTCTTTGGATTATAAGGAATTTTAGGAATGACAATGTATTTACTAGAAGGGCTAGAATCCTCATCAAGTCTTTGAGTAGACTTAAATTTTACGATATTGTCTTGCAGATATTTATTATTATGAGACTTGACAAGAAGTTTGAGGACTTACTATAGAAGGGTATGATCATGGAGGGGAGATGAGAGATATCCCATGGTCACACGTGGACAAGGAATTCAGCTAAAAGATCCCCTTTTGAGGTGGCACTTCATAATTTTATGACTGGACTTGAGTTGCAAAGATAGAGATTTGGTGTTCCTACAGAGGCTCCTAAGATTGTTGCACTACTTGTTGATACCGATCATGTTCCTGAGATTGTGGTACCACTTGTTTCCATCCCACCTAGGGCAGAAGGTGTCAATCATGTTCCTGTAGATGAAAGAGTGGTACATCCCTATGCTCAATTCGTGCAATGTGGCAGAGTTTTTGTTAGACTATGTAATCTTTCCTTGGTGAAATATATTATAAACCAAGGTAGTTTAGTTTATATTATGTAAGTAGGAGATTCCTATAGAATCCCTACATGAATGCATGTCCTCTTGTCCATGTGTGAGGACATAATATTTATTTGTAATTTCTTTTTATTCTAGATTCCTCCTTAAGAGGAAATAGCACAAGTGGCACACACATTATGAATGTGGCTCACATGCACATGGGAGTTACATTCAACTCCTTTCTTCTCATCTCTACATAAGAGATGCTTCTTTTCTCTTTCTTAGACATTCACTTGCAACACTTAGTTTCTCATTCTACATTCTCTTGAAGTATTGTATGAGCATTTTGCTCTCATCCTCTTTCTCTCTCGTAGGCCTTTTTTTGGCCCATTCATAATAATATCACAGGGGTTTTTTTACACTTTTCCCCCTTCAAAACATTGTCTCATATTGTATGGTGAATGCTTCTTGACTTGGTTTATTTCATGGTATGCATTTCCTCACACCTTGCTCATTAGATTAAACAAGATCATTTTTTTGCTCTTCCTTATCATTTCTTACAGTTTTTAGATGGATGGAGGGAGGAGGTGGATGGATAGTCTGGGTAGAAGAAAATGGGGTTAACAGAGATCCGAATAGAGAATTTCAAAGGCAAAAATTGATGTTCAAACATGATATAACTTTTTCGCAGCATACTACTACTTGGTTACAATTCTACCTTCTTAGATTACATTGTTACTCTGAGCATTTTTGTATTAGATATTATATTACTAATGTAGTTGCTTATGTTGATTAGTATGTTAACATTATTAGGTTTCCACAATCCATTTGTAATGAAAGTTTGTGTCCAGATTTGATTGTGTGTGTGTGTTTTTAGCATCAATGTTTCAGATCATACTCTGTGATCCATCATCAGGATGAGAGAGAGTGGAGGATTTGTAATAGAAAATGATGTGTGATGATGGATCACAGAGTGTGATTTGAGACATTGATGCTAAAAAAATACACAATCGAATCTAGAAATGAACTTGCATTGATTGGTATGGTCACTGTCGTGGCTAGCCACGGCAGTGGCTATGGCCTCCTCGGTGGCTAGGGTTTATACCCATTTCTATTGCAAAAAAAAATATCGTTTGCATAAAATATTAAGGCTGAAGCCCTTCCTTAACTCCCGCGATGTCACTGTACACGGTCATGACTGCTGGTCACAGCAGTGACCATGAGCGCCACCAAGATCATAGCGTGACCTTGGGGTTTAAAACCCAATAATTTTTGCAATGATAATTATTTTAATATTCTATGGGGTAGTAAAGAAAAAAAAAATAAGGGGGCAATGCCTAGTATTATAAACACCAAAAAAAAACTTAATACATTTACACAGGTGCGCCATTAAATGTATAAAAGTTCAATACATTTGCTGAAATATGACAGTATTTAAGAGTATAGGTAGATGTTTACGAACTGGGAATAGACCTGTTACATTATCATCTAGAACAGATGCTAAACCCTTCTACATTTATCACCCACTTTCGTATGCTGAAGATGGGTGTTTATTTGAGATAAAAGAGAGAATCTCTATGGCATAAAGAGATCTCTGTATGAGCAACGCCCTCTCTCAGATGTGGGATTCATAGCTGTGGCAACCCAACTTCTTCATTTTTCCTCAGACCTACACAACTAAGAAAGAAAACCATAAGGAGAGATTTTAGGGTTAGAAGAAGTTTTATTATGGCCCCAAACCCTAATTTTGAATTAGGGTTTGGAGGGCCCATTCTTTATTAAATGATTTTATTTTAGTGGTTACGTTTTCTATTAGGAACTTATTTTATGAATAAGTTGTGCCCATATATTTTATGGAGCAAAAATATAGTAACTTAATTGGTAGATATGTTTTTATGCTATCATTTTGTTAGTAAATTATTGTGGGTGAAATATTTTAGAATTTGGTAAAACTTTTTAGGTTAGTAGAATTTGAGCTTAATTAATATGGTTAAATTTCTCATCGTTATGAATTATTGATATTCATAATAAAATTAAGTTATGGATATAATTCTTAGTAAATTTTTCAATCGAAGAAAAGATTAATAGTATAAAGTTTATTATTGATCCTTAAATGATTTATTATTTTCATTAATTTTGAAATTTAGTGATGGCATTTTTTCTTCGTAGTAATTTTTAAATATCAGAGAATTTAATAAGATGGGGAAGTTTTATAAATGTTCTTTAATTTTTATTATTATTATATTTGACAAAAAAAAAACACATAGTAAATTTAATTTCATTTTATACACAAAATTTGTGAGTAGATTTTAGGAATGTTATTTCAATACATTAATCAACATTTTAGCCTTAGTATTAATAAATTAAGTTATTCTTGAGGAATATTAATCGGGAGAAGAAAACTTAGTTTTTATGAGCATTAGCTAAGAATAATTATTGAAAGTTTATTTCTTTACATTTAATCTTTTAGCGAATCAAATCGCACCTTGAGAATTTCTAGGGTTAGATCGTAATTTCCTTGTACTTCTCTAAACCATAGGGATATGATACTTCCTTTAAAACTTCTTTATCCTTCCTCGTCACCTAATGACTTCCATCGTGTAGGGGACAGAGGCATGCTAGCGCTTGCCTCATGGCCCCTTAAGTGTCATTGGGTGACCTGCCCAAGCGAGCTTACGATTCAAAAACTTCACATTGAAGGGCTTTTGTACAACCTTGTTGACCTAGGTGTATGTTATAGGTTGTTTCAAAAAAAAAATTGTAGTTGTGTTTTTGTCCAATTATTTTGGGCATTACATTTTAGTATCAGAGTTGGTCAGACAGATAGAGCAGCAGGTAGATCTGATACCAAAATGTAATGCCCAGAATAATCAGACAAAAACACAACTGCAAAATTTTTTCACATAATACAATCCTTTCAAGCATGTTCAAATAACAACAAGTTTAGAAGACCACCAACCTCCTTCAAAGACAAGGCTGAAATTAAGAGTTGAAGATGAGCTTCTTTTGTCACCAAGCTTGCTATTCTCCAATCTACTAGGCAAAGACTCTCTAGATCTCCTCTTACTTCCTCTCCAACTAGCATAACCAAGAATGAACTAGTGTAAATCTTTTCCAAGTCTTTCTCCTTAAGTCTTTCCCCAAAACATTCTTCCCTCAACTCCCTTCCCAATACTATTAGGTTTCTAGATCTAAGACAAAATGACACTTTCCCCTCTCTAAGGTTTGGGATGGATTTTCACATATGAAAATAAGAGACATCTTAGGGAACATTTCCATTTTCGTGCATCTCAAAAATGGCACATTAGGAGAGGCATATAAGTGGCCTAGGAAGATGAAAATAGAAGAATTAAGCCCCCCAACCTATGCACTAACCTAGGGGCACTAAAATTCAACCTAAACCTCACCCTAGGACTCCACAAAACCTCTCAAAATTTTCAATTAATCATGCATCCGAAAATGGAGTTTTAGTTTCAACAATTTTTGGTCCCTTAAACTACCTACCTAGCTTAGGAATGCTCAAGACTAACTAAGGAGGGGGTGGGGTCCATACTCCACTCAACATGCCACTCATCAACATGGTGTCAAGTGACACCTCACTAAAAACACATCACAAACACATGTGGCATGCCTTGTGTGCAAAAATATTTAAACATTTTCACAAAGATAAAAATTTAATTACAAATATATATTTCAAACATTGTCAACCATATACACACAGTCATAACGTTTACGAAAAAAATCACGATAGAATGAGGTCATACTCTTCTAGAGTCAACCTTGGTTCTCAACTGATTGCACTTAGATCCTATCTTGTTTCCCTGACTTACAACCATGGCCATGTCCCTGCATGCTCAAACTCGATGTCAGTACATTATAAAATCTTGCATCAATAATCATTTCAAAAATAAAGTAATAACATCTAAACTAGACAAATACATATATATCTGCATCATAAACATTACATATTCCACATAAGCATGTAATCCTAAACTTATCATAGAACCATGATTCCATCAATGATCATAATACTGAAAGATAACATAACAAATGTAGAATTCATGTATCATAGATAATCATGGTATCAAAATGAGCATATATAAAGAGTACGACTAACGTGATCATCATAAAAATCTATAACAAACAACTCATAAATTCCAAATGATAGCATATATAAACTACAATAGATCAAATGTCTATACTCAAGGTATCATCCTAATGAATCAAATGTCAAAATGAAAGTCAAACTAGGATGGGTCGGGATAGGACCTCACATCCTCCCCCCCTAGGCATGAACTTCCTCTTGGAGCTTGATAGGCCAACACTGGGGCAAATAATTAAGAAATAATTAACAATTTATGATGAAGTTCGGTTGGTCTATACGTGTCAATCTGAGAGCGTAAGCTTGTGAAAGGTGTTTGAGCAATATGCTATCAAGGGATGATAGTTGTGAGATGAGGGATTATGAATGCATCTACAACATGCGAAATTGAATCTATGAAAAGCCAAGTAAATCCCAGCGACAGGAACTGTCACTTCTTGGCAACAAGAACAGCAGAAACAGAAATTAATATTAACAACTACGAGGATAACAAATGTAACAAATCACAAATTCAACTAATCTAGAGGAAACAATACCAACACCAGTTATATAACTAATCTAATATAATAGTTTACTAATATAAATCTGATAATGCTATATTGATTTATCTCTTAATATGATAGAAAATTTAGAATATGCTGGTTATTATTAATAATATGTATAATAATGAGAACGTGATAATCTATCTTACCCAGCTATGATATTAATCTAACAGCAGAATTATTTATATAGACTAACTATTGAATTGGAGAGAAACCTTATTCTATTAACAATCAAATAAACCAAACTTAAGCTACAATAATTATCAACACACAATCTACAATAATTCACAATACTAATAACCTCACCAAACATTCCAAGAGCGGGCCCTTTCTCTAGTCTGCAAGGTGAGTGGAGAATGATCAGGTTCTACATTGCTGCAACCATGCACAAACTGATGTTTTTATTTATTTCAAAATAATGTTGTTCAGACTTGCGTACAACAGTTCCTTTTACAGAAATCTATATATTCAAAACCTGCTTCCCACTTATCTTTGTCTTGTACGATGCTTATATATACACAGCTACAACAGATATAGACCAGAATATAGATAATAAAAACAAAATAGTACCTAACGTACAACCTTATTTAAAGGTTGTAAGTAGTTACAATAAAATACAAAGAACGGTGGCCATTCATGGCAAAACAGATTTATTTCTCTTTGCTATAATTGCAAATTATCAAGGACAAAAGATAGGAGATTGATGCTCCAAACCACTATCTGCAAATTTACTCATAACAGGAATTAATGCAAAACCGAAATATATCTTTCTCCCAAAGATAATTGTCATTTTATAGGATAATTATGTGGATGAGAATCAACAAGGTTACGCCTGCCTGGAATGTGCTGCAGCTTCCTTTGTCTCAATGCTTTAGCTCATATTTAATACTTCTTTTGTATAGAGGTGCGGTAGACATTTTATTCTGGAAGAATAATAGTTCACGTCCAAATGTGATAGGAAGTTACAGTGCCAACTAGCAGGCAACAGGAAGTTGCAGTCCCGACTGACAAGCGACAGGAAGATCTATGCCACAAATAAACATGCTGCAATAATAAAGATTAGTAAAATGCAATCAACAATGAATTTTCCATATTTTAATCCCAAAACAATATTAAACACTACTTATTTATATTAAACTATATGCAACATTATAATGGTAAAATGGAATGAAATAGGATAGAAATGGAATGAAGAAGTAAGTAGGAAAGTGTATGGAATATGGCATTAAATAGGTTATAATTGGCTCTCATCATTCCCCCCAACTTAGCTTATTGCACGTCCTCATGCAATCATTATAATCATGAGGTCTTTAGTTTTAACTGAAAGCACTTTTAGGTTTATGGTGTTTAGCTTTGTCTCCACCTCGAACCATGACAACTCATATAAACACAAAACCCTTTCTTTTCTTCACATGAAAAGCTTTCTTATTTTTTTCTTCTTTCATAGGGATATCTCTTTTGTTTTTGCTTTTTGTTTTTGTTTTCTTTTCTTTGCATTTTTGATAGCATCATGGTTCAAAATGTTTCACATAGGAGAAATTATCCCAATTTACTCGAGAGGTTTAAATGGGTGAAGTGGGAGAGATAAGAGACAAAACAAAGGCTATTATATAATGGATATAGTATGATGGGTTTAGTAAGGGTGATGGATGGAAGATAATAGAGTGACATTCCTCCCCCCAACTTAAAGGTTGACCGTCCACAAGAAACAAGGAGAGAATAAAGAGGGGTGTTGCACAATGATCAATATAATAAGTAATACCAATAAAGTTAAGAGATAAAATAAGGAAAAACAAAATTGATTGATTTACCAACATGCATGTGCAGAGAGACCAAGGCTGGAACATAGAGTAATTCAGCAACCAGGACCACCAAAATGGATGAATCATCAATAATGAAGGAAGATAGGCATCCAAAACTATACTGCAACACCAAAAAAGACCACCATCTGACTGAAAGCATCGAAGAGAAGACCACTGGAAGGAACCAGAAAATTGGGACCAAGAAGGCAATCTGAGGGACCACCATCATCAAACTGAAAGCAATGTAGAACAAATAGTGGGTAGCACATTCCACTAAAACACCTCAATTGAGCAGGTAGCACATACTATAGGTGATCAAAGTGTTGATGACCACGCTAAAGAAGAAATTCAAGAGGGAGTGACAGGAGGTCCCAAGAGCTAAAGAACCACAAAATCCATTGAGTGTTCCTGAAAAGAATGATTAGTAGAAAAACCAAGAACACCAATTATTGCATTTTGTTCATTTTTTTTCAATATTTTTTCATTTTTTTCATTTTCTTTTTTTTTTCATTTTTTTTCTTTTTTCAATTTTTGATAACAACAAGTGACCGCTGGCAAGCCAGTTTTCAATCACTCACCGCTTAATGGCGCTGTAAAAATAGTTTTCACCATTAAGAAGTTATTTTGCAATTAATATCCGCTAGAAACTGGTTTTCAGATATTAACTGGCCAACAACGCCCGAAGGTTTTCATTGTTGGATCTTTTATTGCTTTTTTTTTCTTTTTTTCTTTTTTATTTTTCCATTATTTTTTATTTTTATTTTTTTTTAATAATTACATAGAATGACCAAAGATCAAGAAATCCTGACATGGATGATGGATAATGATACCATCCAAAACTTGAGTTTTGTCCATGACCTCACAGAAGGCACTGTTGAAACTTGATTGCATAATGAACTTGGAATCATGACTATGAATAATCTCCACAAACTTGGAAATACTGAAACACTTGCACAAATCAACCTTGATCTATGTATCTCACACTGCTAAATTTAGAAGTGCCTTGTAGAGATTGGGAACACGTACTAGCACACTTGGATGAAAGAAGTACTCACAAGGATGATGATACTCATATGACATAGTGCTCTGATAAAACTAGATCACCTAGCATGTAGTTGTGCTACATATCCAATCCTTGTAAAGAATGAGAGATCCTTTTGTTGAAATAAACACACCTTCATTATCAAGGACAAGGTCACAGAGTGAAATACCAATGGTAGTCTCCAATTTGTCCATAGAACTGCTGAGAGGAGGAGACACAACTTGAGGAAGGAATATGATAATTTGCAATGTCTTCAAAGTGTTTCCAGATGTGTAGCTCATGAATCTCATGGATCAAGTTGCATATTTTCCTCCATGTGATAAATCACCAAAGAAAAGAAATCTCATCTCAAGGAAATGAACACCTTATGCCAAAATTGACATGTGATCTTGAATAGTGAAGCACAAGTGAAACTAAGATGCACCAGATAGCTAGCAAACCCACATAATGTTAACAAAGCTAACATAGTGTGTTTTGCAATGCTTGTGTAGAGAAGCATCATCAATTGGTTTTGCACCTCACCAAAACAATAGACCTGTAACCATATTCTCGAAACCAAGCATATCAAGTATAGTAAAGAAACTTAATCCAATTAATAACCCTACCATGAAATGAGTAATACATGTATACAAATGGTAGGTAGAGTCATTAATATAAATAAATACTTGATAAAAACAAAAGAATGTGATTACTATGATTATACCAATGGCAATCAACATAAAAGTACATACCTTGAATTGTTCAGATGTCACATGGTGAAGTTTACTAAAAATGAAACAATCAATGAATCTTGATTGGAAATCATCCTAGCACCACAAATTTGGAGGGATTCCCCCCAACTTAACTTCATGCTACAAGGTCACAAAATCATTAGGATAACCAAATAAATTAGGCAACCCATAGAGAGTAACACATCATTAGCATTTTTGTGAGCCTTTTTGAATGATAGATAAATCAAATATTTCAATAATTCAATGGATGTACTCCCAAATTAACTATAGGTTATAAAAGCCTAGGGAATTTGAATTATCCAAGGAATCAAGAAATGGATTTAGTACTTGTTATCAATGAATGATCATCGTAAGATACAAGAACCAAGAATGAAGAATATATGGATATTAATACCGTGATCCTTGTTAAATAAATGAATCATCCATAGTTTATTTGGTCATCTTAGGACAATGGAAACAATCAACAATGAGGAATAACTATCATCCAGTTTTAACATATTGGCCATTAATGCATAGAATCCATTATAATTGTGCTTAATTAATTATTGGTCGTGCTTAATCAATTATTTATTGGTCCTAAATCAACAAGTGTGTGAGGGATGCATATTTTAACCATAGGCCTCCAAATATCAATATGTATAAGTACAAAAATAAAATAGAGATCTTGGAGGATCTCATAGCATGTTTGGGGAACATGGAATTCATATGGCTTAGAATTACTTAGTGCATGATTGATATTAACACACATACTCATGAGTCCATTGATTAAAATTGATGCAATTTGAAGTATGGGCTCATTTGTAGGTATTTGGAAATCACTAAGTACAAAAGAAGAACAAAGTTGATTATAATCCAATAAATAATATTGTTCTTATAATTTAATTAAACCAAAATCCCATTTCTTAAGTGCATCGATATATTCCATTGTTGATTTATCAATTTCAAGCACATCGTTAGATTGTATAGGGATCCTTGAAAGTGTATATGTACTATTAACCACCTTATTATGAAGTGGTATATGAGGCAATATAGTTGTCTTTGGTGGATAAGGTGGAGTGCAATGTGAATGGGATAATGAATATGGTAAGAAGTATGAAGGAGATAAAGTAGATGGGAATAAGTAGGATGGGTGGAATAAAGGTGGTAAGGATGGATATGGTGGTTGTTTTGAGTATTCATGATTCATATTATGTGGGTAATTATATTTTGAAGAAATGTGATGGCTTGGTAATGAAATAAAGTGACAATCTATGTTACCAACATAATGCATACCTTGATCTTCTTGAGATGGAATTTGAAATGGTTCATTAGTTACAAGGAATGTTTGTTCACTTCCTCCCTTATCTTGGTAGGGATCACAAAAAGTTTGTACCTCATTCACCATTTTCTCTTGATTGTTAAGGCATCTACATAGATCATCTTTCCTGTAGCAAAGAGAACAACAAGTGGTTAAAATTTCATCATTAAAATCACATTGTTCTAAGAATTCATCAATGATATTTTCTTGGTCAGATATAAAGATATCATCTTTACATACCTGTGACAATGGAAGATCAAGATCATTAAAGATGCATTCATTAGGTAGAGAGGGTATTAAAATATCACCTTTGATCAACGCATTTTCCCCACCAAGTTCTTCTTTTGTTTTTAAATTTGAAGGCGGGGGTCTGGGGGCGGCAGCCACCAGTGGGGTCAAGGGGCAATGCCCCTTGCGGGGTCCTGGGGCAGCGCGCACATTTTGCCTCTTGTGTTCCCTTCAAATTTTGCATTTTTGAAGCAATTTTCAACCAAAATTGATGGACTTGAAAAACCTTGAAAATGCATCATTTTTAACATTTTTCTTCAAAATATGCTTGTCTTTACCAATAACTCACAACAACTTATGATAATGTAAAATTTAATTAACTTCTAAAGCAACTAATGAATCTAATTTCTAAGGCCTACTTGCAAACTCTAAAACAAAACTCTAAAGCAATGCATCTATATGATTTACGCAACGCAAATTAAGATTAGTTACTTAAGCAAGGCTAGCAATTGCAAAAGCATTCATCCTAATGCATTGTTCCTAACTCAAATCAGAAAACTAACATGCCTTTGACACCTTTCCCCGGCAATGGCGCCAAAATGATAGGCCAACACTGGGGCAAATAATTAAGAAATAATTAACAATTTATGATGAAGTTCGGCTGGTCTATACGTGTCAATCCGAGAGCGTAAGCTTGCGAAAGGTGTCTGAGCAATATGCTATCAAGGGATGATAGTTGTGAGATGAGGGATTATGAATGCATCTACAACATGCGAAATTGAATCTATGAAAAGCCAAGTAAATCCCAGCGACAGGAACTGTCACTTCTTGGCAACAGGAACAGCAGAAACAGAAATTAATATTAACAACTACGAGGATAACAAATGTAACAAATCACAAATTCAACTAATCTAGAGGAAACAATACCAACACCAGTTATATAACTAATCTAATATAATAGTTTACTAATATAAATTTGATAATGCTATATTGATTTATCTCTTAATATGATAGCAAATTCAGAATATGCTGGTTATTATTAATAATATGTATAATA
This sequence comes from Chamaecyparis obtusa, assembly GCA_027943335.1. Taxonomy (NCBI): domain Eukaryota; kingdom Viridiplantae; phylum Streptophyta; class Pinopsida; order Cupressales; family Cupressaceae; genus Chamaecyparis; species Chamaecyparis obtusa. The sequence continues at coordinate 485,599 of BSBK01000712.1, read as the reverse complement.
ATGAGAACGTGATAATCTGTCTTACCCGGCTATGATATTAATCTAATAGTAGAATTATTTATATAGACTAACTATTGAATTGGAGAGAAACCTTATTCTATTAACAATCAAATAAACCAAACTTAAGCTACAATAATTATCAACACACAATCTACAATAATTCACAATACTAATAACCTCACCAAACATTCCAAGAGCGGGCCCTTTCTCTAGTCTGTAAGGTGAGTGGAGAATGATCAGGTTCTACACTGCTGCAACCATGCACAAACTGATGTTTTTATTTATTTCAAAATAATGTTGTTCAGACTTGCGTACAACAGTTCCTTTTACAGAAATCTATATATTCAAAACCTGCTTCCCACTTATCTCTGTCTTGTACGCTGCTTATATATACATCGCTACAACAGATATAGACCAGAATATAGATAATAAAAACAAAATAGTACCTAACGTACAACCTTATTTAAAGGTTGTAAGTAGTTACAATAAAATACAAAGAACGGTGGCCATTCATGGCAAAATAGATTTGTTTCTCTTTGCTATAATTGCAGATTATCAAGGACAAAAGATAGGAGATTGATGCTCCAAACCACTATCTGCAAATTTACTCATAACAGGAATTAATGCAAAACCGAAATATATCTTTCTCCCAAAGATAATTGTCATTTTATAGGATAATTATGTGGATGAGAATCAACAAGGTTACGCCTGCCTGGAATGTGCTGCAGCTTCCTTTGTCTCAATGCTTTAGCTCATATTTAATACTTCTTTTGTATAGAGGTGCGGTAGACATTTTATTCTGGAAGAATAATAGTTCACGTCCAAATGTGATAGGAAGTTACAGTGCCAACTAGCAGGCAACAGGAAGTTGCAGTCCCGACTGACAAGCGACAGGAAGATCTATGCCACAAATAAACATGCTGCAATAATAAAGATTAGTAAAATGCAATCAACAATGAATTTTCCATATTTTAATCCCAAAACAATATTAAACACTACTTATTTATATTAAACTATATGCAACATTATAATGGTAAAATGTAATGAAATAGGATAGAAATGGAATGAAGAAGTAAGTAGGAAAGTGTATGGAATATGGCATTAAATAGGTTATAATTGGCTCTCATCAGAGCTCATCAAAAAGATGGGGGTACTGATCTCTCATCTGTGTTGTGTCCTCCCATGAAGTTGTGACCTCATCGTAGCAATCCCACTAAACCCTAACTTGGTCCAGCTCTTAACCTCGAAGGGCCAGGGTCCTGCGAGCTAGAATACGTATTGGCTCCAAAGCCAGTTGTTTGTCCGACTCCACCTGTAAAGCATCCCAATCAATAATATGAGACTCATCATATATATACTTCCTCAAAACAGACACATGAAAGACATCGTGGATGCGCGACAAGCTAGGTGGAAAAGCTAAACGGTATGCTACTGGGCCTATCCTCTCCAAAATCTCAAAAGGTCCAACAAAGCGAGGGGCTAGCTTAGAACCCTTTCCAAAATGGATTGGGCTCTTATGTGGTCATACTCTCAAAAAGACCCTGTCACCTATCATATACTCTCTGTCAATCCTCCCAGCATTTGCATACTTCTTCTGTCAATCTTGGGCCTCTCTAAGACGTTGTTTGATCAGATCTACCTAATGCTCCATCTGTCTGACCAACTCTGGACCAATGGAAACTCTGTCCTCTATCATGTCCTAGCTCAACGGTGTCCTGCAAGGTCTACCATACAAGGCCTGATACGGAGACATACCCAAAGATGAATGATGCCCATTATTATAGGCAAACTCTACTAAATGTAGGTACTCCTCCCACCTAACCTGGTGATCCATCACATACATGCGTAGCATGTCCTCTAACACCTAATTAACCCTCTCGGTCTGGCCATCTGTCTCTGGGTGATATGTTGTGCTGAAATTGAGCTTAGTGCCCAAAGCGGTCTGTAGCTCTCTCCAAAAAGATGAAGTAAAGAGTGAGTCCCTATCTGATATGATCATGCAAGGAATGCCATGTAGTCTAACAATATCCCTAAAAAATACCCGTGCCACTGCAGGTGTTGTAAAAAGTAATACGTATGGGTGAGAAGTGGGCTACCTTAGTCAACCTATCCATCGTCACCATAATGGCATCGTGGCGATGAGATGACATAGGAAGACCGACTATAAAATCCATAGATATAATGTCCCACTTCCACTCCAGTATCTCATGAGACTACAGAAGTCCTCCTGGATGACGATGCTCCGCCTTAACCCGCTGACACTCTAAACATCTAGCCACTATCTCTGCAATATGTGTCCTCAAACCCGGCCAGTGATAAAGTTGTTTCAAATTTGCATGTAACTTCTTAACTCTGAGGTGCGCTGCATAAGTAGCTCTATGAGCCTCAAGGATGATGAAATCCCGCAATCCATCGGAAGAAGGTACATAAATGCGTCCTCTATGATGAAGAAGGCCATCAGACTCAAGGGTATAATCTGTGAACTTCCCCTCTAGGGGTCTCTGATCCTGAACCATCTGTCTAACCTCTGAATAGAAGGCATCCTCTTGTAAATGTTGTAGTATGCACCCTCTCAAGTCCGTGCTAGTAGTCATAACTGAGAGCTCATGACATCTCCTACTCAAGGCATCTGCTACCACATTCTCCTTACCCTTGATGTAGTGAACGTCAAAGTCATACTCACATAGGAACTCCATCCATCTCCTCTGTCTAGCATTGAGGTTCGGCTGAGTGAAAATATACTAGAGACTCTGATGATCTGAATGAAGCTCAAACCTGTGGCCCATTAAGAAATGTCACCATCTCATCAAAGCATGCACCATTGCTACTAGCTCAAGGTCATGGGTGGGATAATTAAGCTCATGAGTCTTGAGCTTTCTGGACTCATAAGCAATAGCCCATCCACCCTGCATCAGTACAGCCCCAATCCCATCTAAAGATGCATCTGTGCATACCACAAAATGTGCTGACGGATTAGGTACTGCAAGAATAGGTGCACTGGTAAGAGCCTTCTTGAGCTCCTGAAAAGCTCTCTCGCACCTCTCTGTCCACTCAAACTTCTTCCCTTTCCTCTGAAGGGAAGTGATGGGATGGGCCACTCTAGAGAAACCCTCAACAAATCATCTGTAATAGCCTGCAAGGCCCATGAAGCTCCTGACCTCTATCACACTAGTAGGTGCCAGCCAATCCATAATCGCTCTAATTTTAGATGGGTCAACTGAGATCCCATCTCCTGATATCACATGGCCTAAGTAGTGAACCTCTGTCCTAAAGAATGCACACTTCGACAAGCTGTCGTATAGCTGATTGTCTCTCAAGCACTGCAAAACCTGCCTCAAATGCTCCTCGTGCTCATGCTCATCATGTGAGTATATCAATATGTCATCCAGGAATATCACCACAAATCTGTCTAAAAATGAATGAAATACTCCATTCATGAGACTCATGAATACGGCTGGAGCATTCGTGAGTCCAAAAGATACCACCGTGAACTCATAGTGTCCATATCGTGTGCGGAAAGTTGTCTTGTGGATGTCCCTATCCACAATCCTCAACTGGTGATATCCCAACTTCAAGTCTATCTTCAAGAACACTCGAGCTCCCTAAACCTGATCAAATAAGTCATCAATCCTAGGAAGGGGATACCGATTCTTGATGGTCACCTTGTTCAGCTATCGGTAATCCATGCACTGATGACACTAATCTAAACAACTCTGTTTTTGTATTTTGATCCTATTATATCTAATAAAAAAAAGGAGATAAACTTTTATTTATATTTTTTATATTCTAAAATTATAAAATAAATAACTACAAAATTATCATTAACTAATTTAATTATTATATTCTTAAATATTATATTTGATGGTTTTCTACTATATTGATAAAAATATTTTCAGTGTAGAACAAGAAGACAATGATATTATAATTTCTATATACTCATTCTCAGTAAAAAGCAAGGGATTTTGAAAATGATTGTATCGGGTGATGATTTCGGGTTTTCTTTCAGGTTCTTTCCTGAATGAACTCTTGAACCTGGTTTAATATTAATAATATATATAGTGGCTTTGTCCACTTTTGTTTTTTTTTTAAAAAGCAAGGTATTTTTATATTCTAATCTTCATATTAGTTTATATTATGGATCTAATAAAAAGCAGGGGATTTTTATTTATATATTTTATTAATTTAAATAATATATTTGTATATTTTATGTTTTACTAAAGATCTATATTACACTTAATTGATATTATTTATTTTTATATTTAATAATTAATAGTTTGAGTTACAAAGAAAAGTAGTTTTATTGGATATGTATCCATCACATAGTCAATCCACGAGCTGCAAGTGCAAACTCCAAATTGGGGAATATCTGAAGCTTTACAGGTATCGTTACAATTATGCAAAAGGGATGCGGCTATGCTCCCAATAAAATGCACCTTTGATCAAAATTGAAAAATCTGAAAACACAATGGATTTTTATGAAATTTTCAGCATCTGTTCTTCATGATCTACATGTTTTAAATTGAAAACAACAAAAAAAATCACTGCGTTTTCGTAGATCTGAAAAAAAAAATTGTCTTTCCAGAGCTTAGTGCCGCCATGCAAAAGGCCATTCATTTATTATTTTACATCGCTACTAACGAGGGATTAAAGGCTACTGTTTTGGAGTTTAGATAGTCGAAACACATGGCGGCCTCTGCTTTTAATTCACGCAGATAGATTCTGAAATACGCAATTTACTAATTTGGAATTTGCTGGAAATTGCAAAGAGTCGTGATATTACAGCGGTGCATGACACCTGCGTAGCTTCTGATAATGCTAACACTGGGAAGCGCAGGGATGGTTTTCTTTTTTATTTAAGTGTATCTGTTATAAACGCTGTTACAAGAGCAATGCCCCAAAATTATATATCATTCATCTTTATAAATGGACCTTTCTATGGGAAACTACTTAAAATGTATCTAGATTCTAAATAGATATACACATTTCAAAGTTATTATATGATAAATGTAACAAATCTAGAAAATCATCTTCACATTCTTTATCAATTTATTAAAATGGATTTATGGTCTTAAATATAATAATAAATTTTTTGAGACATAGAAGAACTATGCTAAGTAAGCATAAAATAGTGTGTATACGTTTTGATGACTCACATAACATGGACCTTTTGTTGATACTTGTTTAAATGCACTTGCTAGAAATAGTCTCTACCTAAAAGGTTGAACTTATCTTGAATCCAAGGGTATTCAAGTGATGATTACACTATCACAATTTTTCAATTTATCTCTCCCCAAAGTATCACCTCCTTGTCATGTTTTCATTCCTTAACAATCTCATTCTTTCTCCTTTTGTTTAATGCCCTTCATATGAGGGTATTTATTACCTCTTCATCTCACAATTTATAAGCATCATAATTGCTTCATACACATCTATATGAAAGATAGTTTCGAATGCAACTATCTCTTTAGCATGCTATTGACTTTTAATTTCAAAATTCTTTCATTATAAGGACTTGTGTCCAATTTATCTATAATTTGTTCCTTAAAGACCCATGTATAATACAAGGAATTAAAATATATGCTTATCCTAATTCTCAAATACATAAAATATCCTGATGTTTTTTGGGATTGTATTTAATAGGCACGATCTCTATAAGAAATCTCTTCGAGATTGATTCTACCATGGGTTCCAAGGTATTAGAAATAATTTATAAAAGCGTCAATAACCTTATTAGAAATTTGGCAGAATAGATACCTCTTAGTCTTTGGCTCTTAGCCAAAGAAGTTTAGCTTAAGGTTCTTGCTCTATAATCGGATATCTAAAACGATTTTGTGAATGAAAAATCTTCCATCAAAAAATAATAATCTAATATGAATAAACTTGATAAGTATTGATCCCATTTAAAATTATACATTAATCTAAATAAAGGTTAGCATGAAAGTACCTAATCTAAATGCATTTATGAAATATAAATCAAATCTATCAGATGCATTAATGGGTAACACAAGGCTTTTCTCCTTAGCAACTATGGAGAAACGTATTGTTTGGCACAAGATATTATCAGCAATTCAACATGTTATCAGCAAACTAATTCCAATCTAATTCAACATGTTATCAGCAAACTTAAAACGTACATCAAAGATATCCATGTCAGTATACAGCCAAAACATAACACAATGACATATCATCAAATATCTACTCATATATGAGTCATAATCTGCAGATTTAATATTGATATTTCTATATATATAGATATAAAGGGGAGAAAAATTGTGTTAAATATTTATGTTTATAAAAAAAAGTTAAAATTAACTACTCGATCAAGGGTTTTTGTAGCCTATGGTCAATACTATAAGATGTCCAGAGGTGGTGGGATCACAATAGTATATTTTGGAGAAGAATTTTGTTTCCAATGGGTTTCCTCCTTTTCTCTACTTTATGAGAAATTTGGATAGCTAAGACTCGTCATATTGTGTACATTACTTCCAAAGTTGTCTAAAGAAAATTTTAGTGTATATAATGTCATTATCAAACTAGTTAGCTAATCACCTTTCTAAGTTTGATCTATTCACACTCAAATAAAGTTTACTTACAGTTTTCATTCTTTTATGTCACTTTAGAGAGAGAGAAGGTAATTCAACTTTTACCAATACGTTCTACGACAACAAGATAATGACATCCAACTACAACTAAAATGACAATCATTCTACAATAACAAAGACAACCATCATCCCACTTGCATCATTGAAGATGACCACTGGGGTCACAACCTAGCATGAAGCTCCACTCTCCATTTTAATGAAAATTTTAAACCAATTGTATTGAGGCTTCATGTCTAATCAATTGTAATTGAACTTTCCTTGCATCACCTATGACTTAGAATCCTTAATTCACAATCTCCCTATCAAGGGTTTACACAAATCATACTAAACAGATTGTACACGTATAGATGGATATTCGTATTTTTTCAACTCTATGACACATCTTAACATTCATAGTACATCTTTTTTCAAATTTTGCTTCCCTTCTAATACAATCCCATTCCTCAACTTGTCAACCTTAGCTTTGAACTTGTTACTTACAATTCCATGGCATTTGTCTAATGATTTCTCTTAATATTTATAAAGTTTCCAAAAACTCTTCCTTTTTGGATTTTAGTGGCTGATCTAGGTATCATATCAATTCTTAGAATTTATGTCGAAGATTTCTCCTCTGAAGTGAATTATAACATTTCTCAAACTTTCTAAGTTGTGCAAAATCTTTGCTTTGATAGATTAGCTATCATTCAATGATGCATATGAGTTGGCACTTCCACCTCTTAACCAACGTCTCTCTATTTATCAACCTACTTACATTTTTTGTACTAGTTATTAGTTCGGTTCAAGTTGCACGCAACATTTTTCAAACATTGCTCTTTCCATGAGAATCCTCTCGACAATCCTATTTCATATACTACAAAATGCATTATCCTTGACTTGTGCTTGTGTTGATTGCATCAAGTAATCCAAGTTCTCATGTTGTCTTTTGACAATTGACACAGTCTCTTAGCCTTTCTTGTTGTTGATATGTTTACGAACCATCGACAAACACTAATAAAATCACTATGAAATAAAATAACGCCCTTCTACTTAATTCAGCCTTGCCCCAGCTAAAAATTACCTATACATTCAATCCAATTCATCAAAGCATCAAGTTCATAAAGATAATTCGTGAAGCCATACTCTTAAATAAATTGTTCTTTCAATAAACATTACTTTCGGTCGGTGAAGTTAAAAGGTTCTTAATGAGCTCACCAGGGATCCAGTCTTGGTGAGTGCAAGGCTCCAATATCATAAAATATGAGGTTGGGATTGTTCTATGGGCAAATTTGGCAAAACGGATACCCCTCAGCCCTTGCCTCTTAAGCCAAAGAGATTCAACTTAAGACTCTTGCTCCCTAATCAAATACCTAAAACAACTTTATGAATGAAAAATCTTCCATCAAAAATAATAAGATCCAAGTCCCATCTAAAATTACACATTAATCTAAATAAAGGTTAGCATGAAAGTACCTAATCTAAATACATTTATTGAGCAAGGCCTCGCTCCTTAGCAGCTATGGAGAAACGTATTGTTCTGCACAACATATTAGCCCTCTTGATTCCAATCTAATTTTAACATGTTTTCAGCAAACTTAAAACGTACGTCACAGATATCCATAGCAGTATCCAACCAAAACATACACAATGACAGATCATCAAATATCTGCTCAGATACGAGTCATAATCATACATATAACGTTTCCAGCAAGTAATTCCATTAGAGATAATATTCCCAATAGAATCATAATATTTGATGTTTCAATTTAATATATTCTGATTGATTTCACATTGCTTAGTTTTCTAGCATAATCAAAACATAAGCAATAGCACAAAATGATTAACACGCTGGTTGGTTTTACAATACTTCCAATCCATATACCATCTACAAGCAAGGCTAAAAAAGCCTTCTTTGCCTTCAGATCACATCTGCCGATTCAATTCTGGAACTGAAACCTATCTGTAAAGCTCGAGAGAAACAAATTATATGCCTACAGCACAGAAATTCAAGCAAACAATATACAATCACCAGTTCAGTTGAACAAATAAGCATTTTAGCAGTTGATGCTAAACTTCATCAGCTAACCCTTATTTTCAAGCAGGACAGGCATGGCTTCTTCCTTAGAAAACCCCAAAACTCTTTTCCCTCTATTCAAACTTTAGACTAGCAAATAGTACAAGTAGCTGCTCCTAGTTTCAGGGTCTGCAAAAAAGAGTAAGAGAACACAAGTTGTGGGCATGGCATACCCCAAAATTTCTGTAAATTTGCCAGGAGTTTCTGATCTCCTTCATCAAATGTATACAGTGTCGTATTAAACTCTGGAAAAATATTTACATGTAAAAAAGTTACAATACAGCTCACATTTGGACATGCATGGCCTTCATTGGGAATCAGGGCCCTATTTCCATTTCATGAATCTAATCAGCCTAAGAATAATCATAATCGATCAGTCACAGTGCATCTTTACTGAACCAAATTAAATTATACCAGACACAAAAACTGCATTAAACATGAGAACTTCAAAAGAATGATATTTTTCATATCACTCAGTTTCTAGTCTAGTAAACATCAAATCATCTAAAAACTATGTGTAAATAAAACTAGATAACCACTGTAGAACATCTTGAGCTCAAAACCTAGGACAACTTGAATGTAACACATTAGATTGTGTAATTTTTTAGTTCAGTTACTTATTAAAAGCCTATAAACTGAAATCAAAATCCAATTATGAAAAGTCACTATTAGTTTCTGTTCTCATTCAAGACTTTGAAAAACAGCCTTAACAAAAGAAATTTAAGTTAAAAATCCCACCAAGGTATGCTCTTGAGCCCAAAATTGATATCATAGTTCCCTGGTTCACAGGGTAACATAAGGGAACAGATTTCCACCATTCTTCTCATCCAACAAACCAACAACCTCTGCAACTTCCATTTCCATTTCCTTATGCACTGGTTCCTGTTCAGGTAAATCAAATTTTCTTTTGGAAATAGAATCCTTGTTTGACTGAGGATCTATGGTGTCTAACATGGATTCCAACTCTTGGATCATTGATCTCCTTGCTTCCCTCACCAAATGATCCGAGCCCTGCATCAATGAGAAAGAAAAGGCAACAAGCATCGTGACAAGGAAACCCAAAATTTCAGTACTACTTTTACAAAAGCTAAAAATACAAATATAAAAACCATTTTCTATGAAAAAGAGACAAAATAAAATCATAAGGTAAAAAGTTGAAAACAACAAACACATCAATGTGTTAGGTGTCGCGTAAACCAATGCAAACCCCAAATCCACAATTGTACCATTCGCCATTGTGTTAGTAATGGCAAATGTATCAATTAGTTGCATTTGAAATGGGACTGAGATTGATCAAATACCAAACAATCATGGATCTTGTTGGAAAGGAGAAGCTAGCAATCTGAATCACAAGATCAATTTATCTTTTGGCAATGGACAGAAAACAACACAAAGATCTGTCATTCTTATAGGAATGGGCCAAAACTGGTAAAAACCTCAGAACCAATCAATCTTTATGTGCTATAGAACAAAAGGTTCACATCCACCTACATTCTAGCCCTTCCCCAATCAGGTAAAGTTAACCATCTTGCCACATAAGGAGAGATGACACCATTAGGCTTTTACATTTTACAGCAAGCAGGGTTAAGATACCTTTAAAATGTGATGAGGTTTAATCCCTTGGTCACCTGGATTGCTGATTCTCCAGGGCCCCATGTGTGTACCCTACACTGTGAAATCTCTCGGTAGCCAAGCTTTGAGTTTCGGCATTCTAATAGAAGAGAGTTTGTTTCTCAACCCTGGGTCTCATCAGCTCTAGCTTAAAATCTTGTAACACAGTAGACCCACTCCCGTTTATCAATAAAATGCTAGACAATATTGGCCAAAAATACACTAATCTGTCCTTTATTAAAACAAAGAGGAGATTTTGATGGACTTAGTGAGGGCTCATTATGTACATACCTGGATGGAATCTACCGTAAGCAAAAGAACAATGATTTTTTCAGAAAACCTCTGTTTTTCCTCAGCATCCCTACACAGATGCCGACGATAGGCATAGTTTGTGAATAGGCATCTGAGCTCCTTCAGTTTTGCCTTGGCCACTGCAAGATCCCTGAGACTACGAAGTGTTTGAGAACGATGCACCAGATATTCGCGAAAGCGGGCCTGTATGATCAGAGCTGCATCCATAGGTGACAATTCCTTCTGCTTCCCCTTTTCCTGGGCTGCTGCAGCTCTCTTCCTTGCAAATACACTCTGCAGTATACATAAACATAGATTATTAGAACAGTGGCAACATTGTAAGCCATTTCACACTATCTTCCAAGCTGATATGCAACCACACGCCAAATTTAATAAAAAAACTGTAGCTTTGGGAAGTGATTGCATATGCAAGTAGCTGTTGCAGGCTAACACTGCTCTAGGCTGGCTAAGCATGAAAGCAGTTGGGATGAGTAGATCAAAGCCGATATACAACACCTCAAAAAGTTTGTGATAGACCTCCCTTTGCCAAATTTACTGAATCATCTGCTGCTTTGGGAATTGATTTTTGGGTACAGGTAGATATTGTAATTTGTAGGCTCCTACGACAACAGACTGGTACAGAACTAAAGCAATGGGATTGAGCAGGCAAAGGTTATGCCGAAATTATTTAATAATCTGCTGCTTTGCGAATGGATACCAGATGCAAGCTACTCAGAAACCACGCTGGCAAAGAATGGAAGTGACGAGGATAAACAGACCAAGGCTGATATGAAACCATATACCAAAGTTACTGAATAATCTGCAGCTTTGATAATTGACTGAGGATGCAGGTAGACATTGTAGGCTACTGCCACACTGAGCTTGCAAAGAACAATAGCAGTGGGTTTGAGCAAATTAGCAAATGAAGACTGGTATACTTGACCATATACCAAATTACTTAATTATGTGTAGCTTTGGGCATGTATTGAGAATACAGGTAGACATTGTAGGCTATTGCAACACTAAGCTGGCAAACAATGAGTGGGTTTGGTTGAACAGATGAAGAAGATGCGTAACCATATGCCAAGGTTACTAAATAATCTGCAGCTTGGAGAACGTATTGAGGATGCATATAGACATTGTAAGCTATTATTACACCAAGCTAGCAAAGAACAAAAATGATATGATTGATCAGGCGAAGGCTGATATGCAACCATAAGCCAAGTTTACTGAATAATATGCTGCTTGAAGAATGGATTAGGGATGCAGATAGATATTATAGTTAGTGCAAGGCCAAGCTGGCAAAGAATGTAAATGGTGGGTTTGAGAAGATTAAGACTGTTATGCAACCATGTGCTAAAATTACTGAAAAAGGTGCTGTTTTGGGAATGGATTTTGGATGCAGATAGTCATTGTAAGTCACAGTGACAGAGGCTGGCAAAGAATTGAAGTGTCGGGAAAAAAAAGGTCAAGGCTCATATGCCAAATTTATTAAATAATATGTGTCTTTGGAAAAAGCTTCAGGGTTGCAAGTTGCAGGTAGACATTATAGGCAATAGTGACACAGGGTAGGCAAATAATGGAAACAGTGGGTTTGAGCATATGAGGACCTGGCTCAAATGCAGGTAGACATTTTAAGCTGTTGTAACACCTGGCTAGCAAAGAACCAAGGTAGTGGGTTTGAAGTTTAACAGATGAAAGCTGATGCGCAACCATAAGCCAAATTTACTGAATAATCTGCAGGTTTGAGAATAGATTGAGAATGTAGACAGACAGACATTAAGTGCTAGCAGGTTCCACACTCCATAACAATATTCTTTATGCTTCTGGATCTTGATTGTGTAAGATTTTTGACTCAAAAATCTGTACACAATCAAGATCCAGAAGCATAAAGAATACAGACAGACATTGTTAGGTCATCATGACACAGAGCTGACTGAAAATGAAAGTGGTGGGATTAGTCGATGAAGGCTGATTTCAACCATATGCCAGATTCGCTACATTATCTGTAGGTCAGCGAATGGAATAAGGTAGGCATTGTAAGCTACTATGACACCAAGCTGCCAAACAATGGATGCAGTGTGCTTGAGCAGATTAAGACTGGTATACAAACATAAGCCAAATGTACTAAGTAATCTCCAGCTTTGCAAATACTTGAAGGATGCAAGAAGCCATATTAGGTTTATGCCTCTCTAAGCAGTATTGATCAGCAGTTGAATTTGTAAAAGAGTGAGCTTGGTAAATAGAGTGGAGGCAAAGAAAAACTCTGCAGCAATCATCTTCGGAAGCAAGGTGACCACTGGTAACTGCCAAAAGAAGGAACTTGGTAGAGCTGCAGAAGAAAAAATGTAGTTTGTGGGGAACATTTTACTCTGGAAGAAGTAACAAATGGGCTACAAAAGAAAAGCTGAGATATTGAAGATCATTCAACCACAAAACTAGATAACATGCAAAAAAGCAGGTTAAAAGTGTATAACCCAATGTTGATCACCCATTATTAGTATTAGAAGTATTTAATCAGACTACAAATTTACAGAATGCCCAAAGCATTTTTCAGACTACAAAATTGATTTTTGGCTTGCCTGGATTCTTCTAGATGCCTCTACATCTGTATTGTTGTTGGCATCCTCTTCCTCGACAGGTATCACTCGGATCTGAGATTCCTTCGACTTGTCGTCCTTTAAAAGCTTAAATTTTTCAGTTTTTACAGTCCTCAACTCTCCCTTTGCAGGGCTCTTGGCCTCATACTTGTAGGAAAACTTGGCCTTGCCACCATTTTCTGTCTGCCACTCCTTCTTAAAGGATTTGTTGACAGTTTCATTTGGCAATAGAACTTGACTTTTGGTGAACTTGTTAAAAGCAGTCTCCATTGCTGCAACTCTGTCTGCCAAATCCTGCAGGACATGGTCATGATTGTACTGGATTTCAGAGACATATGAATAATCTCCACAGCTTTTCTTGCAAATACTTTTTCTTGTCCACATCTCCATAGCCAGGTTGCTTTCCTTGGGTTTGGAGGGAAATGAAAAGACTGAGGACTCTATCTGGGCAACCCATTTGTCTCTGCTGCTAAAGAAGAAATCCTCAAAAGGGCTCGATTCAAAACAGGTAAGAGCAAAGTCTATGTCCGATTTCAACAATGAAATGGGTGATGGTTTTCTAAATGGGCGTTCCTGAAATTCAAACGATGGACTGGAATAGTAGCACTCCAGGCTACGATACCCTTTCATTTTGTTGCTGTGAATATTTAGCAGGGCTACAAAAATGATGGGTGCCCAAGTAGTTGTCAAAATGCCTGGTTCAAACAGCAACAGACTTATAAACAACAAGCTGATCTCCCAAAGAGGTATTTCACAGAATGCAACCAGAAAAAGAAGACTGAAACAAACAGCTGATTTTTTTGTTTTGTAGTATAAACTTTTACTGAGAGTGCTGACAGAGTTCAGAAGTTATGGTCGTATGGCTGTATTAGTGAAATTTTCAGGAGATTTTGGGTGGTTTTTTGTGGCACCGCCAAAATAATCTATACGAATATAGTTGTCTTTTTAATGTAGTCTATAATATATTTTAAAATAAAGTAGCCTATCAAATTTAGGTATCCAATGGGAATCCTTATCTTATGCCTAGTTTCATTTAATTAGAAGATCCACGCTTTTAAAGTTGGAAAGGAAAAGAGGATTGTGAAGATTATTCTTTTAGGTTATCGCACACGTCTCATTTTGTTGCCAAGTGGTTTTAAAGCTCAATCTGAACTTTAATTTATTTTCTTTTTTAAAAATTATATCAGATCTTCTTTTTTTTTTTCCTTTATTTCCTTTTTCTTCACATGGGGAGAAATTGAATAGTCCCTTTCATAAACTGTATTAAGTTGGATAAACATTTTAACTTGATGTTACTTATATATCATTCCATACCATTCTTGAACCGACCTGCAATCTAAACTATATTTTATCTTAATTAAAAGGTAGTTTTTTCTTTTGTTTAGTTCTTTCTTTCATCTTTCTATCTAGTGGTAGTTCTCATTCTTATAATTATTTTGTTAAATATAAAAAAAATAAAAATGTGTCTCTTAGGGGTCTTGTCAATCTCGACTATTGTGTTGCCTCTCTTCCCCCTTCTTCTTATTTCATTTTAGGTTTGCAATCTGCAATCTTCTTCTCCTTCTTGGTCTCTTGCATCCTGATGATGGATCATGTAGTGTGATTCGAAATGTTGATGATAAAAAAACTTACACAATCAAATCCAAAAATTATCTAACAAATACAAATGGATTGTGGAAACTTGATAGCTTTGAGTAAAAATGCAGTTTACATATAGTTTTGAAAAGTTATTTATTAAAATATTAAAGTATTAACTTTTAAAATAAAAAGGATTATTTTGGGTTATGGTTAGTGTTTTTTTTAAATTGAAATAATGCAAAATAAATACAGCAATTAGGTTGTCAAAGAAGGAAGAAAATCAACCACTTTGATCTAAACTACAAAATATATCAAAATGTTGCCCTTATGAATAGTAGGTGTATCACTACATAGATACAATGAGGCATTACAAAAGTCTTATAATGGAATTCAACAAAATAACATTACATAAGAGCTTGTTCAATCATGAACAGTGGCATTAAACTTTGAACTTCAATAACCGTTGCAACTCTCTAGAACACATGGTGTCTTTCTCATGAAGCTACAAAACTTGGCATTTGATGGCATCCAACAACCTACTAGTCTTCACCTATTCATTGGGTACACCCTGCAATTGAGAGCACAAATAAACAATTTGAAAGATGATGTCAAAGTAAAACTTTAGCATTTGTCCTTCCTCATGAATAATATGCTTTGAAAAATTTGTCAAACATCGACTTTTCCATATATGAAGTAAAATAGCATGGCTCATTGAGTCAACCACAACATTATTATGAAAGCCAAGCCCCAAAATAGCTTGTCTCCAACTTATAGCATGACCAAAAATAGCAGGGAGATATTTAAATATTGTAATCCATTTCTTTCTAGCTCATGGGCAGTCCCAAAAAATGTGTTTGAGACTTTCACTCTTTTGACAAAAAGGATAATTAAGTGGTTGAACCTTCATAAATTTCAATATTTCACCCATTAGTAATTTGTAGTGCAAGAGTTTCCAAGTCAAAATTTGAGCATTAGCCTTTGATTTGGACTTCAAAATTTCAGCACTAAGTTTCCTCCAAGTTCTCTTTAATTTTGCATTTTCATTTCAAGTTCAATCTTGGGTTTAATGACATAGTAGGAAGAGATTCAAATACAAACTTTTCAGTGGGAAGCTAGAAAAATGATATTTTGATAGCCATAACCAGTCCTTTAAAAAGTTACAATGAAGTGGAGTGCAAATCTTCATCAATAGTTCAATAGGTACCAAGGATTTAACAAAAAAAACAAAACCTTCATAACTACGGGTTAATCCAAAATCATTTTGGATGCTTTGCCAAGCTGCCCAATCCAGAATTTTAAAATCCCAAATGTCCCCAAACTGTTAGATTCTTTTTTTTTTTAAGTTAAAGAGCTTGTCTTGGGAATGCAACAAGTAAGGGTTGTCCATGATACTAAACCAACTTGTTACACCAAATAGATGAAGTTCCAAAGTTGAAACCATGTTGCGAGGAACTACATTTCCAATTTAAACATTTATAAGCTTGTTGTCATGCTTTCCAAATTGATTGTAGAGGGAAGGAAGCTTTGATATTAAAAAAAGGAGCAAGAAAATATTGTCTAACAAATCAATTGACTTCCATTTGCCTTTGCAAGAGGCCATAATGATACAATGACAAACCAAAATTTTCCATAGTTCATCCCCAGACACCACTCTCATAATCCATTTGTTGATAAACAAACCCCTTGAGTTTCAAGGTCCAATAGGTTTAACCCTCTTTAGCTTTAGGTTGAGTGCAATGTAGCCACGAAGCAAATTTAAAACTAGCAGAACCATTCTAATTAGTCCATAAAAAATTATGGATTATTTTAATCATATCCTCATAACACTTATTAGATGGAATCCAACAAGATGAGTAATACACATGAGTTCAGCTAGAAAAATTTGATTCACAACTTGGATCTTGTTAGCTAAAGACAAATGCTTATTATTCCAAGTGAAAAGTTTATTTTTCAACTTAGTGATATACCAGCTCCACATGTCAGAAAGAGAAACTCTAAGTCCAAAGGGGATACCCTAGTAGCGATAATTTTGACCATGCTTGATCTTTTTTCACTCTTTACGAATCCAAGGAGGATTAGGATCAACACACATCATAGGAAACTTAATTTTATGATGTGATAACTTCAAACCAGAAATTGAATGGTAAAGATTGAGGACCTCCATGACATTATTAACTTTCTCCTCATTGTTTTGAATGAAGAGCATAATATCATCAACAAAATGGGAGTTAAGAATCATTGCATTATTAGGAATAGATACACTCATAATCATGTTCATTTGGTTTTTTTTTGCAACAAGTGACCAAGAGTATCAGCAACAAGAACATAGAAGAAAGGAGACAAAGGACAACCTTGTCTTATATACCTTTGTAAAGAGAAAGATTTATTCAATGACTTGTTAATAACCAATTGTGCATTAGCATCATTAAATAGCATTTGTACATACTTACATAATTTAGGTCTGAAACCCAACCATTGTAACATCGTAAGGATGAAGCTCCAGTACATTCTATCATAGGCTTTATCAAAATCAAGCTTAACAAGAATAGCATCTTTCTCTAATTGTTAATCCCACTCTATGATTTCCCAAGCCAACATAAGATTATCAAGAATAAACCTTCTATCAAGGAATTTTGTTTTCTCGGGTTTCACTATCATTTTCATCACAGGTTTAATTCTTGAAGCTATAGATTTAGTAATGATTTTATAAAAAGTATTAAGTAAGGTAATTGGATGCCAACCCAAAATAGAATTTTCATTCTTCCCTTTTGGAAGGAGTTTGATTAAGCCTTTATTAATAAGGCCCTAAGGATCCTTCCTCCATAGCTTCCAAATAAAGCAAGAAAAAGTCATCTTTAATATGTTGTCACATAGTTTGATAAAATTCAATGGAGAGGTCATCAACCCTAGGGCTCTTATTATAAGGCATTGAAAAAAAAACTTGTCCTAATTCTTCCATAGATAGATTATGATCTAATAATTTACTATATCCAGTATCCACCTTCTTGGGAATATGAATTTCAATAATGTCTTCTAGAATAACTTGTATGTCTTGCGTATGTGACTCCTCTTTGAATAGATTCTCATAAAAGTTTAGAAATAAATTTGTAATCTCTTTAGGATTGGTATGAGTGACTCCTAACTCATCTTGTATCATCAAAGAAACTCCTTCTTATGTTTTTGGTTTAGAAAAATTAGAGAAAAACTTAGAACCTTTTTTACCCTCCTTAATCTAACAAAGCTTGGCCCTTATTTTAGCATCTTGTCCCCTATAGATGTCAACTTTGTGATGTTGATATTTCAAGGAAATAATGGAAGATTGGATATTGGTGTTATTAGGATTGGCATTTTAAAATTTGGTGGTGTGTGCTAATTTTCCTTGAAGATATTTTTCTTTACGCTTTCATTTCCATGCTATACTTTTATCATAAGCTCTTAGAAATTCAGCACTTGGGAATTAGCATGATGCCACCAATATGTATAATATTCACCATCCTTTTGCTTGGAGATATTATTCCAAAGGCCAACAAGAGCAACAACAAATGAGGGTTTTTTTAAATGAAAAGTATTCAACTTGTAAGGCAATTGAGAATCTACAGTTTCACCTGTAGACCTTTCAATAGAGAAAAGGATAGGAAAATGATCTGAAAGGGTATTGGAATAGTCAACTTTAACACTTTGTCCCAAAGAATCTTGAACTAGAATATATCATGGAGTGTGATCCAAAATGTTGATGCTAAAAAACACACACAATCAAATCCAAAAATGTACATGCATTTAGAAATGGATTGTGCAAATCTGATAATGTTAATCATATCAATCATGTTGAGTTTCCTTTCAGCCCCAAGCCTACAATTAGACCAAGTGTACTAGTATTGTTTATGGCTTGAAAATTTAACATGGATAGGGTCTATAACTCACATATTACTTGTACCATCCTAAAAAGTAAGCACCCTTAATTTGGTACTTATTTTAGCCCCATTTCAGTATGTATGGGTTCCCACATTGATTTCATTCTCTCCTAATGCTTATGAGACCTTCAAATTAATATTATAAGTGCTATGTTGATTAAATTTCTTTAAAACTCAAGGTTGGCCATTATTTTGAAGTGTGTTCCTCTATTTTTACTCTAATCAAATCATTCATGTTCATCACCTAGGCCCTATGTCCTTATTTGTGGTGTTCATGACTTGTCCTAACCTCGAAATGAGTTGTACCTACAAACCTGGCACCAACCCTATTTCTCTGACCTCCCATTCGAATTGTGGCCCATTCCTCAGGGTACATTTTGCCAGTGGTGACATGTTCCTAAGGTTTGGGGCCCAAATTTGTCCCAAAGCCCAATATTGGGGTATTAGTGGGAGATTTGATCTTTTTTTGTCAAACTACATCATTTTTAACCCCTAAAATGATGTGAGATGTATATAAACCCATATATCTCCTCATTTTGATAAATAGGAGATCTATAACCAAGTGCAAGAATTCATGATCAAGAATCAATCAAGTAATCAGATTTCAAGAGCATTCTCAAGGTCTTTAAGCATCCAAGTCTTTAATCCTTCAAAGCATTCTTCTCATTCATTATCAAGCATTGTGGAAAACTACAACATCCATCATCCAAGGCTTATCTTTCATGATTTCCTTTTTGGTTTTTTTGAAGTTCAAGCTATTGCATTAACATTTTTAATTACATCTAAAGAAGCATTGTGCCATCTAGGTATAAGGTGATTTACAATTCAGATCTGGTTTCTATTTCATAGTTTCGTATGTAATTTTATTTCATTTTCAAGGTTGATTCCTTAACAAGGGTTTGACTAAGGAAAACCCATTTATCCAACCTTATTCCCCCTTTTTTTTGTATGTAGGAACAAGTTATGGAGCTATCAAATCAAATCTAGGTAGATTAGGAGAAATCAGACTATCTATGAAAAATTTAATTGAAAACACCATGAACACGTCGCCATTTTTATCATTTCCTAGGAACACATCACCATTATCATCACCCTACATTTTGAGCCTGGGTTTGGCAGGAAGTTAGGTTACAGCCTCCAGGTCTCATATTTGCAGATACAGGTCACTTTAGGACTTCAATAGTTAGGAATTCGGATCTAAAAACTCACTTCTTCTATTTCATTTCCAGGTGCATTCAAATTATTCCCCATTCCATTTTCCATCATTTTTATCAATTGGATTAGATCAAATATGTTCTTATTTAGTCTCTTGCATATTAATATAATTCCTTTCCTTCTCAATTTTTAAGTAGAAAAGGAATAGGAACCCTAAGAAGCATAAATCTTGCATCAGCATCCCTATCATTACGTGGTGTTGATCTGATTATCTTTGAGGTGGTTTCGTATTCTAATGTGTGTTATGAATTGGGCAATATCCCTCTTTACATTGCTTACCTTTTCATACATTAAGATTTTGGTAAACCCGTCTCTTTCATGCATTATACCTTTTGTTTTGGTTAGTTAGATACTACATGTGTATTTTTTTCAATTCTAAAAAGAACAAAACATTGTGATTCTATATTTAGATATTATTTCTATACATTTCATTGTTACATTTTATGCATTTAGTCTTTGATTTTTTAGTTTTAGTTTTTTCATTCATAAATAAAAAGACATAAAATTTGCATATTGTTCATAGATTCATTCTTGCATTTTAAAATAATTAAAATCAAAAAATATTTTCTTTTCATGCATTTTTATGTGTCTTTAGATTAGTTCAATTTATGCTTTGTCTCATAACATTAGCTTGTTTCATAACAAAATGTCTGATTTCCTTGTCCAAATCTTTGCTGCTTTTGATGATCCATTTAGTAGCAAAGATTTTGATATGATGGATGAAGCTCTTGATGACTTTATCTCTACTAAGTCTTCCTCCACACCTCCTAATCTCTCCTTTTGTAAAAAATTAATTAATTTGATTCAGGGATTTAGAGTTTATAATAATCCCCTTTATGAACCAATCAATGATTCCCTTCCCAAATTTATTCTCCCTCATAAGGACATATTGATGCAAGAACATACTTTTAAAACTCCTCTCCATGGCCTCCCTCTTTGGGATGAACTATTGGACAACAATTTTGATTATTCTCTTGATGTGAATTTACCCTATGAGACTACCTTTTTGCAAGAGGATGATTTTTTAGTGGAAGAGGGTGATATGATTGACAATTCCCTTAATGACACTTCTTCTCCTTTCTATTTCAATCATCTTCCCTCTAGAGATGAAGCACTAATGATTTATGATTCTCCTTCTCCTAAAGTTTTTATTGAAAGTACCTTAGAAGAAAAGGATAATATCCTTGATGCTCTCCCTTTTTCAAATGAATATTTTGAGAATAAAGAACTTAATCAAGTCAATACCATTCAATACACCCCTCAAATAAAACCAATGATTGTTGTAAAAGGTGTTATGCAACATTATTATCATGGAGTACCATACATATATAACAACAATCCTCAAGAGGATAATAGCATTGATGTTCTCCCTTTTACAAATCCAACCTTAGTACATAAGGATCTTAATCAAGTCAACCCTATTCAATCTCCATTTCCTTCTTCAATTCTTCTTCTAATATAAATAGGTAAGCCATCAACTCTTCAAGATGGTGATTGGGGAACTTTAGACTTTACACCAACCTTTCATAGTAAAGACAAAATCCTTTAATTTGAGAACCAAATACCTTATTATGACACATGTATGGATATTGATTGGGCCTCTTCAAACTTCAACCCAATTCCTTTTAAAAGATACCCTTATCTTTTTTATATATCAAACCTTTTTTTATGGACATGGTATAGGATGTGTGCAAAAAAGCATTAAAACTCATGAGAAATCTACATCACTTTTTTCAAAAGAAACTCTAGGTTTCCAACCTTCCCACTTATCTAATCAATCTATAAATTCCTCTCCTAATTTCTCATCACAATAATAGATTTTTTTTTAGCTTCTTAAAGAAACCTTAATTACTCTTCCTTTAAAAAATAAATAAAATAATAGCAAACACAAACAAGAAAATTCTTCCATTTGTATGTATCATCAAATTTGTGGTCATAAGACTAATGAATGTTATTAGTTGAAGTGTAAAATTCAAGAATTCATTGATTTTGGTATGATTCAAATGACATGTAATTGTAATCACCTAAAAATGGTCTAACAAACCCAGAGCCCCTAATTTTGATTAATTGCCCTAAAAATCCCAAATCAAAGGCATTAATTAACTAGGCCAAATTATGTAAGTATTTAATCAAATTTTCTTGCATAATTAAATTAATTCCGTAATTAGGTAATCAAATATTTAATCAAACACATAAATTTAAATTAATTGCTACAACTATATGTTTGATTAAAAGTCCTAAACCCTTTTAATTAAAACAACCCATTCACATATCCTCACACATGTGTGAGCACATAAAACCCAAATAAAGAAATAAAAAGAAAAGAAATTGCCTATTTTGTCTCATCTCCAATCAAACAAACATAATCTTGACCAGTTAAATGAATTTCACATGGATTGACTCACATGGATTGAGGGAGGAAGAATCTTGGCCTCTCATCACTCTTGAATCTTGATCGTCTATTTTGATGGAAATCCTATAAAAGGAAACTCTTCCTAGCTCAAAGGATCTAGGTTTTTCAATAGAAAGAGAACTCTGTCAAATTAGTTCCTCAACCTAGGTCATTTTCATATTAGCTTTAGCATTGCATATGTTCTTAGTATAGATTAATCTAGTTTCTTTCACATATTATCATCTCTTAATGTAATCTTGCATTGTTAATCTTGTTTTCTTAGTTTAAATCTCATTTTAATATATATTGCATAATCATTTTGAAAGATCTTGGAGAAAAGAATGAAATTAATGCATCATGCTCACTTGAATCTTCCATTTTAGGGAATTCAAGTCACTAGTCCTATGCTCAATTTGATGAACCATCTAAATGGACTACACTCACCTTAACTAGGAAGAGATAGATCGATTTTAGTGAAGATTATGTTTGTTTCATTTAATTTTGAATATCTTGACACTAACCCCACTAATGTAATGATATATTGAAGTGTTGGTGTTTGTGGGTGAAGAACAGAAAATACTCACACAGTAACAATAAATGGAACCTTTGTCATGATCATTCTAAATAACATCTGTGTTCTTATTATGTTGCTCCTCACTATGTGACATTGCTTGCCTATCCTTTGAGGGCTCATTGTCATTTATGGTAATGTAATTTTAGGTGGAATCATACTTTGTGAGAAACATAATAGTCATTATTCCTTTTCTCCTCACTTGGGAGGTAAGGGTACTATTTCACTCTCCTACTTATCCCAAGGACTCATTTTCTCCCTTTGTTGACTCATTTCTTTTATAACACGATATCCTTTCTTGCATGTCCATTTGTTGTTTTACGTAAGGGTCTTCTCTCTTTCAAGAGATTTACATCTCGAGTTACAAACTTATGCTTTATTGAAAGTGCATGTCTATTATAAATAAGCTTTCACTTAGGGAGCATAATGTGAGATCCTTTGGAAATTATCCCCTTATCTAGCAATAGGGAAGTTGAAAATTTGATCCCCCTTCCTCTTTCTCTCTTCCTTTCCAATAGATCCAATATCCCTTGTGGGATTTCTTCTTTTATAATATTATGTCATTTTCTTGCATGGATTTGTTGTTTTACACAAGGATATTTTCTTTTTAGGGGATTTACATCTTGAGTTCCAACCTTGCACGTTCTTGAAAGTGCATGTCTATTATAAAGGATCTATCACATAGGAATATAATGGGTTATCTTTTCCATTGCCTTCACCCTTGGGAGGAAAGGTTTCATTTCTCAATCTCTTATTCCTTTATAAGAATTCACTTTCTCTACGTTATGTGGTCCTTTTTTATGACATGATATCCTTTCTGGCATGGCGTTGTTTGTTTACATAAGGATTTTCTCTTTTTCAGAATATTTACATCTCAAGTTACAATCTTTTCTTTTCTTGAAAAGTACATGTCTATCCTAAAAAAATACTCTTACCTAGGGGTTTAAAGTGTGTTATCCTTCATCAATAATCCCTTTCTCACCTAAAAATAGGGGGGGTTAAAAGGGTGCATGCTTGTTCTCCTTCCCTATTTTTCTTAAAGATTTTATATTTATTCAAGAACTCCTCTTGAAGGTAGATGTCTTGTAACCAAGATCTCTTCCTTTCAAGCTCTCTTTCCACTTGCAGATATCCTTTCATGATTATTTATTTCCTTGGTCAATAAAATTTTTCATTCTCTTACAAGGTTATAAGTGTATATTGTTTTAAGGATATATTCTTGTTGATTGAAGTAGGTATCCTTGTTCTCTTTTCCTTGTAATGCCACTATAGTCTTATGTCATCATCAAAAGGAGGGGGACATATAGATGACCTCCTTTGTATATTATGCATCTTTTTGTTTATTGATCTATAAGGAGACAATGCTTTCCTTAGGACTATTCACTTTTAGATCCCTAAGAGGACAATACTTTTCTAAGGACTAATCCCATTTTATTGATCCCTAAGGAGACAATGCTATCCTTAGGTCTGATCACTTTTGGATCCCTAAGAAGACAATGCTTTTCTTAGGACTAATCTCATTTATTGATCCCTAAGGAGAGATTTTTTTTCCTTGGGATTGATCACCATTTTGGATCCCTATGGAGATAATTCTTTCTATAGGACTGATCTTATAAGCCGCCCCTAAGTGCAAACTTTTAAATTTGCCCTTGAGCGCAAAATTTTATAGTTCACCCCTATGTGCAGTTTTTTTCAAGGTAGAATTGACTAGCATAATTCAACTTGCTAAACCATAAATTATCCTTCCCTTTCTTTGGGATAATTGGAACTAGCATAGCACAAATTTTTATCCTTTCCTTCTCCTCCTCTTCTTCTCCCATGTATCACCTAGCATAACACAACTTTCTAGACTGTTGGATTCACATTCCTTATCTCTTCTTTTCATGTTCTCATAGCTATTCTAGTGGGTTAGATTAGGGAAATTTGTCTTTGATGTTTTCTATTTCTCTTTTTAGGTGATCACTTGTACTTTTGTAGTAGCTTTCTGAGCATGATGCTAGTGGTTGAGACATTTTCTTTAGCGAGGCCTCTTTAACTAGTTGACTTGAATATTAGTAAGCTTTAGGTTTTTTTATGTGTCCTTGCATATGGATGTACAAGTTAAGATCATTTTGGGGGGGGGGGGGGGGGCTTGTGTCCTTAAAATAAAGACATCTTATCTCCTTGCAGTTTTCTCATGATTTTTATATTTCTCTCTCTTTCTTCTACTTTATAATGAGAATTAGGTTGAATCATACTCCTACTAAAGTGGGTTCTAAATGTACCATCCTAATAAGTAAGAACCCTTAATTTGGTGCTCATTTTAGCCTCATTTTAGTATGTATGGGTTCCCACATTTATTGAATCCTCTCATAATGCTTATGGGACCTTCAAATTAATATTATAAGTCCTATATTTCATTTTCATCAAAAATCAAGGTTAGCCCTTATTTCTAAGTGTGCTCCTCTATTTTTCCTCTAAACATCATCGAGGCCCTATGTCCTTATTTGTGGGCTTCATGACACGTCCCAACCTCAAAATGAGTTATAACTACAAATTTGATACCTACCCTATTGCCCCAAACTTCCATTCAAATTTTGGCCCATTCTCTAGGGTACATGTCTCCAATGGAAACATGTCCCTATAACATGTTGCCAATGGTAACATGTTCCTAAGGTTTGGCACCAAGATTTGGCCTGAAGTATGATTTGATTTTGTGGTCAGTCTGGATCATTTTTAACCCTCCAAAGAATGTGAGTTGTATATAAAACCCCTATCTCTCTTTATTTTGATAACTAGGAGATCCATTATCAAGTTCAATAATTCATAATCAAGAATCAATCAAGCAATCACATTTCAAGAGTATTCTCAAGGTCTTCAAGAATTCAAATCTTCGATCCTTCAAAGCATTCTTCTCATTATTTATCAAGCATTATGGAAAACTAAAACATCCATCATCCAAGGCTTATCTTTCAAGATTTACTTTTTGGTTTTTGTGGAGTTTAAGCTATTGTATTAACATTTTTTATCACATCCAAAGAAGCATTGCACCATCAAGGTATAAGGTGATTTACAATTCAGATTGGGTTTCTATTTCATCTTTCCTTATGTAATTTTATTTCATTTTCAAGGTTGATTCCTAAATAGGGATTTAACTAAGGAAAACCTCTTTAGACAACCCTGTTCCCTATTTTCTTGTGCAGGAGCAATTTATGGAGTTGTCGGATCATATCTAGGTAGCTAAGGAGCAATTAGACAATTTATAATAAATTCAATCGAAAACACTAGGAATACATCACCATTTCCATCACATCATAGGGATACATTGTCATTTCCATCATGTACCTAGAATTTTGAGCCCATATTTGGTAGGAAGCCAGGTTATGGTATCTGAGTCTCAGATATGCAATTACAAGACATTCTGGGACTTCGACGGTCAAAAATTTGGGTATGAAAAATCACTTCTTCTATTTCATTTCTAGGTGAATTAAAAGTATTCCCCATTACCTTTTACATTAGTTTTCTCAATTGGATTAAATCAGATCTATTCTTATTTAGCCTCTTGCATATTAATATCATTCATTTCCTTCTCAATTTTTAAGCAACAAAGGAATAGGAATCCTAATAAGTATAAATCTTGCATTAGCATGCATGTCATTAGGTACTGTTGATATAATTGGCTTTGAGGTGGTTTTGTATTCTAATTTGTGCTATGAATTGAGAAATATCCCCCTTTATATTTCTTACCTTTTCATACATTAACACTATTATGATAATGTAACCACTTTTCAAACTCTTTGTTGCTCAACTTAAGATTACTATCTACCAACTTTAGTCATTTGGGTACTCCACCATATTGAATTCACCTCATATCACCCAATTAGAATTAGGTAGATTTAGAGACATCCAATCCCACAATTCACTATGATCTTTAGCATTATTAGAGGCATAAACTTATCAGAATCTGATAGGTTGACCATATATAAAGGTTAGGACCCATACACAACTATGAGAAGGATCCTCACCCTTATCAATAAAAAAATTGGAAATCCAAAAAGCTAATAAAATGACCATCCTTCACTACCTTCTCTATGTGACGTATAGAAAAAAAGAAGAATCTCTCCATATGTGAGATAGAGAAGAAGAGAAACAAAGCTCACTAAGCTTAACTTCTTGGAGGAACACAATATTTGGTTTCCACTTAGTGATAGAATCTTTGACACCATATTTTAAATGTGGGAGTGAAATCCCCCCAATGTTTCATGACATAACTTTGAAGCTCATGGTGATGAAATTTAAAAAGGGGTATCCTCTTGTGGTAAAATATCCTAGCGATTAACAAGAATAATGGCTTGATTATAAATACCTTGGTTTGCAGAAGGAGGTGGGGAACAAGACCTTTTCCTCATAATTTTAGGAGGGGGAGAAATCCCCACCACACATTCCTTGAGTTTTGTGGTGAATAAGGACCAAAACCCTCATCATTGGAAGATTTACCTTGACTCCCCATAAATCTAGAAGACTCTTTCCTTTTCCTAAGTAACTTCCAACTATCAATCATAACAGTATCTAAGTTAGTCATGACCAAAGAATGATTATCATTTTGAACATTTTGTCTTGGGGCTACTTTGGTAAAAGCATAGTATCCATAGGCATAACTGAATTTTGGGCCTAGATTTTCACCAAATACTGACTAGCAGGGGTAGCATTTTGTAACATTGTAACCTTACTTTTCTTAATAGGACAATCCATTTTTAGATGACCCTCTTGGCAGTAATAAAAAAAAGCATTGGGATTATTTAAATATATTAGTGGTTGAGAAAATTCAAATCCAAGGCCTATTAGCTTGATATCTTTTGGTAACTACTTGTTTAAGTCCATTTCTACACAAATTCTCAGGTGAACCCATAAACTCAACAAATTTTGTTCATTTTTTTTGGACCAAATGACTCTTCCAAGATAAGATACTATCTCTCGCAAGAAAATGCCTAAAGCTAAGTTCAAAAATGGAAGTTCTACCCATATAGGGTAATGTGACTTGGAAGGGCCTTCAAGATGAAAATCTAGAGTCCAGGCTTGCAGATAACAAACATGACCACAAATGACCCAAGTACCATATTGTAGTACAACTTGAGCATGCTAAACATTTTTAAATTTACAAAACACATAGCCTTTACCTAACTCCCTCAAAGCCTCAATCTCTCATCCCCTATTCTCCTAGTTAAGTTTAGCCCATTTGTAAAAACCAAATTATAAGGGTATCCCTCTTAAGAAAAATAGAATTATAGATCTATGTTGGCATTCAACAATGCAATCTATTACATCAACAGGAAGCATACATTTAAAAGTTTCACCTATTTCAACATCATTTGAACCTTTTTTTTCTTTTGTCATTTTATTTGTTTTTAACTCCTTTTCTGTCACTACTGCAATTTTTTCTCCTCCCATGCCTCGATTTTCTTCCTTCGTGTATTTAGAAACATCTACTGAAAGATTTCCTTGAATCCTAGCTATCGACTTCAACATTATCTACCCCTTGCATCATAGTTCTCCTCCATCCTCAGAGTTTTCACCCCCACCAAATGACTTTGTATTATCAACAATAGTTGTGTATGACAAAGAACTCATAAGATTCCACTCCTTTCCTGTTAAAATTGTTCCTCACCAGTGAATTTGTTGCTAAAAATATAGAAAACCCTCACTCCAATGTTGTAAACCCTTGTTCCCCTTCACTCCATCTTGGTTATGGTTAGTGTTAAATGTATAAATATTAGAGATATAATTATGTGACAAAAAGGGATAGAATTATAACTATAAAAGAATTCTTGTTAAAATAAAATAAAATGAATTTGTCACATAATTGGTTCTTTTAAAGAAATTTATTTGTGGATTATATGAAGCTTATTTTTTGGAAGACTATAATACAAAAATGAATTATAAAAAATGATTTTTACATTAAGAGATGTAACCTATAATTGTATTATGTAAAAAACTTGTAAATAGACATTATTTTAACACCCTCTTTTAAAACATATAAATGTAAATCAAATAAAATATTTATTTTAACTCAACAAATATAAGTATAAATAATATTTATGATGAATAATAGATATACCTAAATAATAATTTATATGCTTATATTAAAAATGTCTAGAAAACAAAATTGATATTTTGAAAAAGGTTTTTTTATTAGGTCTTGCGATTTGCAACTCCATTCACAGGGTTTACGAGGAGGCCATCCCTGCATGCAGAAGGCCTACCTCTTAGATGTAAAAATTTACTTTCATCAACTGCTCTTACTTTTAGCATTATGGCATCTAAATCTCTTAGTATAGGCTTGGTCAGTCAACAGTTGCATTCTCAGAAACCAGTTGAGGGCTCCAAGGGTTCACTTCAAACCATCTCCCACAGCCCTCTTTGCTGCAAGCAAAGGCTAGGACATTCAAAGAGGTTGTTTAAAACTCTTAGAACCTCCCAGAAGATGCCAAGTTCATCATCCAAACAAGCGATGGACTCTCCAACACATGGGAACCAAGAGGTCGAGGTAAGACCCTCCCTACCATAGGTATTATCATCAAACCTAACTTCCAAATGATTGTGGCTATTGAAATGAAAAAAGTTAGATTGAAAGAAATGGTTATTTTTCTCATTTGTAAAGAACTCTCCAAGTTACCTTCTAGTGCTTTTTTGAATGATTGGATACATGGTATTTAGAGTTATAACTAGGGTTTCACTTTTCTTATTTTTGTATGATTTAAAAAGGTTTGTTTCTTGTTTTTCTTGTTAACCCTAGTATCCTGGCTAAAATTATTAAACAATAGTTTTGGAGGATTGGCTCCTACAATTTGAGGGTCATCCCATGGTCCGCTAATTCCACCCACAATGAGATTTTGGCTCTTTCTTCTCCATAATGGCTTACTATTAGGAATCTTCCCCCATTTCTATGGAATCTCCTTCCCCAAGTACTAGAGTCGATAGGGAAGGTTCTTAGGGTTAATATAATAGATAATTTCCTTCTCCACATGGATGCTCAGGTCTTTATCACCATAAACCCTGATCTTGACCTGCTAGAAGAAATATTTTATGATTTGCATAATCATGGTGGCTCGTGCTCTATTACATTTTTAGGAGGTATCAATGCATGTTTTCTCTATAGAAGAGAGGGTCACATGAGGAAAGCCTGCCCTATTTTGAATAAAAATCTAGTTCCTTCCAACAAACCTAACTATGGCTCCACAATTTCCAACACTCTTATCGCTCCCAAACAATCTGCTAAACGTGGTATGCTTGCCACTCAGAGTGTTCCCTCTCTTGAGACCCCTATTGAAATTATCTCCTCCCTTGAGTCCCTAAAATTTACCTTTAACTTTGTTAGTAAAAAACCTCCATCCTTAAAGGACCCTACCCTAAACAATCTTCAAGATCTTCCCCAAGCCTCTATACCTAATTTTGGTCTTGTTTTCGCAAATTGTTGTCCCTCCTCATTAGGAATCCTAGAAGGCCCCTATCACTCTTCCCCTTCCTTTGGTTAGAGATGAGGCCAAGGAAAGTAATGACCCCTCTGGTGGTGAGGTCATGGCTGACCTAGAGGTGTTGGTTGAGAATAATGGTGATGTAGTTTATGTAGAGGCATCCCTTGATAGACTCAATTCCCTCAAGAAGGATTATGGTGGTGATGATAAGTTGAATGATTATTTCCTGACTGTGATTCATGCTCCCCCCTTTGCCTCCCTACCTTGCAATAATACATCATCCTCCTAGTAGAGGTTTCATTTCCTGACATGATAAAACCTCTCCTTAGAGGAGTAAACCAAATCATAGGCCTTTTGAGATTAATGATGAGGAAGGACTAGAAGGAGAGATTAGCAACCTTGCCATTGTTCCCTCTCATATTGAAAATTAGGAATCCAACTTATTTGTTTTTAAGGCACCAAAGAAGAAAAGGAATCCTAAGGATAATAAAGATAGTAAGGAGGTTGACACTAAACCGGTTCTAAATGATGAGAGTGACATTGTTCCTAGGAGGAAAAGAGGAAGGCCTCTTGACCTGATCTCTAATATTAAATCTTCCAAACACCCCAAGCAGCAACTCCCAAAATATTTCAAGAGCTTTAGAGATCCCATGGACACAAATTTATGAGGTTATTCATGGAGATCAAATTTGCCTCATGGAATATAAGGGGTTTAGAGTCCCCAGACAGGAAATATATTTTCAAGAGGTTTATCATGATGCAAAGAGGAATTGTTTGTCTCCTCCTTCAAGCAGTTAAAGTTGTAGGATTTAATCTTGATATCAACCTCAAATGTATTTGGAAGGATGCTAGGGATTTCTATACTAAACATCAGAGAGGAAGAGGACATGCAACCATCTTATCCCTAAGTGGAGTAAATTTATTTCTGACTGGGGACAATCTCCTTGTAATAGGTTGTTATGGATTACCTTGCAATACGATGGGTTTGAAATTGGTATTGCTAATGTTTATGCCCTTAATGAACATAGGGAAATAATTGAATTATGGAGATACAAGTGTCAATTGAAGGACATCCCTTGGATCATTGGGGAGACTTCAACATGATATAAAATCCTCAAGACAAATCAAGGGGTGTCAAATTTGAGCGGAAAGGTAATGAGAAGTTCTATTGGTATAAGATGGTCAATAAACTCAGACTCTTCAACCCCCTTGCTAGGAACAAGAATAGTTTTATCGGCATTTGACATACATGGTCTAACTTCCAATAAGGACAGAGGATAATATACTCGAGGTTGGACAGATTCTATGTGAACAAGGATAAGTTCAATTTTAAGAAGGATTTCAATAGGGTAGGGATTTTTGTCATCTCTTACACCCTATCAGATCATCACCCCATTGTGTGCTCCATCTTCCTGATTGATAGGTCATTAAAAATTGTGAAGAGGAGTGATGGTTTTTCATTAAAACCCCCCTATTGAAGGAAGAGGGTATCCAATCTACGATTAGTGTCATTAGATGTTACAATAGCTACATTGTGAAGCATAATAATGCCATTGAAAGATGATCTTAGAATGTTAGTAGTTGGTGTTATCTCTATTTGAGCATTAAAGGTTGTCATTAGTATCAAAGGTTATCTATGATATTGGTCGATTACTTATATTGAGCTAGTTGGTAACTAGAAGCAAAATAGGATAGTCGGTTATAGTATATACACCAAGCATCAGATAGTTTACTGAGCACTAGCAGACACCAACACTGAGTGATAGTAAACACCAAGCGTCAGAGTATACACCAAGTAGTTTATACTGTGTTTACTGATGATCACAGGAAATGGCATAGTAATTAGGAATGACACATTCTTCTATGCAAATGGTTACAATAGATCAAAAAACATTTTAACAAGATTGAGGAACATTTATTGTCAAGATATTCATTAAATGCAATGTTTATCTTATGTAATAGTTTGATCTAGGTCATTTTTCTATATCGTAGATCTTAGGGTTTTGTCTAAGACGTGTAACCTAATTTTGTTTAAGCGACATAAAGCAGTATGCTATATAAATGTATATTTGCATCATTTGTGATGTGAAACTGATATATGATTGAAGGAGCACTTGAAGCACTTGCCTAACTTTAAGTCTATCAGTTGACAGAGCAGAACAATAAACATAGGAGATTAGATTAAGCAGAATCAGAGCAGGATAACCGAGCAGTTCAGAGCATAAATTCATCACAATAAAGGTGAAATATATTCAGTACTTATAGATCTATATTAGATAATTGAGTTGTCAATTTAGTAGATAAATTGCCTATTGCTTTCTAACAATTGTAATAGAGTTTTTGGATAAATCTCTTAACAGAGTAGACTTGATAGTCTTAAGTAAATCTCCTAACTGAGTACACACTTCATTAGTGTTGTTAGAATCCTATAACTAGGTAGATCTAGCTAATCTAATATATTACTCCTAACAGGGTAAGATCACCAGATGTGATCAAAACTTGTAGCCCTAACAGGCAAACCTTTTCTATCTGTAGTAGTGAAGAATTTGTGGGTGTCATCCCCACCGTAGCTTTTACCTTCTAAAAAGGGTTTCTACGTTACCAAAATACTTGTGTTATGTGATTGTTATATTGTTGATCTCATGTTATTTACTTTCATAAGTTGAATGGAAGAATGAAACATGTATTAGATGCAAGGTATTTTGGAAGGTTATCACTATTTGTTGATTGTAGATTTGAAAGGTTAATTTGTTAAAGTTTTTGTGGGCACTGATTCACCCCTCTCCTCTCAATACCCTATCTCTCCTAATTCCAACAATTGGTATCAGAGTACAGTTCTCTTATTAGATAGTTTAACCACTGAAGGGTAAAGATCTAAAGTCATGGAGAGGTATAAGCTAGAAAAGACTATTGAGAATCAGAAGATTCAGATGCAGATGTTTATTGAACAGTACAAGCAAGCCAAGGAAGGACTGAAGAAATTATTGGTTGAAAGGAAGAACCTAGCTATTCTACAAAATGAGATTGGTTACCATGAAGAATCTATTGATGAAATGTTTGATCATGTTGAATCTAGTTCTGGAAGTATTTCTGATGGATCTGAAAGCATAATCTCTGATCTTTCTGAAAATAATCAGCATTTAATCGATCAAGTGAAAGCACTGCAAATCGGTCAAGAATCTTAGATGGTGAGAATGGTAGAAACAATGAACAATGCTAGACAAGTTGAGCAAGAAAGGAATCTGGTCATTGATGAATGAAGACAAATGACTGAATAACTTCAAGGAAATACAAAGACTCACTGATCGACATTTCCAAGTATCTAATCAGATGATTATTGTGAATCAAGAGGTAAACTAAGTGAATGGAGAATTGTCAGGAAATCTTGAAGAAGTTGCAAAACTCAGAGAGGAGAATGAAAAGCTGAGAAATGAAGTTAAAAATAAACAACAACACAATGAAATGAAGAAATTGGTTGAGGATAGTTCTAAGAAGATTGATGACTTTCTGTTTAATTGAAATGTCCCCTTTTTTATTTTATATGATATTTAAAGCATCTGATCAGATTTTAAAATCAAACAACCAATATTTCAAAAGATCAACCAATTTCTCAATAAAACCCAAATCGGGTATGCTCGAAATAGTGCCAAAAACTTCACAGCTTCACATATTATTGATAAATCTGAAAGTAGACATTTTTATAAAAATTTCAACAGCATAATGGCCTACAAAATGACATTTCCAGATCTGTATAGATTTTACACAACAGCTCCCAAACAGAGGACAAAAACAATGCTCATCGGGCTCTCGAAAACAACACAAAATAGCTTGGAAACATCACAAGACACTAATAATATATCACAGAAGTATAACCATGACCCAATACATATATTCAGCTCTATTTTAACATCAAAATTTCTACAATATAGTAGCAAACCAAACTAATATGAAATACTCAACCGGAAACATCAAACTCTTACAAGAAACACACCCTCAAACTCACAAATTTGCACTGTTCAACACAAGGGCAAACTCTGCATGAGCTTGCACATGGAATGTGTAATACCCCAAAAATGGGCTATAAGTTCATTAATCTTCTATATCAACAATTCGAACGAAATCGACATCAAAGTCCTAACCTAAGGCACATCTAAACATCATCGAATCCTAATTGATTATCTTAAATTCTGCATCGGGGAATATTCTTAACAATATTCCTAATTATCTTAATTATCTTTAATTTAATGATTATTTGGCAATAAATCACATTTATCCTAAGTTTGATTAATTGAATATTTTCATATTTAATTAATTAGATTTAATATCTTGCCACTTAATTGTGTAATTAAATTTAATTCTACCTATTATTAATTGTATTATTTAATTTTGACAATAAATCCAATATCCTATGAATAATTGATTAAATTCTTATTTAATTGATTAAAGCAAGTTGTCATTATTTAATAATATAATTTTTAATAAAAGTTTGATAAAATAGTTAATTAACCCATAAATTAATTATTTTATTTCAAAAATCAGTTAAGTGGAGAATAAATCACTTTATTTATTTATTAAATCATAATTATCCATGTGCACATTCAAAGACCAGTTAAACTCAAATTGAAAAATCAATGCAAGTTGTTAGCTTTTTGAAACTCAACATCTTTTTGAGTTTTAAAGTTGATCTAAACTTCTAATTCAAGTTGAACTGTGCTTTTGCATGATTTTTGTGACTTAATTATCTGTTATTTAAAAATAACTCAAAAATCAACCTGAGTTATTTGAGTGATTTATGGCTTTTTCTCATGCACCTCCAAAGCCTTGGATTTCTATAAAACCAAGGCTTTAGCTCTTCATAATTCATCTCATAATTTTGCAAGCTTACTTTGCCAAAGTCATCTACGAATTGCACAACTATTTTGAAGAATTGGAATTTGGAGAATCAAAGCTTATTGCGAATCAAGGCTATTGTGAGATCAATTTGTTTTTTTTTTACATTCATTTAGATTCTTTTTTATATCATTGTTAGATCAATTCATAGCATATCAGTTTTTACATATCATAGATTTCATATCATTGCATAGAAAATATCAAAAATATAGATTAATTGCATTCATATTTCATATCTAGATCAATTGCATTCAAATCCTTCATTTAGGTGTCATCTAGGTCACTGATCTCGATAACAATCTGAGAACATTAATCTCGCACCTACTAGAAGGCAGTAAATCGCTTGGTTAGAGTAGATTTCAATTTTGTATGATTTTGATTATAGCTAACCTCTAATGTTTTACTGAAGTGTTGTGTCTACAAATTAGGTACAATTTTCACACACACATTTCTGGCACCCACCATGGGGCAACCCACCTTTGAATGCTAGTTTTGATTTTTTTTGGGAGCTAAAACCCCAAAGTTTTAAAGATTTAATTTTATCTCCTAAACGGCTTGGATTTTTCGTCTGAAATTTTTGTTATAAGTTGGTGACATATCAGGGAAGCTATGGTAAAAAATTTAGAATTTTTGGAGATGTTTTGAATTTTCAATAATTTTTTCTTGAAATTTGGGAAAAAATTAATATCTGATGCAAATCAGCATATTTTTCAGAAATTTTTATATTTTCAGAAATCTCTTTAAATTCTACAGGGGATCCATTCTTTGTGTTTTAAATTTGGACATGATATAATAGCTCAAATAGTCAATTTACAAAAATTGGCCTATTTTGATAAAACGGGTCTCTAGGGCACAAATGAAGAGATTTTTCTAAAATTTTTGCATTTTTGGAAAGCTCTCTATTTTTTAGTAGGGATCTCTATTCTAAATTTCTATTTTTGTGGCCAAAATCATATCAAAAAAATTAGATCTTGTTGACTAGGTCAAATGCAGTGCAAAAAAATTAAAATTTTGTGATGGGTATGCACTTATTTTTCATATGATTCAATGCATGATATGAGTTGTCATTTGGATTAATTTCTAGTTATTATTTATCTTAACAATTTATTTTTAGATCTAACCCTAGGGTTTTCATAAGTTGAATATACCTTGCATATCTTGTTTGCTTGTTGGCTTGTTGGAGAGTTCGTAGCTTGCTTGCATGGTAAAGCTCAACAAAAATTGCTAAAAATTAGGTAAAATCTACTAAGTGCATTGCAAGGATCCCAGGTATTCTCCTTCATCTAATGACATTTCAATTTGGGACTTAAAATAAATCTCTCGTGTGTCTAGCTTGGGTGATTCTTTTCATGCTTTTGTTTTACACACTTGCATAATTGATACTAGGTTGTGACCCCTTAAGGATTCATTAAGTAGTCTTAGATACTTGTGATTGATCTTGATTGCTATCTTGGGTTATTGGACTCGCTAATCTGCCAGCCCCTCATTTTTGCCCTATGGTTGCAATCTCAGCGCCATAAAGTGGAGGGGTCAACAGGACAGAAGCGTTAAATGTTCCACTTGGCAACCCTTCTGTGCTTTTAGGAACTCACTTGTTTTCTAAGTTGGGGACTCATTTTCAGCTTGTGTGAGGTGTTAAGTGTTCCATCTTGTAGACTCATCTCATATTCTCTTTAAGCGTTAAGTGTTCCTCTTTCTACTTTTTGGGTACTTTTGGTAGATTTTCTTTCGGGAATATATCTGTGCTCACATAGTAATTAGGCCCTATGAACACTATTCGTGATTCTTGAGAGATTGGATTCCTAGCGAAATCTTTCTTGATGATAGAATCCTTATAGGTAGGGAAGATACTTAGTGTGTTTCACATTCAACTTGGTTAGTGTGTCTTCTCTTATTAATCGATACATTCTCTCCCAGGAGAGGTTGATAGATCACATGGGGTTGACATCATGAGCTTTGGTGAATCAAAATTGGTTAGTGCACCTTCTCTTATTGATTGATACATTCTCTCCCCAGAGAGGTTGATAGATCACGTGGAGTTGGCATCATAGACCTTGGTGAAGCAAAACTTTGTCTTAGCGTGTCGGATTAATCTGCTTGCTTTGTTTGGGTTAAAAGTGAAAAAGTGTCAAAAACCTTGGATCTGGAGCCAAGTCCCCTTGTGGTATACTATTGTGAGTCATCTTTAGAGAGGGTTAACCGTAGCGGAAAATCCCTTCACAGGGAAAACTGCATTGACAGAACCTCAAGTGGCCATAGCCATTTTCGCCATGGTAGTGACAGCCGCTATATAAATGTCCTTGTGGAAGAAATCTCCACGGGTATGGTTCATTGTTGGGTTGTCAGATCTCCCTAGCAGCTCCTGAAGATTAAGTTCTCAGACTGTGTCAAAACCCTGGTGTGTCGGGATTGGAGTTCACCCCTTTGGATCATAAAAGTTGTAGAGTCAAACCATTACTAAAAACCCAAGCGAGGCCAAATTTTCATTTTATAGGGTATATGTGCGTTATTGCAAAATTTTTTTGGAACATACACAATTAGTGCTTCTGAGGATTAGAATGAATAAGTCACTTGATTGTTCATACACAAGGTTGCTTTTGCCCTTGTTCATTGTTTTCAGACATGCTTGAAATCACTTGCTTTCTATTTTGTGTGCTTTTTTATCTATCTAGTTATTGAAAATGGACAAATCTGTTACAATCTTCAAATCTAGACATTGAAATTTGCAAACAATTCAAATCTGAAAACTCAAAATTTGCAAAATCTGAAGTCAAATTCTTTTATGGAGTCAAAAATCATCTCAGGAGGTCAGAAAGTCATATGAGTTTCCATCAAGTGTCATTTCATTGCAACCCATTTGTCGTATGATAGCAAACCTAGTGTCGTACGAGTTTTCATGCCAGCAAATCTTCAAAGTCAAAATCTTGCAACTGTTGTATGATATTGTCAACTGTCGTTTCATTGCTACCCAACTGTCATATGATTGAGTACCCAGTGTCGTACGAGTTTTCATGCCAGCAAATCTTCAAAGTCAAAATCTTGCAACTATCGTATGATATTGTCAACTATCGTTTCATTGCTACCCAACTGTCATATGATTGAGTACCCAGTGTCGTACGAGTTTTCATGCCAGCATATTTCAAGAAATCAAATCATGCTTACAACTGTCGTATGAGATTTTCAACTGTCGTTTCATTGCATACCCACTATCGTACGAGCTCTGCAACTGTCATACGAGTTGTACAACTATCGTTTCATAGCCTACCCACTGTCGTACGAGTTTTTTTAGAGTGTCGTTTGGGAAAATTTTTAAAGTTGTCAAAAAATTGTCAGGATTGCCAGATATTTAGCTCTTTCAGCCTAGTTTCAGAATCTATCAAATGGATCATTGTGTTAGGAACAGAGCAGTAGCTATTAAGAGTCCAATCATTTTCTTAAAGTGGCCTTTTGAATCTGATTCAGCCTTCTATCTAATCGATTTGAGTCTTTATCATCTCATGTCAAAACCTTGTCATAACTATCAATCTTCAATCAATCAATCATCAAAATGACAAAGTGTTGTGATATCTTGTCCGCTATCTTTTGGGAACCTACCCATACATCTAGGGCATAGTATCCTTCATCCATGTCTAATCAAATCTTCAAATCAATCAAACCTTGACAAGGTTGCATCATCTGATCATCTTGATTCAATTCATTCTTCAGTTATCTAAATCTTATTCTTTTGTTTCACTCAAAGTTGATGGTGGAGACTAGAGCTTCCTCTCACAAGAAATCTATTACCACTATCCAAAATCCAACTCTTGAGCAACTCATCAATTTTGGTCTTTACGAGGACGATGATCTTGGAAACTATCGATTAAAATCTAGTTACATACCCCCTCCATCGACTCACGGAGGTACTCAACATACCCCTCATCAATCTAATCCAGGGAGTCCACAAACTCCTACCATGTCTCAAGCAGGGACAAATTTTGGCTCTCAAAGAGCTCAATCTCAACATGGTGCAGATCATGAACCCACACCTGAAGAAATTGCTCACTAGCAAAATGATGAATTTAACAAGATGATGAGACATTTCTTGAAAGAAAATAGAGAAGCATACTTTTTACAACTAGCTCATCAAGGAGCTAAACTTCCTCCCAAATTTAATGTTGAAGACATCATTACACATGAGGAAGAGAATCCACTCATAGCTATGACAAAACAAATGCATGCTATACAAGTTGAACTTAACAATCTTAAGAAAGAGAAGGAACCCAAAGAGTTCTCCATGGAGGCTCTATGTCCTTTTCCATTTAACAAAGACTTGTACATGCCGCCATTTCCTAAAAGAGTGGAGATGCCAAAGTATGATAAGTATGATGGACACTCTGATCCCCAAGATCATGTCAGAGAGTTCTGTATGCAATCCATGGAATTCATGCATGAACCGACCTATCTGATGCATCTTTTTCCTAGATCTCTGGGGAAAGCATCCATTCAGTGGTTTTCAAGATTGCCTCCTATGATCAAAATGTTTGAGGAATTGATTAAATTGTTTTATCAACAATATTCCTACAATGTTCAGCATCTGGTCACCATGATTGATATTTGTAATCTCAAGCAATATCCAGGAGAATCATTCCTAACTTTCCTTAAGAGGTGGCGAAAGAAGTTCTCTCTATATGCTAGACCAATTCCCGAAATGGAGAAACTTGAAATCTTTATCAATAACCTTGTTCTAGAGCTCAATTATCCTCTGCAAATACAAGATCATACATCTTTTGACAAGATGGTGGATAATGCTATCAAAATCAAAAAAGTGCTCGTAAAAAAAGGGGAAATCACACTCCAAAAAGACAAGTATGAATCTGGATCTACTTCCAAAGAAAAGAACAAAAATTGGAACAAGAACAAAGGCATCATCATAGATGGTGTTGTAGACACTGTCCGTGCCCCATCAAAGGCACCAGCCTACAATCTCACTCTTGGCACTCAAGCCATTAAAGCTTCTGAGAAAAAGTCTTCTCAACCATCTCAAAAGAAGCCGAAATTCAAAAAATGGGATAAACATAAAAAATTTACTCCTCTAGGAGAGTCTTTAGAATCGGCTATGAAAACTCTACTGGCTAATAACATCATCTCTTTACCACCAATCCGATCAAATGCTCAGGACCCCAAACCGATATGGTGGAAGGATAATGAATTATGTGATTTCCATCAGAGTAAAGGTCACAAAACTAGTAGTTTCTACCACTTGAAGCATACCATTCAAGATCTAATCGATAGTGGAGACATCACAATTGAAAATCCCATGAGCAATAATGATCATACAGCATTCACAGAACCATTTCTGAAACATGGTCAAAAGGTTTCAACTTCTTAGCCTAATATGGGGGCAAAAGTCAACTATGCCTACCCTGGAAATAACACTGTCATCAATATGGTTGAACCATGTCTCTCTAAAAGTTGCAATGTCATCACAATCATACGAAGAGATAGAGATCATTCCTCAGCTAATGCAGTTACTCAATCACAAGCTCAAACGCATCTGAAAGGACAAATCCTAGATTCATCAAATGTCCCTAAAGTGCCCTTCAATCTTTCATCTGCTTCTAAATAGAAGGCTGCTTCCAAATCTTCTAATCCA
The DNA here is from genome assembly GCA_027943335.1 of Chamaecyparis obtusa. Taxonomy (NCBI): domain Eukaryota; kingdom Viridiplantae; phylum Streptophyta; class Pinopsida; order Cupressales; family Cupressaceae; genus Chamaecyparis; species Chamaecyparis obtusa. The sequence continues at coordinate 444,805 of BSBK01000712.1, read as the reverse complement.
AAGGATACAAGGCCTATGTCTTATAGCATTGTTCAACAACTCTAGCACACTAATGTGAAAATCTCCATGTTTGAGTTGCTTCAAATATCTCTAGCTCATAGAGCCATTCTCGATAAAGCTTTGCTCAGTTCCAATGTTCCTGATGACCTTGATTTAGACAGGTTCCAGACTATGGTTGGACATCTTACATCTCCACAATATATCTCCTTTTCAGAGGAATATGACAACTCCTTGAGTCACCCACATAATCAACCTTTGCATATAGAAGTCTTGATCCAGAACCGTAGAGTCAAACGTGTGTTGATAGATGGGGGCGCTGGCCTAAACATTTGTTCTTACAACTTGATCACACAATTGGGATTTTTAGAATTGGCTATTGATCCTAGAAAGAAAATAACTATCAAGGCCTATGATGAACAAGAAAGATCTTCTAAAGGCACCATTATCTTACCTATCAGAGTGGGTCCAGTTATCAAAGATACCATCTGTCAAGTGCTTGATCTACCTTTGGCCTACAACGTCCTTCTAGGGAGACTGTGGATACATGAAATGCAAGCCATTCCTTCTACATACCATCAATGTTTGAAGTTTCCTTATGAAGGAGTTGAGGTTACTATCCCAGCAGATCTGAATACAACTTGCAACACCTTGAAGGAAAGTGCAGATAAGCTTGTACCTAATAACAAAGAATCTCCCATAGAGCCAACTAAAGAAGCATCCACATCTAAAATGGAAGATCTTGCCAAAGAGGTTAATATCAAAGAAAATAGTATGGGAGAATACACTATCGAGCTAGTCTTATCTTTGACATCTCTCCCTGTCTCACCTAAGTCTTATGGGCAATCTTTGAAACAATCCAAGCCCAAACCTCAAGAACCTCTTGAGGCATATAAAAGGAATTTTGTAGTAGAACAAGTATCCAAGAAAGAATTTGAAGAGGATGAAGCTGTGCTATCATGGCTGTACAAAGATGAACCTGAATCTCAAGTTGTTCAAACTGGTAACTCTGCAGTACCCAAACTCCCTTCCAAGTCATATGGTCTAGGAGGTAAATTAATAGCTAAGATGGGATACTTAGGTCAAGGACCTCTAGGAATTAGAGGAAAAGGTCTTGAGGCACCTCTCCCACATACTGGTAGAGAAAATAAAAATAAAATTGGCTTAGGATTTAAGAAGAAACCCTATCACCTCAAAGGTAATTGCTCACATGTCATAGAGCAGATTGCACCAGGGGAACCTCTTATTAAGAAAGAAGAAATAGAACCATCAGATAGTGATTCAGATAGTTTAGAACTCATCCCCTATGAAAAATTGCCTAAAGAGACCAAAGACCTTCTTGATGATAAAGATGATCCTATCAAAAGAATTAATGTAGTAGAAACACAAGAACCTACTATCAATCAGGAGATAGTTGCAACACAAGAACCAACTAATCTCGAAAACAATCAAGAAGAGGGAAGTGGTAGTGATTCTGAGATAGATTCTCATGAGTATGAATTCAAATCAGAATTTGAGGGTAACCCTTCTTGGGGTATTCACCCTAACTTTACTCATGTTCTAATATTTCCTAGAGATCCTGAATCAGAAGCTGAATCAAATGACTATGAATGGGGAGCCATTCCAGAACTAGATGAGCTTATCACAGAGAAACATGTTGATGTTATTCACCAATATGCACCTCAAACCAATGTAAGTCTAGAGTGAAATGATGAACCTATCGAGTCTGATCCACCTATGGCTGAATTGGACTCCCACGATGACATTGAGCCTATTCACGAATTTGATGTCTTAATTTGTAGTATCACCTTTGAACTTGAGCATCAGGTTAGGACCAATGATGACAGATCAATATCCGTAAACACCATATCCCAAGCCTTTCCTGCTTTGACTATCCAACGCCCTGATCTTATCGACCAAACTTCCACAAACCCAAACCATGGTATTTATACCTTCCCGAATGACTATGCCCTTGCCTGCTACCTCAATGCAGTTGAGCCTATGAGTACTTCCATCAGTGAACCGAGCGTCAGCATGACCGAGTCGGACATCAAATATCTTAGTCAGAAAAATAAGAGTAAAAAGAAAAAGAAAAAGAGTTCTGAGGGTGAAAACCACTTTGTGACAGTCTCAGAACCAACAAAAGTAAAAATAAAAGACGTATCCAAAGGTGAAAACCTCTCTGAGGTGCCTAAGGATGAGATATTTGATCTCCTTCCAAGTCATTTATAGGATAGATCTCCAGTTCTAATTGAGCCCACCCAATCCATCAATTTGGGTACAACAGAGGAACCACAATTAGTACATGTAGCACAATCCTTATCAGAAGAAGAGAAACATAAATTTACTACATTCTTGACAGAAAAAAAGATCAACTTTGCGTGGAAGTATTCAGATATGCTAGGGTTGGATCCAAATCTTATCATGCACCATCTATCCATTGCTCATGGAGTAAAACTGGTCAAGCAAAAATTGAGAAAGATGCATCCTCATGTTGCACTTTTAGTCAAAGCTGAATTAGAGAAACTCCTAAAAGTTTGATTCATCCATGTCATAGACTATGCTGAGTGGATCTCCAACATTGTACCTGTTTCTAAACCAAATGGCTCAATCAGAGTGTGCACAGACTTTAGAGATGTGAATAGAGCGTGCCCTAAGGATGATTTTCCACTACCTAACATTGATATGATAGTGGACATGACTGTGGGTTTCGAGATGTATTCCTTAATGGATGGTTTCTCTGGATATAACCAAATAAAAATTGCTCTAGAGGACCAAGAGAAAACTACTTTCACATGCGCGTGGGGAACCTTCTATTGGAATGTTATTCCATTCGGACTAAAAAATGCTGGAGCTACATATCAAAGAGCAATGACATCTATTTTTCATGATATGATGCATCGAACCATGGAAGATTATGTTGATGACACATTAGCAAAATCTATGATCAGAACTGAACATCTAAAGGACTTGAGCATGATCCTAGACAAAATGGAACAGTTTAGTCTCAGACTAAATCCTAAGAAGTGTGCTTTTGGTGTCACTTCTGGAAAGCTCTTAGGATACATAGTTTCAAAGAAAGGCATTGAAGTTGATCCAGCTAAAGTCAAGGCTATAATAGAGATGCAACCTCCCAAAAATATCAGTCAAAGGAGGATGTTGCAAGGCAGATTTCAATCTATCAGAAGATTCATATCATAGCTCGTGGACATATCACAGCCTTTTACAAAAACATTACATAAAGGTGTGACCTTTGCATGGAATGAAGAATATGAGAACAACTTTAACCATATCAAGAAGTATTTATCAAATCCACCTATCTTGATGCCTCCTATTCATGGGAATCCATTGATCTTGTATGTCTCCACAACAGCCACATCACTGGGGGCATTGCTAGCACAACAAGACGAAGAACAAAAGGAAAGAGCTATTTATTATATAAGTAGAACATTGGTGGCATATGAAAAGAACTATTCTATGATTGAGAAAGCTTGTCTCGCTGTGATCTTTGCATCACAGAAACTGAGACACTATATGTTAGCCCATACCATGCATCTAGTCACAAAAATTGATCCACTAAAATACTTACTAAGCAAGGCTGCCCTCACAGGTAGACTGGTTAAATGGGTCATGCTTCTAAGCAAATTTGATACTGAATATGTTGAAAGAAAAGCTATAAAAGGTCAAGTTATTGCTGATCAACTAGCAGATGCACCCATGTTTGATGACACATCAATGCAAATGGAATTTCTAGACTCATCTATTATGCACCTATCTTCTAGAGAATGGCAATTGTTCTTTGATGGCTCCTATACACAGAATGGATCTGGAGCAGGCATATTGTTCCTAACTCCCCAAGGATACTCAATCCCCAAAGCATTCCGATTAAAGTTTCCTTGCACAAACAATATTGCGGAATATGAAGCCCTTTTGAATGGTATGAAAATAGCAATTGAATGGAGAGTAACAGAGCTACACATTCATGGAGACTCTCAACTTGTTATTCATCAAGTCAATGATGTGTACCAAACTAAAGATGAAAAGCTCATTCCTTACAAGAGAATGGTCGATGATCTTAAGAAATATTTCATATCTATCACATTTGAGAAAATTCCTAGAATGGAGAACAAGGCTGTCGATGCAACGACAACACTATCTACTTTATTACAACAGCCTGAACATGAGCTACACTATGAGTTCCTGGTGGAAGCACTCTCTTATCCTGCATATGAATCCCCTGAAACTCGCATGATCTACACTGTTGTAGGTCATGATTCATCCCGATATAAAAATCTATTTTCCTATCTCCAAGACCAAATCATTCCCGATACCTTCAACCGTCATGAAAAGAGATACCTTATCCGTAATGCCTCCCGATATGTCATCATTGGTAATGATCTATACAAATGAGGTCTAGATGGTACGCTACTTAGATGTTTAGAATAGGAAGAGTCTCAACGTGCATTAGAGGAAGTCCATGATGGTATTTGTGGGTCACACTCGAATGGTTTAACACTAGCTCAAAAACTTATTAGGGCTAGGTACTATTGGCCTGAAATGGAGAAAGAGGCTATCAAATTTGCTAAGAATTGTCAAAAGTGCCAAGTGCATGGCAACTTAATTCATGCTCCAGGGAGAGATCTAATCCCCTTTACAACACAATGGCCTTTCCATCAATGGGCATTCGATCTTATCGGGATGATTCATCCTCACTCTTCTAATGGACATACCCATATAATCACTGCTACAGATTATTTTACAAAATGGGTAGAAGCGGTTCCTCTGACACAAGCAATGGGGAAATAGATATCTATGTTCATATTGAACTATATCATATGCAGATATGGGATCCCTCATTCCATAATCATAGATAATGGTGGGCAATTCAGGAATAAAGACCTCGATGATCTATGTGCCAAATTTAAGATCACCCAACATTGGTCTTCTATCTACTATCCACAAGGGAATGGCCAAGCAGAGGCTTCTAACAAAAATCTATTGAAGATCTTGCACAGAACAGTAAACAAAACCGACAGAGACTGGCATCTCATGATTAATCTAGCTCTATGGACCTATAGAACAAGTATTAGAACACCTACTAGGGCTACACCTTTCACTTTAGTTTATGGGTCTGAAGTGGTACTGCCTATTGAGGTTGAAATCCCATCACTCGGAATCAGAATGCATGGTCTAGTAACTGATGATGACTACAGAGTGTCTAGGTTGTAAGAACTTGAACTACTAGATGAGCGTAGACAAGCAGCGTATGATCATCTCAGAGTATATCAGAAGAGAATGTCTAGAGGCTACAACAAGAAAGTCAGACATAGAGAATTTCAGGTTGGCGATCTAGTCTTGAGAGAAAATCTAAAAAATCAATCCCATCGAGAACGCAAGAGGAAGTTCGAACCCAACTGGCTGGGTCCCTTTTTCATCACTACTACTTTTGGCTCTAGTGCCTATCAACTCTCAACGACTGAAGGAGAATAGCTCCGAGAACCAATCAATGTTCTCCATCTAAAGAAATTCTACGCCTAAGGCATTCAGTCTATGGTTAAATATCCTGAAAAAATCTTAAAAATCAAAAAAAGTCCTGAAAAAATGAACATCTTGGTGAAAACCTAGCAATAGGTGCCTTGACGATTCACAAAAAAATCAAAAAATATCAAAAATTCAAAAAAATTGAAAAAAAATTGAAAAATGAAAAAAAAAAAAGTGCCTTGGTGAAAACCTGGAAACAGGCACCTTGGTAGCAAAAATAGAATCTCTGCCAAGATGGTGAAAACTCAGCAAATGGGTGCCACTTGTTCCAAATGCTCTATCTATCAGTGTAATCTTGGTCTTTCCTAGCTTTCAGTCTTGCTTTAGTTTGTATGTATCTCCCGGTTTGTTTCTGCATTTCTAATTTTCAATAAGTCGGTCTGTACACCAATCGGCTCAAGCGTCTGTATCCTATCAATGTTTAACACTTGGGGGTAATCAATGTCATATCCTATGGTCTCCCATGTATCTTAGATAGATCATATCTAGTCAGAGTCCTCTGAAGCTTCATGTGAGTCAGTCAGTCAGTCTTGTCTCCAGAAAGGATTTTGCATCTACAACAATGCAATCAAACATCAAAACTCAACTGAAAACAATCTATGTTTTTTACATGCTTTTATCTCCTTGTATGCTTACTGATTTGCATTGAGATTTTTGCATATTGTGTCCCTTCGAGCTCTTCGATGATGTCCTTTATAGGATTTAGAGAGTGATGACTGGGGGCATAATCTTTTCTTTGTCTTCTGCTTGTATGTGAAAATCTAACAACTTTGGAAATTTCAGATTGAAATGGTGTCTGACTATAAGAGCCTCTATCTCAAATTGGATGGCCATGCGTACCTCGACCATTGATACCTAGACAATTCAAGGAAGTTTGATCTAACTATTGTCTTTTTGAGTAAGTTCTTTCTCCTACTGTGGAATGCGATCTTGCCTAAGGATGTGAATGATAAAGGGTCACTACGGGTAATTCACATTGGATTTAGAATGATCTCTTGACTGTTTGATGTGTTTGCAATGCAAGGAGTATTTCGGGCATCACGACATTTATGTTTTGATGCTTATACAAATTGCTATATCAAAATGGACATGATATTCAGGTCATCCTGGCATTTGTGCCTTGGTGCTTATATCTAATCCGACATTCTGAAAACAAAATCAATATTCATATATCCATGGTTGTTGACCAGTGGGTGTTGTATTGATTCTTGCGCATACAAATCGATATTCATATGTCTATGGTTTCATAGCTAGTGGGCATTGTATTGATTTATTCGGTTACCTAAAAGTTCAATGATGATAACAAATCGACATATGATCAGTGAGTAGGTCCTAGGCCTTAGGTTGCATTTCATTTTGCATGTCTCTTTGCATTTTGCATGTTTGCATGATCTCACAATGGCTAAACGAACTTAAATGCTTAAATGATTCTTCAAATCACATCTTCAAGTCTAACAAGAGCTTAATCTCACACAAAGGTTCCTCGAATGAAACAGCAAGTAGAATCCTTTTTCAGGATCAAAATTCAAATCTGAGATCATTCATATTATTAACTACTTGCATAGTCGACCTTCAATCATCACAGAAATCTATTTTTCAACTTAACTGATTATTTACATCAAACTATCAAAATTTCAACTTGGTCAACTATGGTCAACTCATGGTTTAACCTAGTCAAACTTGGTCTTTTGGGACCTTCCAACAATGCAAAATGCATTCCCGGACGTGTTTAACCACTTCTCAAATCAATTGACATGCTTCTAAACTATCAATGCTAACTTTTCTTGTCAGATTTCAATTTTAATCCCGAAGGGGGCATGGTATTGCACATCATTCAAAGTCTGTAATCAAATTTGAAATCATATCTTTATGGAAATCATATCTTCCTTAGTAATCAAGACAACAACCAAATTTAGTTATTGATTCATCAAAAGTCCTCATCACTTGGGGCAAATCTATCATCACTTGGGGCATATCAGATTCATCAAGATCCATATCAATATGGTATTCTCCTAATCTTGTAAACTGTATCAGTTTTTGCAACCATTAGATCATAGTGTTCTTTCCTTGGTTCTTCAGCAACTGAAGGATTCGGATGTGATACCTGCTAGTTCTGCTAAGACAATCGAGTCTAGAACCAGTCACTCACTTCTTTTCAATCCTAAGGTTTAGAATCAGGCATTTTGACACTCTTTCGTAATCATCGGTTCATCGCTGCTATAGTGAACATTATCTTTGGTCATTCAGGACCTATTATCTCCATATCAAATCAATATCAATCAACTTCTGTCTCATATCAATTCTCAATTTCGAATCTGTTTCATATCTCTATCAAACACAAACTGTCTTTGAACCACTGCACTTCGCACAATAATTCAAAGAGGGGCAAAATGTAATACCCCAAAAATGGGCTATAAGTTCATTAATCTTCTATATCAACAATTCGAACGAAATCGACATCAAAGTCCTAACCTAAGGCACATCTAAACATCATCGAATCCTAATTGATTATCTTAAATTCTGCATTGGGGAATATTCCTAATTATCTTAATTATCTTTAATTTAATGATTATTTGGCAATAAATCACATTTATTCTAAGTTTGATTAATTGAATATTTTCATATTTAATTAATTAGATTTAATATCTTGCCACTTAATTGTGTAATTAAATTTAATTCTACCTATTATTAATTGTATTATTTAATTTTGACAATAAATCTAATATCCTATGAATAATTGATTAAATTCTTATTTAATTGATTAAAGCAAGTTGTCATTATTTAATAATATAATTTTTAATAAAAGTTTGATAAAATGGTTAATTAACCCATAAATTAATTATTTTATTTCAAAAATCAGTTAAGTGGAGAATAAATCACTTTATTTATTTATTAAATCATAATTATCCATGTGCACTTTCAAGGACCAGTTAAACTCAAATTGGAAAATCAATGCAAGTTGTTAGCTTTTTGAAACTCAACATCTTTTTGAGTTTTAAAGTTGATCTAAACTTCTAATTCGAGTTGAACTGTGATTTTGCATGATTTTTGTGACTTAATTATTTGTTATTTAAAAATAACTCAAAAATCAACCTGAGCTATTTGAGTGATTTATGGCTTTTTCTCATGCACCTCCAAAGCCCCGGATTTCCATAAAACCAAGGCTTTAGCTCTTCATAATTCATCTCATAATTTTGCAAGCTTACTTTGCCAAAGTCGTCTACGAATTGCACAACTATTTTGAAGAATTGGAATTTGGAGAATCAAAGCTTATTGTGAATCAAGGCTATTGTGAGATCAATTTGTTTTTTTTTAACATTCATTTAGATTCTTTTTTATATCATTGTTAGATCAATTCATAGCATATCAATTTTTACATATCATAGATTTCATATCATTGCATAGAAAATATCAAAAATATAGATTAATTGCATTCATATTTCATATCTAGATCAATTGCATTCAAATCCTTCATTTAGGTGTCATCTAGGTCACTGATCTCGATAACAATCTGAGAACATTAATCTCGCACCTACTAGAAGGTAGTAAATCGCTTGGTTAGAGTAGATTTCAATTTTGCATGATTTTGATTATAGCTAACCTCTAATGTTTTACTGAAGTGTTGTGTCTACAGATCAGGTACAATTTTCACACACACAGAATGGCCTCAAACTCCCATCCTTAGCCTTCTTGGAAACCTACAAAATTCTATCCTTGGGTCTCCTTAACCACAGGTTTGGCAGCCTCTGAAGAACAACAAAGCAATGAGCAAAAATTAAGTTCTAGAATGAGCCCGAAATGCCTCCAAACCCCTTTAAAAGAGGGCATAACCCTAACTCACGACCAAGGGGGGTAAATAATATATATTTTAATAATAATTTTCATTTATTAATCCATTGGTTTCCAAAGATTAGCCCCTTTTCCCGAAACTTCACTTTTTGAACCTGCTAGCCTTCGCAAAGTTATTATTTTTAATTATTTGAAAAGGGGACATGACAAGTCTTCCCTCCCAAATATTGCTTGTCCTCAAGAAATGAAGGTTGGGATGCTCAAGAATATGTGCTCTTTCCCAAGTTGCATTCTCCAATGGTAATCCTTTCCATTTGACCAAATGCTCTGTGATACTCCTATTTCTCAATCTTTTCTCTCTTATAACCAAAACCTCTTCTGGTATCAAAACTAATTTCCCTTCATCATCAAGAGGTGGTAATTCTTTAGATACTATGGTTTGCTAGCCTAGAACCTTCTTCAGGAAAGATACATGGAAAACATTATGTATTTTGTTGTTTGGTGGGAGCTCCAATTCATAAGCTACCTCCCCTACCTTCCTGATGATCTTATAAGGCCCATAGAACCTTGGCTTGAGCTTCTCTGCCCCACTCCTCTTCAAGGTACTTTGCTTATATGGATGCAACCTAACAAATACCAAATCTCCCACCTCAAAAGATCTTTCAATCCTTTTCCTATCAACATACAACTTCTGTTGGTTCTGTGCATGTTGTAGATTATCCTTGAGGGACCTTATTATGTCTTGGCTTTGCTTAACAAAATCATTTGCTCTAGGTACTCTGCTATCTGAAAGTACTAGATCAACAAAGGAAAGGGCATCATAACCATAAAGAGAATGAAAAGGAGGCATACCAATAGACATGTGATGAGATGTATTGTAACAATACTCCCCTAGGTGCAACCATTTCACCCAAGCATGTTGTTGATTTGAAACATAGTTCCTCAAATATCCCTCTATCCATTTATTAACTATCTCTATTTGTCCATTTGTTTGAGGGTGATAGCTAGTACTAGGAGTGAGTTTAGTTCCTACCAAATGAAAGAGCTCCTTCCAAAAAGAGCTGAGGAATATACTGTCCCGATCACTGACAATGTTTCTAGGCAAGCCATGTAACCTGAAAATTTCCTTGAAGAACATTTCTGCCACTTGTGATGCCTTGAAATCAGATGTGATGGGAAAGAAATGTGCATACTTAGTTAGTCTATCTACCACCACATATATGCAATCCTTACCTTGAACCTTGGGCAACCCAGTGATGAAGTCCATGGAAATACTTTCCCAATTTTGTTCAGGAATAGGAAGTGGCTGCAACAACCCTGCAGGAAAAATTTGCTCACTCTTGTTTTGTTGGCATACCATACATTCCTTAATGTGTTTAAGGACATCCTCCTTCATACCCTTCCATGCAAACTACTCTCGAAGTTGCATGTATGTCTTGAAGTATCCTTGATGACCAGCCAAAGGTGTGTCATGAAAGGCCCTTAATATCCTCTCCTTAGTTTTTGATCTTGGCACTAAGAAGATCTTGTTCTTGTAATAAATCAATTCATCAACAACCTTGTACCTATTATCATCTACTAACTTATCCAAAATCTTGGTGGCAAAGGTATCTTTAGCATACTCTGAAAGAATGGAGACTTTCCAATCAACAGAGATAGATGTTAAGGAACACAAAGTGGACTTTCTTGAGAGAGCATCAACAACCACATTATTCTTTCCTTTCATGTATTCAATATCAAAATCATAAGCTTGCAATTTTCTTACCCATTTTTGTTGATGATCATTCAAATCCCTTTGGTTCAAGAAGAACCTGAGGCTATTATGGTCTGTCTTTACAATGAATCTCCCACATACCAAATATTGTCTAAACTTATGAAGTGCATGCATGATTGCCAACATTTCCTTATCATAGATGGAGTAACCTTTCTTTGATTGATTTAATTTTCTACTCTCAAATTCTATTGGATGTCCCCTTTGAGTTAGGACAGCCCCTATACATTCTCCAGAAGCATCACATTCAACAACAAAAGGTAAAGAGAAATCTGGAATTGCAAGAACAGGGCATGAACTCATTACCTCCATAAGCTTATCAAATGTTTTTTGTGCCTCTTCTATCCAAATGAAAGCTCCTTTCTTTTTCAAATCAGTCAAGGGGGCAGCAAGCTGAGAAAATCCCTTAACAAATCTCCTATAGTAGCTACACAACCCGAAGAAACCTCTCAACTGTGTAAGATTAGTGGATGGAGGCCAATCCAAAATTGTCTGGATTTTTTGTTGATCAACCTATACTCCTTTAGAACTTATAATATGTCCCAAATATAGGATCTTTGTCAAACCAAACTCACATTTAGATAGCTTAGCATATAAGGATTGCTGCTCCAAGATTCCCAAAATAGTGTCTATGTGCTTTAGATGCTCTTCCCATGTTTTACTGTAAATCAAGATATCATCAAAAAATACCAAAATAAATTTTTGAAGATGCTTGCTGAATACCTTATTCATACAAGATTGGAATGTTGCTGGTGCATTAGTGAGGCCAAATGGCATAACAAGAAATTCAAAGTGCCCATAGTGACATTTGAAAGTAGTCTTTTCCACATCTTCCCTCCTTATGCGGATTTGATGGTACCCTGATCTTAAGTCAATTTTTGAGAAGTATACAACACCATGTAACTCATCAATGAGTTCATCTATGCATGGTATGGGATACCTATTTTTTATGGTCTTCTTGTTTAGAGCCTTGTAGTCTATACACATTCTCATCGTACCATCCTTTTTCTTGACAAGTACCATAGATGATGCAAATGGACTAGAGCTAGGCCTTATGAATCCCATGTCTAGGAGTTCCTTAATAATTTTTTCTATTTCTTCCTTATAACCTCTTAGATGGTATTATGGAGTTGTTATAACTAGTTTGGCACCCTGTTCTAACTCTATAACATGCTCAAAACCTCTATCTGGTGGTAATCCCGAAGGCAAATCATTGAAAACTATACTATGCTTATCAAGAATATTTTGAATTTCAAAATGGAAATTACCTTGATTCTTTGGAGAGCTTGTTGGATGGATTATGACTCTTGCTGCCCATGCTACTTGTCCTCTTCAAAAAGTCCTCTCCATCCTCTTTTCAGTGACCACCTTAGGTGCTCCATTCGATAAGCCTCTCAATAAGACTTCTTTCCCATTGGAATGAAATTTAAACTCCATAGTTTGATGGTTCATGTAATAGCCTCCAATAGAGTGCAACCATTGAACACCCAATACAAGATCTTTCTCCCCAATGTCAACAACATAGAAGTCATCACATAACTCATAATCTCCTAAGGTCATCTTGAGTTGTTTCACCACCCGTGTGCAAGGCATAGTGAATCCATCAGCTACAGTAACATTGAATCCTTCAAAATCTTCTACTTTAAGCCCTCTTTTCATGACAAACCCCTCATTAATAAAATTGTGAGTTGCCCCACTATCAAGAAGAACTGTCAACCTTTTCCCTGCTAGTACCCCTCAAATTCGAAAGCAATGGTATCTTGGGACTCTTGATAATGCTGCTAAAGTGCCATCCTTGCTGATTTCTTTTTCTTTCTCTTCTTCTTCCTCCTCCTTAGTGTCATGAAATTCCTCATGATCATTTGAATTAGATTATGAAGCAACTTCAATATAGTGCACTTGACCTTTCCCCAAACATCTGTGTCTTGGAACCCATGGTTCTCTACAAGTGAAACAAAGCTTTTTCCTTCGTAATTCACCCCTAGTCTCTTCATCTACCTTCTTTTTTGCTACATTTATCACATTCTTTGGTGGTGGTGCTGGAAAAGTCTTTTTTTGAAAATTCCCCTTATGTTGCCAAAGATTTGGGGGTTTTTGATTTGTGACTGGTTTCATGGGCACACAAGTTTCAAGTTGCAAGCTTCTTTTGATAGCTAACTGTAAGGTTGAGGGTGAGAAAGCCTTAACCAAACCCTTAACAGAATCTTCCAAACCATGAAGAAAAAGATAAACAATCCTCTTTTCACTCATATCAGGTACCATAATAGCCACCTTTTGAAACTCTTCTATATACTCATTAACTGATTTGGTTTGCTTCAACTTTGACAATTCTTTAAAATACTCTTCATCATCCTTGAGATCAAATCTATCTATCACTCTTTAACTGAAATCATCAAATGTAGTTACCTGATCATGACCTTGAGTAGTCATTCCATGATACCACCAATCATAGGCTGCATCTTCCAAGTGTAGACTTGCGAATTGAACGACATCACTCTCCTTCATGGGGTTAAGTGTGAAGAAGGTTTGTAATTTTTGTAGCCATGCTCTAGCTGAAATTTTATTTGTTCCATCAAAAGTAGGTGCTGTAAACTTGCTTATTTTATTTTTGAGCTCTCTTCCACTTATGTCATGCTCCCTCCTATACTCTTTCTTGGGCATCAAAGTGTTCATCATATCCACATATTCTCTAAAAGGAACCGAACTGTGAAAGTCATCATCTAAGCCATTATAAGTAGCTCTTAGTGCAATCAAGTTATCTGTAACCTCTTCCATAGGACTAAGGGTTGGATTTGGTACTGGTGGCTCATCTGCAGGCAAGAAAATAATTTTTGTTGATTTAGAGGGTGTGGGTTTCAGATTTCTTGGCTCCTCTGAAGTGCTCCCTTTCTCATTAGTAGATACAACTCCTTGTAGTTTTTCTGTCAATATCCACAAAGCCTCTCTAGTTTCTGCCAAACTATCCACTATTTGCTTCTGAGTATTCTGGATGTCCTAGAAGAATTTATTTTCCATCTCATCTGGGTCAGCCATACTTGTTCCTTCCTTGGATTTTGTACTTTTATTTTCAACTGGAGGTTTGATCAAAATTTCTTTATTCTTTTCTCGCTGCAAATATCTCTTTTCTCTTTCACTTAGTTGCATACCAACTTCTACAAACCCTCAGGCTGGCAAGATCATAGCTCTGATACCACTGAAATTTCCCCTTTCTAATTTTATATGATATTTAAAGCCTGTGATCAGATTTTAAAATCAAACAACCAATATTTCAAAAGATCAACCAATTTCTCAATAAAACCCAAATCGGGTATGCCCGAAATAGTGCCAAAAAACTTCACAGCTTCACATATTATTGATAAATCTGAAAGTAGACATTTTTAAAGAAATTTTTCTAGCATAATGGCCTACAAAATGACATTTCCAGATCTTTATAGATTTTACACAACAGCTTCCAAACGGAGGACAAAAACAATGCTCATCGGGCTCCTGAAAACAACACAAAATAGCTCGAAAACACCACAAGACACTAATAATATATCACAGAAGTATAACCATGAACCAATACATATATTAAGCTATATTTTAACATCAAAATGTCTGAAATACAGAAGAAAACCAAACTAATATGAAATACTCAACCGGAAACATCAAACTCTTACAAGAAACACACCCGAAAACTCACAAATTTGCACTATTCAGCACAAGGGAAAACTTTGCATGAGCTTGCACATGGAATGGCCTAAAACTCCCATCCTTAGCCTTCTTGGAAACCTACAAACTCCTATCCTTGGGTCTCCTTCTCCACAGGTTTGGCAGCCTCTAAAGAACAACAAAGCAATGAGCAAAAATCAAGTTCTAGAATGAGCCCGAAATGCCTCCAAACCCCTTTAAAAGAGGGCATAACCCTAACTCATGACAAAAAGGGGTAAATAATATATATTTTAATAATAATTTTCATTTATTAATCCATTGGTTTCCAAAGATTAGCCCCTTTTCCCGAAACTTCACTTTTTGAGCCTGCCAACCTTAGCAAAGTTATTATTTTTAATTATTTGAAAAGGGGACATGACATTAATCAAAGAAGATTTAGGAGTAAAGCTGGTCTATGCTATACCAATGAAGGAGAATCATCACATCAAGCTGAACAAGTCAGCAACAATCAAAGTCAAAGACCTAAAGTGTTGATATGTTATCACTGTGGCAAACCTAGACATACATCAAATGTGTGTAGAAGCAATGCACAAGGTAAACCTCCTGTCACTCCTAAATTCAATGGATATTGTTATTATTATGGAAA
Source organism: Chamaecyparis obtusa (assembly GCA_027943335.1). Taxonomy (NCBI): domain Eukaryota; kingdom Viridiplantae; phylum Streptophyta; class Pinopsida; order Cupressales; family Cupressaceae; genus Chamaecyparis; species Chamaecyparis obtusa. The sequence continues at coordinate 429,410 of BSBK01000712.1, read as the reverse complement.
ATATGGTCACCAAACCTATGAGTGTAAAGCTAAATAGAATGATATGGCTAACAATACTATTGTGGAGAAAATATGCTATACTTGTAATAAAAATGGACACACTGCATGAGAGTGTAAGGCTAAGATGAAACAAGTATGGACTCCTAAGCAGAAAACACATCGCAAGCCTTATCAACTGAAGAGACAAGGTAATTCTTATGTTTGGGATTATAACACATGGGCTAACTATGTAGCATGTGGTAGATATGGACACATTGCAGCAAATTGTAACAGGAAAAGATGGGTTGGACAATCAAGAAGTTGGACAAGCACTAGAATGGCATGTATGCACTGTCATAAAGTCGGTCACTTAAGCAAGGACTGTAGAGACCGAGCACTAGAGGAAAATCATGTATTTGACAGTGGAAACACTATTGTAGATATCATGAAGATAAGGAACACTATGTGGAGAAAGGCATCTAATGAGAATGTTGAATCAAGTAATGTTGTTGGTGCAACCTCGTCCCCTGGATTAGGTGACATTGGTACCTCCACTTAAGGTGATATAGGTGTGTATGGGACTGACATTTCAAAATGATCACATTTTACATACAACTCCTTATATATGATGAGCACATACCAAATCTACATGAATGAAGATGCATTTTTATATGTTTTGAGCTAACAAAGATATATAGTCGGTAAAAGTAAGACCAAGCATTGGTTACCCGTTGATAATCAGTATTCAAGGTTAACCAAACAACATAATCAACCGATGAAAGAAATATTGTGTTAACCAAGTGGATAAAAGTTTATAGTGGTCACCGAGCTAACAGCTGTTATGAACCAAAAGGTAGGTTAAGCATTTAATGCATGAAAGTTTGAGTGGGAATATCGAAAAGTCTATAAATACATGAGAAACATAGTTCATTTTTACATTGCGATCTCGAAGAGTGAAGATTTCACAGAAAAGAGTTCGAGCTAAAAGGATTTTCAAAAGGATTCAAGGCTATTGTAGGTTGAACCAACATCACTCTTTGACAATTCCAAGTAAGTACATTCACTACCGAACACTTTATTAACCTGATGCTTGCCAAAACCCTAAATCAATTTATGGCATCTACATCATCCGTAAGCAAATCACACACTGTTGAGGAAGAAGTAAATCTAATTGTTAGAGTGAATTTTGACGAACCTAAGTACAAACAACACCCCAAGATTGCATCACAAATAGATTCAATGGGCACTTTTTCAAGCATCCTAGATAGGGTTTTGTTAACAGAAGATGTACGGTTGTTCATACATTGCATGATTGGAGAAGTAGGAGATTTTGAGACTATTGCGGCATATCAACAATTGTGTGGCACTGATGGAAAACTAAAAATAGGATATGAATAGATTGAGAAATCAGGGTTATTGTGTGCTATACACTTTTCACAATCATTCAAATCAGATTGGATAAGGATTGTATTGAGTCGGTATCATGATGAAAAATTATGGTTGGATAAACTAGTAGAGGTCACAAAGAAAATGATTAGTAGGGTTACTAGCTATCCTACAACTGACAAGGCAAAAGCTTTTCAAAGCTCCTCTCAACCTAATGTTGAGAAGAACACTGGACCTGCATGGGATGGTCGAGCATTGAAAATTTCAACAATTAAAAACCCAATAGTAAAATTTGTGGCACATGTGATCGGGTACAAGATATTTCAATTGAGCAGACTAAACAATGTACCCTGTAGTGTAGTCGACATGGCATACAAAATTGTGAAGAAAGATCACCAGATTGATCTTGTAGAGATACTACTAAGCCAATTATAGGAAAACATGAAGACTATAAGGTCAAAGAAGTCAAACACATGTAAGTTTGGTTCACTCCTTGTTTGTTTATTCTTCTATCTACAGAAGTATCTCCCTGGCATCGGTAAAGTAAATTGGACAATAGATAAACTGATAACTATATAGATTACTGAGATGATGAACAAGTTAGGAGAAGGTTTGAATAAAAATTTTAATGAGTACTTTAGATAATTTCAGACCAAGATGAATCAAAGAAGTATAATTCCATGAGAATTAGTTAAGAAATTTGAGACAGATATATGTTTTCCAGTTGACACAGATCATTCCATGATAAGAGCAGTTGAACCCAAAATCAAATGGCTAGCACCTATGGGTTATAAAATGAACCATGATTTCGCATTGAAATCTATTGAAGCACTGCTAGCACTTCCAAAAGACCCCAAGGCCACTATGTTTGGAACCTATGAAGAAGCCAAGTCTAGAATCATGATAGGTTTGGTCATTAATAAAATGTCTAGGAAGGCAAAGAAGATGAAGAAAGACCTAACTGCTAGATTTGGAGATGTCTCTGACTCATCTGAGGAGACACCAGTTGAATAGGAAATTGAAGGTCAGTTAATGTTGGTTGACAAGGCATATGACAGTGAGGAAACTGAATCTAATGAAGAACAAGAAGCTACTTTGATTCCTCCTCCTAAAGCTCCTAAGAAGAAGCAGTTACCAGCACAGAAAGGTGCATGGACAAGATCATCAACTATAGCTTCACCATCATAAAAGTAGGAAGTAGAGAAGGTAATAAAATGAAAGGCAGCTACACCGACTAAGACATATGCAAAGAAAGGATCCAAGGTTGTAGCTGAGGCACCGAAGAAAAGGAGAAGACTGATAAGAGGTAGAGAAGACCTTGAGGACACTAAAAATGAAGATGACATCAATCAATTCAAAGTGGCCAGCAAAAAGGAAAGGTCAATAGATGAAATCATTGAAGATATAATTGAGAATGGAGACCTTGCTGATCCAAAACTTAGCAGATTTGATAAAATGTCAAATGAGGATCAAACAAAGATTGAGGAGGTAGTCATCCAAATGATGATAAAGTTTAAAAGAGTTCCATTAGAATTTGCACTAACATTACCAAAGGAGTTGGATGAAAGAATAAATCAGAAATGGGCTTGTGCACTAGACACCAAGAAAAGAAAGAGAGAAAGATCTCTAGTTCAGGCAACCCCACATCTAAGCCTAGCAAAAATAAATGAATATATGGCTAATTATCAAGCAATATTTACTGTAAAGAACTGAGCCATGATGATACTAGATGAGAACATGGTGGATGTAGATGAGACTGGAGATTCCCTATGGAAATCAATTCTTAAAGCCAAAGAACAAGCTAAGCAAAATGCATTCTTAAATTTGTCTAAAAAGAGACAAAATTCCAAAGGAAAAGGTATCTATATTGATGATACTACAACAAAGAAGTCAAAGGACTCTGATATATCAGTTATTGAGGCAATTGATATCACTAAACAAAAGGAAGACATAAATATTTCATAGGATACACTGAATCTAGTAGAGATCCAAATGAAGAAGAAAACCAATGATGATGTACTCATTGAGGACATCACAAATGGTGATCCTGATGACAAGGATGATGAGGATGTAAAAATTGCACCACCAAACACTCAAGATGAAGCACAAGTCACTGAATGTGCATTTACATCATTACCGGGTGAGCTTCCTATACTTGTAGAAGCAGTGGAAATTCTTTCACAGGAACAACCCGATGGCTCAAACTCCGAACAACAAAAAGATACAATAGGGGAACAAGACACCAAAACACCTGTAGAGACAGATAAGCCTGAAGGAACAGAGGCAACTACTATAGAAATAAAGGCACAAGATGAGCCTAAGACAACCGAGGTGATCCCACCTAACACCACATCTGAGGTTCCCACTCACTCAACCGATACATAGGTTACCGAGGAGCAGAAGAAGGAAGAGAGTGTGTCAACCGGGAAGGATACTCCAAAGATATAAGACAAGGTTCTTGTCACTATTGTGAAGAAGTCACCCCTTGCACCAGAGAAGAAGAAGAAAAAGAAAGCAAAAGGGCCATTCACTCTAGATGAAGTTATAGTGATATCCGAGTGTGACCCGAGGACCCTTAGCCTTGAGGAATTGAGAAAATATGGGGAACTATGTACAAGAAAAGCATCGCAAGAAAAGTTGAAGAAGAAACCAAACACAAAGAGATATTAACAGATGTTAGGGATATCTTACAACAGGTAGTACCTAAAGTGAACATTAATGAAGATGCTCCCATTATAGATCAACTTGCTATACTTACCGAGAAGATAAATGCCCTAGACATTGATGCTAACAAGTGAATTGAAGAAAGGGAAGAATCCAAAATTCAAGACAAACTGGCAGAAAGAATCAGCCAAGAAGTGGCAATAAACAAGGTCAAATTATCTAAGGTAATAACCAACATAAAATCTATAACCCAGTTAATTTTTCAATTCTTACTAAAGCTATGCACTATGGAACCCTTCACTATTGAGATTATTGAAAAGATCAAAGGTCTAGAAGAAGACATCAAGACCAGTGCAAATGCAGCTATCACCGAGCCACAAGCTTTTTCAAAGCACATTCAAAGAGTTTAGGAACTCAGGTGGTTGATAGCAGGTCTCAAGAAACAAGAAGAGAAGATCATCGATCAGGTCACAGAGTTACAAACATAACTCATTCCATACCTGAAGATTTTTGAGAAACACATTGTCAAAGCGGAACAACTTGTAGAAACACCAGAAATTTTTGTGTTGGATAACATCTTTGACATGCATGCACAAGTCGATCTTGAGCACATTGCTCTCACCAACTTGAAAGAGGAATGGGAAAACCTCTTGGAGTCTTTGAAGAAAACCCATCAGCACATTTTTGACAAGATGTGAGTATACAATTTTATTTTTGTATTTGGCATTACTATAAAAAAGGGGGAAATCAATGTATATGTCAATATGCCAAATATGTACATAGATGCTACGTATACTACATATTATCAGGAGCATGCACCGAGGGGGAGTAAATAGATATTTTGATAAGTATATATGTATATGGTAGAGATATAAGTTATATATAGAAAATTTTGTCTATATACATTCAAGTTTTGATACTAATGCCAAAGGGGGAGATTGTTATCTCTATTTGAGCATTAAAGGTTGTCATTAGTATCAAAGGTTATCTATGATATCAGTCAGTTACTTATATTGAGCTAGTTGGTAACTAGAACCAAAACATGACAGTCGATTATAGTATATACACCGAGCATCAGATAGTTTACTGAGCACCAGCAGACACCAACACCGAGTGATAGTAAACACTGAACATCAAAGTATACACCAAGTAGTTTATACTATGTTTACCAATGATCACAGGAAATGGCATAATAATTAGGAATGACACATTCTTCTATGCAAATGGTTACAATAGATCAAAAAATGTTTTACCAAGATTGAGGAACATTTATTGTCAAGATATTCATTAAATGCAATGTATATCTTATGTAATAGTTTGATCTAGGTCATTTTTCTATACCGTGGATCTTAGGGTTTTGTCTAAGATGTGTAACTTAATTTTGTTTAAGCGGCATAAAACAATATGCTATATAAATGTATATTTGCATCATTTGTGATGTGAAACTGATATATGATTGAAGGAGCACTTGAAGCACTTGCCTAACTTCAAGTCTATCAGTTGACAGAGTAGGACAGTAAACAGAGGAGATCAGATTAAGCAGAATCAGAGAAGGCTAACCAAGTAGTTTAGAGCATAAATTCATCACAATAAAGGTGAAATATATTCGGTACTTATTGATCTGTATCAGACAATTGAGTTGTCAATTTAGCAGGTAAATTGCCTATTGCTTTCTAACAATTGTAATAGATTTTTTGGATAAATCTCTTAACAGAGTAGACTTGACAGTCTTATGTAAATCTCTTAACCGAGTACACACTTCATTAGTGTTGTTAAAATCCTATAACTAGGTAGATCTAGCTGATCTAATATGTTACTCCTAACAGGGTAAGATCACCATAAGTGATCAAAACTTGTAGCCCTAATAGGCAAACCTTTTCTATCTGTAGTAGTGAAGAATTTGTGGGTGTCATCCCCATCATAGTTTTTACCTTCTAACAAGGGTTTCTGCATTACCAAAATACTTGTGTTATGTGATTGTTTTATTGTTGATCTCATGTTATTTACTTTCATAAGTTGAATGCATGAATAAAACATGTATTAGATGCAAGGTATTTTGGAAGCTTATCACTGTTTGCTGATTGTAGATCTAAAAGGTTAATTTGTTAAAGTTTTTGTGGGCACTGATTCATCCCTCCCCTCTTAGTACCCTATCTCTCCTAATTCCAATAGTTGGAAGAATCTACTCCAGACTGTGGGTAAGAAAGAAGCCAAATATAGTAGAAGGAGGGAGAATGAGTTGCATGATTAGCTTTGTAAAGCTGAAGAAATTATCCAATTAGAACCCTCCAACCTTTCTACCGTTGAGTCCTTAACCCAAGTCAGGGATGGGTTTAGAAGGTTGCAAAACATTAAAACTTAGGGTGCTAGAACCAGAGCCATAATTAATTATCCCTCTCTATTAGCAATAAAAATGCACCAGCACAAGTGAGAAGTGGGGGGGGGGGGTGAATCAGTTGTGTTGGTGCATTTTTATTGCTAATAGAGAGAGCCAATTAATTATTGTCGAGGAAAACCATGTTAAGGGACAAACCCCAATGGGGATGGAACCCACTAATATTACACTAAATATATTGTGTCCCTGTTAGGAGACCTAGCCCTATTAGGAGTTGATTATTAAATTCAATACAAGTCCATGTTAAAGGAAAGACCTTGTTAGGAGTCTTTCTAACCCTGTTAGGAGTTGATTACAAGGATAGGCTCACTACCTGAGAACACTTCCCAAAGTGAAGGTTAAATCCACCTTCTAAAGGTTAAACCCACATTCTAGATCCACTATCCAAATAAAAGTATAAGAGTATACAATAATAGTATTGAGCTAACTTACACCAACTAGCTTTTTCCAAATAGTTCCAATGAAGTGCTTACTAAATTACCTCTACTTTACATCCACCAAACCTTCCAACAATAAGTTCACAACCTCTTCTCAATCATCACGGACTATTATTCTAAGGAATGACTTTCCTTTATACAAATTACAATAAGCAATTATGTTGGCATGTTAGGACTTCCCAAATGCAAAAATTAAATACATAGACCCTTGCTAAGATACACATAGTATCTTAAACAAATATTAAAAAAAATAAAAATCATCAAATGTGTGCCAAGATCCACAATTCACACTAGAAACCTTTTGAACATGTTTTCTCCTCTGGTCGACACCGAATAGGTCTTCACAAGACCACACACTTCATCTGATGTCACCTAGATCCTGATGACCCAAGAATCTCACATGTTCTCCTACAAGTCTTCTATCAAGCCTCAACCTCACATACCATAATTCATGATCACATCCAAGTTATCCCAAAAACTCAGAGACCATCTATGTTATAATCCTTTGTTACTGGACGATGACTAGTCTTCACCAAAATAGTTATAACTCATGTATACAAGAAGATAATGATCTGCAACTTTAGACATAAGGTCTACACACATCCTTAATCAAATCTAAGATTTCATATCTTGGAATGTCATATAATGTCTATACCACTCTATCAGACATGTTTGTTCCTGACATAACCTGTATGTCTGAGACTTTTGATTAAACCAACTAAAACATATGTTGACATCAATGATAAAACATGGATGTCAACAACTCAAACAAAAATAATTCCAACACTCTCATGGAGATAGGGAGTCTAAGTACTTTTCTAATTGCTCAATTAAAAAAATGCTAAAGATAGAATAGACTACTTGTGTGAAAATGATAACACTATCAAATCCTATGAGGATATCTTGAATGATTTTGCTTCATTCTACTCTAAAATATTTACTACTAAAGAAGTGGGGCATTGTATGGAAGTTGCAAGAAAAAAATCAGAAATATAGTTCTTAAGAAAGTATCAATAGAGAATGTATCCCTCCTTGATAGGCCTATATCTATGTAAGAAAACAAGAATGTCATCCTCAACATGAGTTGTGACAAGGCCCCAAGGCCTGATGGTCTTCCTGGTGGAATTTTATAAGGACAATATCGAATGGATTGGGGAGGAGATCTTTTTAGTCTAAGCCATCAAATAGAAGGGGTAGAGTGCTGGAGGATTTTTTATCATGTCAGAGTTTTGGATTTGGGTGTGCTAACATTAATGTTTTGTCATTGATGTCAACATAACTATTGTTGTCTCAGATAGTGTGTTCAGGACGTTCAATAAGGAGGATTTTAGTTGTTTAGATGCTATGTTAAAGATCTTGAGATGCAATGATGAGGTATTGTTGTGAGATGTATGTAGATCATCTACAAAGGTTCATAGAAGTTGATTTAATAGTTTGAGTAAGATATGATTGATTTTATGGTTACTAGTGTCATAGTGTTCCTATAAACAATGGGTGAGTATTTGGTTTTGTATGACTTGGATTTGATGTTTTAGAGGTTGCAAAGCTGGTGATTACATGTTTCCTTATCATTGTGTTCATATCTGGTGTTTTTCATGACTCAGAGTACAACATGATATCTTTTGTTATGTCTGGTTTCAGTATCTTAGTGTTCCTATTGATCAAAGATAAAGATGAGTTTGGATTTCATATTGGAGATGATGCAATGATTCTGGATGGTATTCATTTTTCTTTTTGGTGTTATTGGATCGTGTCATGATCATGTTTTTGGTTTGCATTGGTTGAGATGATTATATTTTTTCTTTGGTAGCGTGTTGGTGTTTCTTCATTTAGGTCCTAGCTGACTTGATGAAGTAATGTGCTATGACTCTTGATGCTACTTCAGTAGAACTTGTGCATGTTTGAGGTTAAAGATTTGGGTCCTATCTAAGTCTTAATTGAATTTATTTGGATCGCATTGGAGATTGAGAATAATGTTTATATCTTTTATTGTATTAGGTCTTAATTGACCTAGTGGTTGATTATTCTTTGTAATCTGTATAAATAAGAGATCATTTTGTAATTGAGAGCATGTATCCAAGAGAGAGGGTTATGTATATGTGTATTTTGCACTTAAGGAAGAGTTATAATTAATTTGAATTATTCTTGCATAGAAGATTCTATTTTTCAATTTGGTTGTAAAGTACAGTATGTCCATCCTATTTTAATTGAAGATAGATCGACAAATCTGACTAAGGGCTAGATTTGAGATTGTATTGTGAACAGTGAGCTCTAGGCAGTGAGCCTATAGATTGGGTTGTAAGCTTATGGTTGCAAGTGCATCCTTTTTTCTTTATTTTTCTCTTAACTAGATAGTACTTTTAACAAAGTACACTCATTTAGTGGATTTGACTCCCACCAGGGTTTTCCCTTAACCTAGTTTCCTTGAGAAAAAATCTTTGTGTCTTATGCTTTGTGTTGTGGATGGTGCATTATTATTATCTTGTAGATCTAAGTGGATAAATTTAAATTAAAAAAAATTAGGTACATACAACTAATTCACCCCCCCCCCTCCCAGTTGTTCTTACCTCCTTTAGGGCCTAATAATTGGTATCAAAGCTAAGTCCCTTTTGAAGAAGCTTGACCTCTTGAAGGAGATCCATCATGGAAAGTATGAGAAGAGAGAGTCCAAAGTTTGATGGAAAAAATTATTAGATTTGGAAGGATCAGATGACTACCTACCTAATAGGAATGTGAATAGGAGATGAATACAGGTAGGTCAGTGAGAAGACTTATACTATTCTGAATGACCTAACAAATGCTATTGTATTTGAAAAGAATAAATTTAGGGAGAACATGTTAGCAAGACAGGCACTAATCAATGCCTTATCAAATTTAGAATATTCAAACATTCATGGATTGAGGACTGCACATGAGGTATGGAAAAAATCAGAAACTATTTATGAAGATGATACTTATGTTAAGAAAGATAAGTTGCAAGGACTAAAAGCTAAATATGAAGACATGAAAATGAGTGAGGGAGAGACTGCTTTAGTTTATTTGCAAAGAGTAAATGATCTAATCTATAAAATTAGATGTGTTGGAGGAACATTGATAGATAATAAAGTTTTTGACAAGATTCTAAGATCTTTTCCTGCATGTTACAGTGAGAAGGTTGTTTCTATTGAAGAATTGAGAACCATAAGATCTATTTCAAGGGAAGCTTTGGCCGGAAGACCTTATGCCTATGAAATGACTACACTTAGTAAGGAACTTCTGAAGGTTGACCAAGGAGAAAGCTCTAAAAATCTGAAATTCAAATTTTATGCTAAGGATTGAGAAGAGATCATGGAAAAAGAAAGGCATATTGATGAATGTGAAGCCTTGATTGCAAGAAGACTACATAAGGGCTTTTGTAAGTATGAAGGAATATTACATTTTAAATGTTTTAATTGTAATAATACTGGTCATATTGCATCTAGATGTATGAACAAGAATTACAAGGATGTTAGAGACAAATCTAAGAAATATCATTCTAAGGGTCATAAAAAAAATTATGTTGCTGAAGAAGGTGTGACTGATGATGAGTTTATTGCTAGTGAAGAAGAAATTTCATTTATTGTTATTAAAGAAGATAATCTTAATGAATAAAAAGCATTGGTTTCAAGAGTTGTTAAAAGAGATGAATGGTTCAATGATACTGGATGTTCATATCATATGACTGGTGAAAAAATATTTTTGTGAATCTTGAGGACTATGATGGAGGTGTTGTTAGATTTAGTAATAATGCTCCTTGTTTGATTAAAGTATCTATTACTCTTGATGGTAAAAATAGTACTGATGATGTCTTGTATGTTGAAGGTTTAAACCATAACTTGTTGACTATTGGATAAAGGTTACAAATTGTAATTCATGGATGGATTTTGTAAAATCATTGGAAGTATAGGAAATCTTATTGCATTAGGTACATAAACTATTGGTAATCTATTTCATTTGAGGATTGTTGAGAATAAATATTTGATTGCTAAGATTGATGATAGTTGGTTATCACATAGAATAATTTTTCATTTGAGCTCTAATAATATGGTGAAGATTAGCACTACTTATGTCATGAGAGATTTTCCTAAACTATTAAAGCCTAAAAATATGTGCAAAGAATGTCAATTGGGAAAGCTAACTAGATCTAATTTCAAGAATAAGACATATGTCAAATGGGTTGTTCAATTTAGTATATACAGATCTATGTGGTCATACTAAGACAAGAAGTTACTTTGGTGATAGATACTTTATGCTATTTATTGATGATTATTCAAGGATGATGTGGGTTAAATTTTTAAAGGAGAAATCATAAGCCTTTCAAAAATTTTAGATATTTAAAATACTGGTGGAGACATAATCTAGAAGAAGATTAAAATGCTTGAGATCAGACAGAGCTGGAGAGTTTACTTCTAATAATTTGTATGCATTTTGTGAAGAACATGGGATAAAAAGATAGAATTTTGCACCCCAAACCCCACAACAAAATGGTGTTGCTGAGTGAAGGAAAAAGACTATCCTAGACACATCTAATACTATAATGATTAAATGAAAAGTACCACAGATCTATTGGAGAGAAGCAGTGTATAGAGCAGTATATACTTTGAACTGGGTATAGATTAAGCAAGGAATTGGTAATACTCCTTAAGAACATTGGTATGGTCATATTCCTATAGTGAAATATTTTAGAATTTTAGGAAGTAAATGCTACATTAAGAGGGATGAAGATATTGGAAAGTTTGATCCTAGAAGTGATGAAGAAATATTTCTTGATAAAGGCATATAAATGTTTAAGTATAGACTAAAGAATATTATTGAAAGTGAAAATGTCAGAGTTGATGTAATGAGAAAAGATCATAAAGGAATTTTAGGTATGATATGATTGAAGGTGATAATCAAATTGTGGAAATGCAAAATCAGGATTAGGATGGGTCATAAGAACATAGAGAACTAGAAGGAAATGAAGTGGATGTTAACACTTAAGGATCTTATACATAGACTATATCAAAATATCCAAGGTATGTAAGGATTAATAATTCTAGAGATGTCATTATTGGTGATAAGAATAGAGGTGTTCAGTCTAGAGGAAGAATTGCTAGAGATGAAACTTGTTTTCTATTTGAATTTGAGCCTAAAGATATTAGAGAAGCATGTATTGATGAGAGTTGGATGAAAGAAATGAAGGAAGTGTTAATTGTTAGGAATGAATGCTAAATGTTTGGCAGCCATTCTGTAGCAGTTGTTGTTGCATTCATGACTATGATTATCATTGATATCAACATAGTGATCTTCTGGAGACTTGCAGAGAAGCAAACATATTTTGAATTAGCACACGTGGGTTATTGTAGTTAGAGCTATGCGATGTTGAGGATATAATCTTTGATATGTTATATGTCTATAGTTAAGAGCACATACAATAATTCTTTTATTCATGGAAGTTATGAGCATTTTGGTGGAAGTAGTATTCAGGTAGTGTTCTTGAGTAGTGGTTTGTGGAAATCGGATGATATCTCCTAATCGGGATGGAATCCAGTTTTGCGTAGTTAAAGGGAAGTTGAAAACATATTGATAGTGACATGGATGAAAACACAAACTTTGAGGTCGCATGAATAAAGATTTATTGTATTTGGAAGCTGACATTTTTGTGTAATTTTGATGTAGTGTGTGGAAAATTTTATTTTGTAATTATATGTCGACTCATTTGTAATTATTTGAGTGTGGTATAAATGAATGAATGTGTTTCCTTGTTATATGTAGAAAATTATAGTAGTGTATGAATATGAAGTGAAGAAAAGAGCTAAATGTGAAAGCGAATTGTGAAGGAAGACATGCGAAGTATAGAGATCTGAAATTGAGATCTGGTGTAATAGTGAGTGCAGTTTGGAATAGTTAGAGAAGAGGTAACATATTTTTTTTTGAGTAATACAAAGATTATTTGGACAGTGTGTTCAGTGATCTTACCCTGAAGCTATTTTGGCAGTGGGTCCTTCTGTCTTCCATAACTCTTAATAGGGTTAGAATATTTTAACAGGGATTCAAAATCTCCTAACAGGGATTCATATGTACTGAATGTATTTCATAAGACTCCTAACTAAGTCTATACTTTCACAAAGAATATTCATATTAGTGCATCTTTTATGGGCATCATTCCCACTAGGGTTTACTCTTTAATCAAGAGATTCCCTAGTCAGCATATCTTGTGTCATTGTGTTATTGTGTATGAATATCTTTCTATGGTTGGTAATTATATTGCTTACATGGTTTAATGTTGTTGAAGTTGATAAAATTTATAATTATCAGATAGCTAATTCACCCCCCCCCCTCTCAGTTATCTTGGTGGACTTTACTTTCTAACAATTGGTATCAGAGTGACAGGTCCTTGAAAAAGAAGTTTAACAACTTAAGGAGTTCCATGGTGAATTTCAGGAAAGAAAGCCCTAAGTTTCATGGAGTAAATTTTGACAGCTGGAAAGAAAAGATGAAGACACACCTACTATGTTTAGGACCAGGTTATTGGTTGATTACAATGAATGATAAGACTATCATTGAAGAAGACAATCTTGAAACATGTACTGCTGATGAGAGAGATCTATTCATGTGTAACATACTTGCAAGAGAAGTACTTTTGATAGCCCTTCCAGAGAATGAGTATAGTCACGTAAAATGTTTGAAAAAATCTCATGAAATTTGTAAAGCTTTACACTCTACTTTTGAAGGTGATGAACATGCAAAAAGAGTTAGATTACATAATTGGATATGTGCATTTGAAGATATAAGAATGTTGGAAGATGAATTTGTTAGAAGCTATATTGGTAGAATGTCAGAAATTGTTACAGGTATAAAATATTGTGGAGGAACAAAGACAGAGAATGAAGTGATATGGAAACTTCTGAGAACATTGACTCTTGTATTTAAGCAGACAACACAGATGATTGAACAAGTTATACCTTATATTACAAACTTTACAAGAGAAACTCTTCTTGGAAGATTGGAAGCAGCAGAGATGAACCTAAGGTTATTAGGATACTTACCTAGAATGGAGACAACATTCAGTGCTCTTAGTGTTTTCCCTACTTTTTCAAGAAGCATCAGTGTGAGCGGAGCTTATGCTAGCAGCAGCAGATCTAGAAATGAAGAAGACAAGAAGATTGAAGAAGGTATTGCCTTACTTGTGAAGAGAGAACCAAACGGTAAGAAATTTTTTAAATGTTGGACTTGTCAAGAATATGGTCATTTTGCATCTAAATGTCCTAAGAGAGTTAAAAAGTATGGAAACAATTTCAAACTTAGAAGATCTAAGGATTTTTATTATGCTAATGATGAGGATTTTGAAGCTAGTATGGAGAGAACCTTAAGTGAAAGTGATAATGAGAATAATGATGGCATAGGATTTGTAGCAATTAAAGAAGAAAATTCTAAAACTGATGTCAAGGAAGAAAAAGCCTTAGTTTCTCAAGTTGAAAAGAAAGTTGATTAGATTATAGACAGTGGTTGTTCACATCATATGATTGGAGACATGAAAAAGTTCATAAAGTTAAATGAATATGATGGAGTTGTTAGAGTTGGAAACAATGCACCTTGTTTGATTAAAGGTATAGGATCTATTACTCTTGATGGAAAGACTAATACTGATGATGTTTATTTTGTGGATGGATTGAAACATAATCTTTTGAGTGTTAAAAAGTTAGTTGATAAGGGATATCAAGTTTGGTTTACTGAGAAAACTTGTGTGATAAAGGATAAAGATGGAAATTTGATTGGAACTAGATCTAGAACCAGAGGTAATGTATTTCAGTTAAATCCTACTAAGATGACATGTTTGATTACTAAAATTGATGACAGTTGGTTATGACATAGAAGGTTTTGTCATATAAACTTTGACAACATTGTGAAAGTAAGTACTACACTTGTAGTAAGAGATTTGCCTAAAATTATGAAGCCTACTAACATGATTTGCAAAGAATGTGTGATGGCTAAATAAAAAAGAAGTTCTTTTCCCAGTAAGAAGTTTACATCTGCTGAAAAGCTGGAAATTGTTCATATAGATTTGAGTGGTCTTACCAGGACTAGAGGATTCTGTGGAGAAAGGTATTTTATGATTCTTGTTGATGATTTTACAAGAATGATGTGGATTGCATTTCTTAAAGAAAAATATGAAGCATTTGATAAGTTTAAGATTGGTAGGAATAAAGTTGAGAATGATTCTGTAATGAAGATTAACTGTTTGAGATCTAATAGAGGTGGAGAATTTACTTCTAGAGAGTTTAACACCTTTTGTGAAGAAAATGGCATTAAGAGATAGTTCTCAGCCCCTAGAACACCTGAACAAAATGGTATTGCAGAAAGAAGGAAAAGATCAGTGACTGAAGCAACAAGAGCTATTTTATTTGAGAATGATTTGGCGAAGATATTCTAGAGAGAAGCAGTGAACACAACAGTGTATACAATGAACAAAGTACAAATCAAAGTAGACACAGACAAGACACCTTATGAATTATGGTTTGGACATGCACCCTCAGTTAAGTATTTTAGAATTTTTGGAAGCAAATGTTATGTAAAGAGAGATGATGATATTGGAAAGTTTGATCCTAGAAGTGATGAAGGTATATTTCTTGGATATTTTTTTAAAAGCAAAGCCTATAGATGTTACAATAAAAGAACCAAGACTATTGTTGAAAGCGCAAATGTTAAAGTTGATGAAAAGTTCAAAATTCAGGAAAGAATGCTTGACTATGAATAAGATGAAGAAGCTCATCCTAAACCTAACACTGGATCTACTGAATTATTTTATGAAACTGACAGTGATTTGTTGAATGAAAGCCATAATGAAGTCATTGAAGAGCCTACACCTGAAGTGAGATCTAAGACAGTGACACCTAGCAAGAGTTTGTTAAAGAATCATCCTATTGGAAAAATTATTGGAAGCGTCAAAAGAGGAGTTCTAACTCAGAATAAGGTACAAGAATAGTTATGTTTGATTTCTCAAATTGAACCTAAAACTACTAGTGAAGCTTGTGAAGATGAAAGTTGGAATAATGCTATGAAAGTAGAACTAGATCAGATTGAAAAGAACAAGACATGGGAATTGGTCCTTAGACTTAAAGACAAGAATGTTATTGGAACTAAATGGGTACTCAAAAACAAGATGAATGAAAAAGGAGAAGTAGTAAGAAACACAACAAGATTGGTATGTAAGGGATAATCATAACAAGAATGAATTGACTATGAAGAAACCTTTGCACTTGTTGTAAGAATTGAAGCAGTAAGAATGTTTTTTGCTTATGCAGCTTACAAGAAATTTGAAGTATATCAGATGGATGTGAAGTTAGCATTTTTGAATGGAGAATTGGAAGAAGAAGTCTACATTGAGAAACCTGAAGGTTTTCCTTTGACTCAAGAAGGAGACATGGTATGTAAACTGAAGAAAGCTTTATATGGACTAAAACAAGCACCTAGAACTTGGTATGCAAGATTGGACAAGTATTTGTTGAAGTTGGGATTTACAAAAGGAACAGTTGATAGAAATCTGTACACAAAAGAAATTGAAAATAGTTTGTTGGTTATAGTTATTTTTGTTGATGACATTATTTTTGGAGGAGAAGATGAAGCTAGTGACAAATTTGCTGATGAAATGAAGACTGAATTTGAAATGAGTATGATTGGTGAAATGAAATACTTTTTGGGATTAAAGATAACATAGAACAATGATGGTATCTTTGTAAGTCAGAAAAAGTACTTGAATGACTTGTTGAAAAGATTTGGAATGGAGAATTGTAAACCAGTTGGAACACCTATGGTAACTAGACATAAGTTATCTAGCATAGATGAGACTCCTACAGTAGAACGAAAGAATTACAGATCCATGATTGGAGGACTGCAGTATTTGACACATACAAGACCCGATATAGCACATTCAGTTGGAATTGTAGTAAGATTTCAAGATGAACCTAGAGATTTACATTATGCAACAAAAAAGAGGATACTGATATATTTAAGAGGCAGAATGGACTGTGGATTATGGTATGAAAAATCTAATGATTTTACCCCATGTGCATATATAGATGTTGATTGGGGAGGAAGTGTTGATGATAAGAAAAGCACCAGTGGTGGAGCATTTTTCCTTGGAGGAAGATTGGTTTCTTGGCTAAGAAAGAAGTAGAATTGTATCTCACAAAGCACAACAGAAGTAGAATATGTAGCAGCAACAAACAATTGTAACTAGATAATTTGGATGAAGCAAATGCTGAAGGATATTGGAATAAAGTTTGTTGAGCCTATTGTCATACATTGTGACAACACCAACACAGTTAGTATGTCTAAGAATCCTGTATTACACTCTAAGACAAAGCATATAGAGATCAAGTATCATGTTGTAAGAGAGAAAGTTGCTGAGAAGGAAGTCAGGCTTGAGTACATAAGTACAAAGGAGTAGATAGCAGATATATTTACAAAGCCTTTGCCTAAGGATACATTTGAGTATCTGAGAGGTATGCTTGGGATTATGCCCCAGCCTACTTTTGAGAAGTGATGTAGTTGGTTGTATCCATCCAGTGGTATATGAGCCTTATCTTTCTTTTGGACTGGATGTTGGTACTTCCTCTATGGGGGAGTATGTGTATCTGAGCTGAGTCATGAGGACTCTAGTGAATGTATTTTCTGAATAGTGTCTTTTGACATTGGAGTTGTTTTTGACATAGTGATGAAATTTCTATCATTGATGTCAATGGGGGAGAAGTGTACATGAAAAAAATCTATTTGTACTATCTGAATAGGAAAACAAAGCAAGATTTGATTGATGAAGAGAATTTGAAGCAATAGTGTTGCAGTATTGGATTTTTGGAACATTGGATGTTTTTTCATCTATGTTGCCATCAATGCCAATGGGGGAGATTGTTAGGAATGAATGCTAAATTTTTAGTAGCCATTCTGTAGCAGTTGTTGTTGCATTCATGACTATGATTGTCATTGATATCAACACAGTGATATTTTGGAGACTTGCAGAAAAGCAGACAGAGTTTGAATTAGCATATGTGGGTTATTATAGTTGGAGCTATGAAATGTTGAGGATATACTCTTTGATATGTTATATGTCTATGGTTAAGAGTGTAGACAGTAATTCTTTTATTCATGGAAGTTATGAGCATTTTGGTGAAAGCAATATTCAGGCAGTGTTCCTGAGTAGCGGTTTATGGAAATCAAATGATATCTCCTAATCGGGATGGAATCTAGTTTTGCGTAGTTAAAGAGAAGTTGAAGACATAATGATAGTGATGTGGATGACAACATAAACTTCAAGGTCACATGAATGAAGATTTATTATATTTGGAAGCTGACAATTTTGTGTAATTTTGATGTAGTGTGTGGAAACTTTTATTTTGTAATTGTATGTCGACTCATTTGTAATTATTTGAGTGTGGTATAAAGGAAGGAATGTGTTTCCTTGTTGTATGTAGAAAATGATAATAGTGTATGAATATGAAGTGAAGAAAAGAGCTAAATGTGAAAGTGAATTGTGAAGGAAGACATGCGAAGTGTATACACCTAAAAATGGTCATCTAGACTATTAGCCCCTTTTGCTAAATCATAAATTGCTTATTCTTGATCAAATCCTAGTTCTATCATTTATTCGATTATTTTCTATGGGCTAACCATTTTATCTTAAGTCTTTATTTATTTAAAAGGAATATTTTCTCCCCTTTTAATAAATAAAAAGCCCCCACTTTTCCTCTTATCCTAAGTTGCACAAATAAAGCATTATTCTTATTTATAAAAAGAGAAAAAGTACTTTTTGTCTCATATAGACACAAAAGTCAACTCCTATTTTCTCATTGGAGGATACTTGTGCATATGGATTGCTCCTTTTTCAAGCTCCACTGTTGATTAAATCTTTTGCCTCTTAATCTCCATGGTCCATTTATCCTCATTTCCTATAAAAGAAGAGCTCTCTTCTTCATTCTAGATCTCCAACTTTTTATGCTAACTTTATGCTGCAGGATTTCTAGGTCACTTTGGAGCTTTTCAAGATTTGGAGCATTCTTAGCATCTACATCTCATTCTTGCATTCTACATCTCATTCTTGCATTCTTAGCTTAGCTTCATATTTATGCTTTCTTAGATTAGCTTCATTTCTATGCTCTAGATTAGCTCACATAGATTAATTAGCTTGGGTTGTAATACTTGCATATTTCCTTTCATAGCTTAGCTTGCATTTCCATTTCTAGCATAGCATAGCATTGCATTTTCATTCTTGATTCTTGAGGATATTGACATTCTTGCCCTTGTCTTCATTGAATCTCCCATTGCATGGTTTACTAGCAAGGTTATAGGTTAAATAGCTCTAGCTGAGAGCATTCTTAACAACCCTTGCACTCCATGCCTAGGGAGCTATGGATCAATTTGTGAGGGCTCATTCTTGAGTTTCCTTGCATGTAATGATCCATAGAAGTGTGACACATTTATAGCACACATTTTTGGCACCCACCGTGGGGCGGAGTAGATATACTTTGTCCTTTAAATTTTGCATTTTCGTCAATTTTCGTCAATTTTTTGGCAAGTTTTTAGCTTAATTTTTAGTCTCTATTTTTTTGTCTCAGACTGTCATGCGATAATTTCCAGAAGTATCACGTGATATACCTCTGTATGCGTGCATGATACTTCACCTGTCAGAAGTATCACCTGGCTATAGTAGAGAATATCGCCTGGGCTTGGGTGAAGTATCACCTGGTGTCAGGCAAAATATTGCGGGGACTGATAAGTATCGCCCTAGTATAATGTGAAGTATTGTGCGATAATGTTTCTGTACCTGGCAGTGACCTATTTTTGAGTTATTTTATCTATCTCGCAAGTTTTAGGTTTTTAGCTATCTTTTTGAAATTTTCTGAAATTTCTAGTGTTTTCAAATCCGTGCCACTCTAGAAAATGGGTGCCCATTTTTTTTTGAAATTTTGCAAATGGTATCAAAAGTTTAAGTGTGATATATCGTTGGAAAGGTCTTTCCAAGCCTAGTCCAACCATGATGGTTTCATTTTCAGATTTTATCATTTGATCAGTTATTTTTTGTAGATTATCTAATTTTTCATGTACTAATCATTATTAGATTTTGGATTTCGATTCTCTTAACTCTTGTTGGTCTAACAAGTTGTGGTTGTAGGTGCTTCTTGCTTGAAATTTGTTAAAATCGCATGTCAAAGAGGGCTACTAATGGTTTTTGCAAGGCTGCCCTAAGCATAAAAACCAAATCAAGTGCTTGTTTAATTGCTTTCTTTGTTAAGTGCGGCATATACTAGTTGTTTCCTTTCATAGGCACTTAATACCTTGTTGTAGAAATTTTGAGGTGGTAGGAGAGTATGCTCTTCACCCTTGTGGTGAAACATAAATCTTAACCCATCTTGGGATTTTGAAACCAAGGGGGTAATTGAATCTTTTCTTGGTGTGTTTGGGAGAGATTCTTGAGATAGGGGAGTATGCTCTTCACCCTTGTGGTGAACCAAAAACCTTGAACCTCAAGAATTAATCCACTCTTTGTTTAGCTTAGGATCCTTTAGCGGGCCTGCTCTTGAGCAATCAAGAGGAACGACTCAAGTGGGGACAACCTTGTCATCATTTTCCTTGGTGGCGAGTGATTCCAACTCACTATAATCTCAAGCCTATCGAGGACACAAAACCTTGGTAGACATAGTACTTATCTTCGCTTGATGTGAGTAACTTGTGGGATTGTGACCATGAGGAAAGCATTAAGCAAGAATGCTTAAGGTACTCTTGAGGCCGCGAGGTCCTAGTCCTTTATGAGGAGCAAGAGGGGTGCTATGAACGGAAACCCTTACTATGAACCATTAAATAGAGGCCACCCTATTTTAGCCGCTTAGCTTCTTGGTGCAAGGATTGATCCAAGTGGACTTACCCGGATCACCCCAAGACACTCACCATATGTGTTCCTTTGGTTGTGTTTTTGACACTTCCATGACAATGCCAATATCTCTTGTGGGCAACCACTTGGTGTGAGGCAAGGGAGCATCAAGTTGTGGGCCACGTTGCTAAGTAATGAGCCTTGTCCTTCTAGGTAGTAATTGCTTGAATTGTCTTCGATTGTGCTATGCCCATGTAAATTTTTTCAACATTCAAACACACGGTAGCGTTCATAAGGTTTTCTATTTTGATATCACAAGTGCTTGTCTTGGCAAGGTTGCTTTTGCCCTTGTTTCAAGTGTTCTATGACATGTTTGATCACCTACTGTTTGCAAACCTATCTTTTATCTACTATTACTGCTTGTCAAACTGAGAAATTGTACTATCCAACCTTTGAACTTGATCAAAATGCTTTAAAACTAAGAATTTTATGTTCATTGGTCAGAAAGTCATACGAATCTGCAACAGTATCGCACGCCTTACTGAGAAATATCATGTGGTAGTTCGTGCCCTACTATTTTATCACGTGCTTTTGTTGAGGTATATCGCGCGATAGTTCATGCCTTCTGGACTATCGCCCTGCTAGCCTGGAGTCTATCATCCAACCATACTGCAGTCTATCACCTAGCTTAAGGCGAAGTATCACTTGAATTGAGAAGTATCGCCCTGTCTGCCTGGAAAGTATCGCCCATAATCTTTTTGCTGTCCTGTCATTACTGCAATTCAGAGTGGCTAAAATTGCACTTTAACCTGTCGTAGAGTGTCTTTTTCTGTTCTTACCTGAAGCTGGTTTGTTACAAATGAGCTAAAACTATTGGGTTTGAGTTTAACAAATGCTACTCTTGATCACTTGTCGCATCATGGTTACCTCTCTAGCTACTTGCTTATTGAGCTTCTTGCTCATTGCTCGGCTTTAGTCAATTGATTGCTGTAAGTGCTTGAGCACTTTTGACGAGCCATCTCTCTATTGTTCTACTTTGACAAGTGATCTTTATTAGCTTTGCTTATCTCAAATGTAAGAAACTTTGTCTCATTCTATTAGTCAACCAACATCTCTTTTCATGCCGGTTACAACTCGGTCTCAATTTGAGCAGGAGAGTCATCCTCCGTTCAATTATACACAGTTACCTTCTCCAACTAGACGTTCAAAAGTACCCATTAGCAACAACAGTTCTAGTTCTGACCAATCTGAGAATTCTAAGGCTACATGGTGGTATAAAGGAGGTTTCCTCTTTTTTGCATTCAAGACCCCCAAAAACACAGACAGTGTCTCACTCACTTTGACTGAACAAGAAAAGTTTCAACTCTTGCAAGAACACTTTGAGCGTAAGGATAATCAAGCGCGCTTAGAAAAAGAACACAATCAACAAAGGATGGATGCTACTAGGTGCATGGCTTATAGAGGGACATTTCATGAGCAACCTGAGACTAGTAATCATGAGCATAGACCTCTTTTTAACAATGGCAACAATGACAACAACACGCCACCAAGATCTCCTCCAAGGCCAACTTTTGCTATGCCTTCTTCACCACCTAGACCTCCTCCCTCTCAACATGAGGCAGAGGCTAATGATGAGATTTCTAGTGAGGATCTTATGAGATGTGAACAAGATGTGGATTTCCAACGAATGATGCATAAGCTTTTAGAGCATAATGGCGATCAATATTTTCAATATATGACTTCTAGAGGATACAAGCTTCCTCCTGGCTATGATGTCAGACAAATTGTCCAACAAAGAGTACTAACTAAATTGGAAGTCCTTCAAGAAGAATTACGTCGAACAAATCAACGCCTTACCCAAATGGCATTAGAAAGAAAGCCTCCAAAGGTCTCTTTTGTAGAATCAATTTGTGCTCTTCCTTTTGATAAAGATCTATACATGGTCCCATTTCCTAAGGATATTGAGGTTCCTAAATATGACAAGTATGATGGAAATGGTGACCCTCATGACCATGTGCATCATTTTTATGCTCTTAGTATGGACTTTCTTCATGAAGACACATATCTTCTACGCTTATTCCCTCGAAGCTTAAGAGGCCAAGCTTTGGAATGGTTTGCGAAATTGACACCACCGCTTAAGACTTTTGATGAGTTAGCTCAGCGATTTACCTAGCAATACTCTTACAACATCCAACAACCTGTCACTGTGATAGACCTCGATAATCTAAGACAACATCAAGGTGAGCCATTTGCAACTTACTTACAACGTTGGAGGTCATTGTATTCTCGATATCCTCGTCAGCTACCCGAAAGAGAAAAGATTGACATTTTCATCAACACACTTGTGCCTGAGCTATTTTATGATCTAAGGAAGCAACTGTTCTCCTCCTTCCATGACATGGTTGAAAGTGCATATCAGATTGAGGATGTAGCTATAAGAAAAGGGGATATTGTTATTAATAAAGATGCTAAAGGCAATGGTAAAGACAAGAACAAACCTTGGAATAAGAACAAGTATGTTGTTACTGATGGGGTTGTTGATGCTCCTAAAGTTAAAGAGCCCGCTTTCAATCTCTCCAATGCTATCTATGCAGCAAAACAACAAGAAGCTAGCAACACTCATAATGCTCCTAAACCTCAATATGTAGATAAGCCTAAGAAGTCATTTTGAAAGTGAGTCTATACCAAGTTGGTAGAACATTACGATGTGATCCTTAAGACTTTGGTTGACAATGGATATCTTACGCTTCCTGATAAACCTGGTAATTGGGATTCGATAAATAAGCCTAATTGGTGGAGAGAGGATCATTACTGCCATTATCACAGAAACAAGGGACATCCAACAGATAATTGTTTTAGGCTTAAGGATGATATTCGGGATCTTATTGAGAACGACACAATCTCCACTGATGGCTTAACTAAAAATTTTGATCACACAGCTTTCAAAGATCCTCTACCTAAGCATGATAAGGGGGAAACCTCTCAAACACATAAGAAGAATCATGATGCAAAGCTCAATTACACGTATCCTTCTAATACACTTGTGATTAACATGGTAGAGCCCGTTGAGAGTGTTCTAATGATGAGGTCTCAAGATGATAATAACACCAATCATGGTAAGCCAAAGTTAGTCTTGCAAACACGTGGTAGTTCATCTTCCTGAAGTGAGACACTGAATGCTATTACTAGGGGGCAAGCCAAGATTGTCCTTAAAACTGCGCAAGATCCCAAGCAAGCTTTTCCTTCCAAACAAGTGGCTCCTTCAGCCACCCCTAGCTATGATCTTGTCCAACATTTGCAAAAGACACTAGCACAGATATCTATCCTTGAGTTGCTTCAGTTATCCTCTTCGCATAGAGAGATTCTTGATGAGGCTCTACGTACAACACGTGTTCCTAATGACATTGATCCAGATCAATTTCAAGCTATGGTCAACCACATTTCATCTCTGCTATCTCTCTCCTTTTCTACAGAAGATGACATATCTATTGCTCACCCACATAATCTAGCTTTACACATTGAAGTTCTAGTCTACAATACCCGAGTCTGCTGAGTCCTGATAGACAATGGTGCAGGGTTAAATATTGTTTCTTTCAATGTCATACAACAATTGGGTTTGTCAGAATTGGCTATGGATTCCAAGAAGAAGATTACTATAAAAGCTTATGATGAAGTGGAAAGATCTTCCAAAGGTCTTGTCACGCTACCTGTCCAAGTGGGCCCTGTCACGAAAGATATTAGCTTCCAAGTATTGGACATCCCACTCGCATATAACATTCTTTTGGGTCATCCTTGGATCCATGACATGCAGGCTGTTCCTTCCACTTATCATCAGTGCGTCAAATTTCCATACAATGGCACTGAAGTTGTGATTTTTGGAGACCATACTATTGCTATCAATACTCTTGCTGCTACTGAAAAATTTGTTCCTCACAATGAACCTTCTATTGATCCTAGTATGTCTCTAGTTGCTGCTGAGAAATCACTTAAGATGATGAGCCTTGGTATGGGTGAATATACGCTGGATTCCTTTGCTTCTATACTTGTTTCTCCTAGGTCATATGGGAAACCTTCTGATAACATGAAGCCTTCCACTTCTTCTATGGTGATCTTTGATACTTTTTTTCCTTCATCTGTTCCTTTAGAAGTAGACAGAAAAGAACAAGCTATTCAAGAGTGTATCTATAGAGAGGATTCTAGAAATACTCCCATACTTAGTAATTCAGACACAGATACAGATGAGTCACCACTACACACTATGGTTCAAATGGGAGATGATCTTCCTTCTACCTCACTTCTTTGGGGAGAAGAGTGTATATCTACTGATGCTATGGATGAGGCCTCTATGTCTAGAACCTATGTGCCTAAAGAATCATTGCACTATGATAGACAATGTCGCAACATTGCACGACTGCTACAAAGAGGTGATCTCTCACATAATGACATGAGTATCTCTACTTCTCAACATCTTAAGCCTCTTCCAGAAGATCCTCCCTTGCCAAATATGGATGTTGATATGGTTCATACCTCTCGTAACCCACCTGACATAGTTGATGAGTCTCGTGTCGGGTCTGATGAGTTTGTTCCATGTATTGCTTTAGTGGATCACACTGGTCCTTCTATGACAAGTCTAGATCTTAACACTTTTGGAGCTTACCCTATAGGCTCCACCTCTCTTGTCACCATACATGACACCCCTCAAATCAATGCTATTGAACCAGTTACTTCATTTCATCTCACATTAACACCTATTACTTCTTCCACCAGTGAACTAGCCATAAAAAAGATTGAATCAGCAATCAAGCATCACAGTCATCAAGTCAAAAGAAAAGAGCAATGGTCAGATGGAGAAAACCACATTGTGGTACTGTTTGAACCTAAGAAAAGTAAAAATAAAAATCTGATAAAAAATAATGATTATCAAATAAAAGATGACAAGCTGATTCTCTACAAAAAAATGGTGCACTACTTCAAGCATGATCTCATATCTGTTATACTTCAGCCCATTCCTAGAGCTAAGAACAAAGTTGGTAATGCCTTGGTTACTTCAACATCCATCTTACAAATGAAAAAGCATAAATTTCACTTCAAGTTCCTGGTGGATGAATTACGCTATCATGCTTCCAAATCTTACAATCCTACCATCTTTTCATATCTTCCACCTCATATTCCTCTTGACGATCCACCATGCCATTCCTTCCACCATCCTTTACACTTTGCCTTTGTCTTTGGTGACTTGTATAGGAAGGGTCTAGACGAAACTCTCCTTAAGTGTCTGGAAATAGAGGAGTCAGAAAAAGTGCTAACTGAAATCCACGATGGCATATGTGGATCACATTCTAATGATCCTCCGCTAGCTCAGACATTGCTTAGGGCTGGTTATTATTGGTCGAACTGGTTGAGACCTCCTATCATCACAATTGCAGCATTTGGGCCTGGGGCCTATTAGTTTTCTACATCAGAGGAAACATATTCTTGATGCCCATTTTTTTCTGGGGCATTCTTTGTACATATCTTTATTGATCCTGAAAAAATTCCAAAAAAATTCATATATGATGCTGAAAAAATCCTAAAAAGCATAAAAAGTACTTAAAAAATGAGCATCCTAGTGAAAACCTAGCAATAGGCGCTTTGATGTCTCACCAAAAAAAGTTCAAAAATTGAAAAAATTGAAAAAGTGCCTTGGTGAAAACCTGGAAATAGGCGCCTTGGTAGCAAAAATACAAAAAAAATTATAAAAAGTCCTGAAAAAATTGCAAAAAAAATCTATCAAGTGGTGAAAACCTAGAAACAGGCACTACTTGAGACCCTCTGCACCTATGTCTATCAGTCTTGTGTGGCACTCATTCGCTCCACTTCTCGCTTTGCCTCTCCTAGCCTGGAATTGACTCTTGTCTTAGTCTAGGGGGCATACGTTGTTTTAAGCTTATCTTGGGTCTCTTTGTGCATCTGGGTTTCTTAGACACCTCACAAATGGTGTTTTTCAACACCACCCCAATTGTGTTTTTCAACACTACCCTTGCGTCGAGTGTTTCTCAACACTTATCAGATGTCCTACCCTACAGTCTAGTATGATATGATATTTCTCACTGGCAGACATGATACTCAAAGTTTGACTCTATGACCTACACACACGCACTTGACTCGCTGAGATTTGTTTGACTTTATTTCTTTGTGTGTTGTCTATGCTGATTTCTTTGTTGAGTGATCTCTCCCTGAGAAGTTTTCGATGATGCATAGCTAGAAGACTGAGGGAATGAGAACATGTTTTGTTTCTTTTTCTGCTTGTGGGTATATTTTGTTGATCCTAGCTGTCATGAGAATTTATGCTGGTCTTACTTGACACTATGGATTGACAAGGTATTATCCTTGACTATTTTGTGAGTGCATGCTTATAGCTATCTTGACTTTCATGTGTCTTGATACAAGCATAATCTTGGCATAACAAACTTAGGTAATCTCACTGCACTAGTCATCTTGACCTACATGTCTTTGGTGCCTAGGTGAAATTCCCACATTTCTATCTGATAAAGATCATATTCATATCCACATAGTTCTGCTAGTGTGCATTGTATGATCTTACGACGCTACCAATAATGCTCGATGATGATAATTAGATGTCTATAAGCATTGTGACCTTGCAAGTCAACCACTTTCATAGTAGCTTGCATTTTTAGGGTCATGATAGTCTAGTTTTGCATTTCTTGCATATGGAGAGAGCTCTCCTTTTCATCTTACGTGGACCTGTCAGTCATCTGTGTTCACCTTTCTTCTTCTTTCATGTAGTTGGCTGACCTTTTAAGGCTTGATCCTTCAATCTTTGCTGGGGCATTCTTAACCTCTTCATCCCCATCTCTTTCAATATTCTAGTCTTTCATTCACTTTCAAATCCCAAGTTCAAATTCTTCCCCTTCGTGGTGTTTATGGGTTGAGGGACTGATAGGTTCGTGCCCCGTGTCCCATGTGTGGGGCATATCTTCACTGCTTGATGGTTATTTTGTTCTCTCTCTTTGATTATGATTTCTAGTGATTTGATCATGTTGCTCTTGCTTCTGGTTTCCCTCTACTTGGATTTTGCTTTGGATCCCGAGGGGGCAAACATATCATATCTTATTGGCTATCTCTTTCCTAAGTGTTCAGTACTGTCGCTACCAGGCTGATCATGCAGGATTTGCTATCTCTCTGCACTTCATTCTTTGGAGTCAGATCACTATCTGCTTGCCTTCTTGGCTGATCTATTCTTTGACGTAATGTGTTCCCAGATCGATCACACATTAATCAAAGAGGGGAAAATGTATACACCTAAAAATGGTCATCTAGACTATTAGCCCCTTTTGCTAAATCATAAATTGCTTATTCTTGATCAAATCCTAGTTCTATCATTTATTCGATTATTTTCTATGGGCTAACCATTTTATCATAAGTCTTTATTTATTTAAAAGGAATATTTCCTCCCCTTTTAATAAATAAAAAGCCCCCACTTTTCCTCTTATCCTAAGTTGCACAAATAAAGTATTATTCTTATTTATAAAAAGAGAAAAAGTACTTTTTTTCTCATATGGACACAAAAGTCAACTCCTATTTTCTCATTGGAGAATACTTGTGCACATGGATTGCTCCTCTTTCAAGCTCCACCGTTGATTAAATATTTTGCCTCTTAATCTCCATGGTCCATTTATCCTCATTTCCTATAAAAGAAGAGATCTCTTCTTCATTCTAGATCCCCAACTTTTTATGCTAACTTTATGCTGCAGGATTTCTAGGTCACTTTGGAGCTTTTCAAGATTTGGAGCATTCTTAGCATCTACATCTCATTCTTGCATTCTTAGCTTAGCTTCATATTTATGCTTTCTTAGATTAGCTTCATTTCTATGCTCTAGATTAGCTCACATAGATTAATTAGCTTGGGTTGTAATACTTGCATATTTCCTTTCATAGCTTAGCTTGCATTTCCATTTCTAGCATAGCATTGCATTGCATTTTCATTCTTGATTCTTGAGGATATTGGCATTCTTGCCCTTGTCTTCATTGAATCTCCCATTGCATGGTTTACTAGCAAGGTTATAGGTTAAATAGCTCTAGCTGAGAGCATTCTTAAAAACCCTTGCACTCCATGCCTAGGGAGCTATGGATCGATTTGTGAGGGCTCATTCTTGAGTTTCCTTGCATGTAATGATCCATAGAAGTGTGACACATTTATAGCACACACGAAGTACAAAGATATGAAATTGAGATCTAGTGTAGTAGTGAGTGCAGTTTGGCATAGTCAGAGAAGAGGTAACATATTATTCTATTGAGTAATACAAAGATTATTTGGATATTGTGTTCAGTGATCTTACCCTAAAGCTGTTTGGGTAGTGTGTCCTTCTGTCTTCCATAACTCTTAACAGGGTTAGAATCTTTTAACAGGGATTCAAAATCTCCTAACAGGGATTCATATGTACTAAATGTATTTCATAAGACTCCTAACATAGTCCATCCTTTCATAAGGAATATTCATATTTGTGCATCTTTTGTGGGCATCATTCCCATTGGGGTTTACTATTTGATCAAGAGGTTCCCTAGTCAACATATCTTGTATCATTGTGTTATTGTGTATGAATATCTTTCTATGGTTGGTAATTATATTGCTTACATGGTTTAATGCTGTTGAAGTTGATAAAAGTTATAATTATCAGATAATTGACTCAGCCCCCCTCTCAGTTATCTTGGTGGACTTTACTTTCTAAAATCAATATGATTTAGAACAACAAAGGGGGGCTGAATCCATTGTTCTCAGGTCCAGATCTATAAAACAAACTTTAAAACTCTTCAACAAATTAGATCCAACAACCAACAGCTACTTGGTCATTACTGATTGCATAACAGAAACATATAACAATTTAGTCCACTATCCAATAGTATCTAACTTGTCAAACATAGAAATGTTCAAACCAAAACATTCAAACAAGTATAAACACCAGGATTTATAGTGGAAACCCAATTTGGGAAAAAACACTTTGTAACATGTTACTATTATTTTCACTCTTCTGAAGTGAGCTCTGTGAAAATCCAACCCTATCAAAGGTTACAAATAGACTATCAGGTGTGATCCGATTAAAGGATTTCAACCACTCTATTAAAAGTGTGCCTTGTTATAGGACGTACATACATCTCATTAGATTGCAACCTTGTTCAAAGGATTTATACAAATGACTGTTAGGTCAACCTCTATTAAAAGGATTTTGACTAATAAAATGGTTAGAAAGTAACAATAATATTGATATGAGAAACAAACAACTCACTTTGCAAATATCAGATCCAATTCCGTACATATATGCTAGCTTACTAACTGTGAACCTTTTCCATCTCCATCACTGATCTGCTCAGAAATCTCTTCAAGCAATCACACCACTTCTCCTTCTGTGTTTTCTGCTTATATAATCAATAACATCAACAATACTTCCAACATCCACTCTCTTTCAACCTCATGCTTGGGTTTCCTTAATACTTTCCTCAATTAGGTCAATACATATTTTTCCACTTAGTCTCCTTTGTAGATCTTAGGGTTAGGTCAGATTCATCAAATCCTTCCAACTTTATGTTCTTCATCTATCCTTCTAGAAATATCTCAAATCTCTTAATAGATTTACAATAAAATATTTTATAGTGCATTAAATGCTTCCATATAATCAATAAATAAAGTCAACATGTTTTACATAATCCAAGAATTCAACTATGTCGGTTAAAAATTTGAATTCTTCCTCAAATGAAAAATAATGACGCTCGGTCAATACAGTGTTCAACTCCTTGGTCTTCATTAGAAAGCTCGGTCACCACAAAAATTGTTTCCTTGACAATTAACTGATGTTAGGTCAAAACTGATTTTACTCAGCATATACTAGCTCAGTCGACACTAACATCACTCGGCTTAAGCTAGATTTCTTCACTTTTTCTCGGTTAAGCCTACCAATTTACTCTTAATTCTTACTTAGATAAAAAATACATTATCTTATCATTGTGCTACATAATCAAGTACTCATTAAAGTATCAAGACAACTCAACCTTTCCTTAGGTGCTATTGTTACCAACCTTGTCTATCCCCTTCTCAACAATCAAATAGATATAGTACTTTCTTAGATAGCAACAGTCTTACCAATTAAGGTTTGACATCAATGAAAATACAACAATGGCTTCAATTATAGTTTCCAACAGGAAGAACTTTATTAGATTCAAAATAACAATATTTGGATTCTTGTTCTCATACCTATTGATAAGAATGTAATTGGTACTAAGCGGTATTGAAAAATAAGCTGAATGAAGAGGCAGATTTGATGACATGAAGATGAAAGAAGGTGAGAACATCACACAATACTCTAACTGAATCAAAGAGGTGGTCAATGCTACCCTAGGAGTAGGAGGTATTATTTTTTAAGATACTGTGGTAAGTAAGATACTAAGAACCTTGTTTCCTATCTATGCAATTAGAATCTTTTCTATTCATGAAATGAGATCTGCACCTGGTAGTACCCTTACACTTGATAGTTTGATTGGAAAGATAACTACTTTTGAGCTGAATAATTATGACAATAGTGTTGTACCGATTGTTGAGTCTTCTTTTATGTCATCCTTGAAGATTGGTAAATCTGCAGTAAGCACAACATAAAGAATAAAAGTGGTAGTGACAGTGAAGATGATCTTGATGAGCTTGAAGCACTTATGGCCTAGAGACTATAGAAAGGTAAATGAAGGTATAAGGGAAATTTACCTTTAGCTTGTTTTAATTGTAAGGAGATTGGTCATATTGCTGCTAGATGTCGTAACAGGAAAGAAGATGATAAAAAAAATGACCGATCTGGTGATGGAAAGTTTGGGAGAAGAGATAACAGAGGAAACCAACACTATGACAGAAGAAACAACTGATATTACAAAGACAAAGGCAAGAAGGCATGTTACTTTGTTGGAGAAGATGAGAATGACACCGACATCGACATTGATGATGAAATTGAAGTGGTATTTGTTGCAATGAAAGATAATTCAGAAGAAGAGGAAAGGTATGTAGAAACAACCCTTATTTCTAAAGTTAGCAAGAATTATACTTGGATCATTAATAGTGGTTGTACACATCACATGACTGGTGATGAAGATAAATTTGAATACCTTGAACACTACAATGGAGGATCAGTGAAAATGGGAAATGATACACCTTGTCAAGTAAAAGGAAACGGGTCTATCTTATTGAATGATAAGATTAGATGTGATAATGCATACAGGGTAAAAGGACTTAACTACAATTTGTTGAGTGTAGCACAACTAAATAACTTAGGTCACTAAGTTGCATTTGAAAGAAAGAAGGTAAAAATCTATGATGAAACCGGAAAGCTGGTCGGTACTGGAGGACAATCAAAATGTAATCTCTTCTATCTTGACAACATCTTGTTTATTAGCAAAAAATGAAGATGTATGGTTATGGCATAAGAGAATATGTCATGTGAAATTTGATAACATGGTTAAGATCAATAAAAAGAGAACAGTTAGAAGTTTAGCAAGTCTAACCAAACCTGATCATGTTATGTGCAATCAATGTCAGAAAGGATAGATGACCAAATCTAGTTTTAAAAGAAAAGACTATTCATCTAAAGGTATTTTGGAGTTGGTACATACCAAATTATGTGGTCCTATGAGAACTAAAAGCTATTATGGTGACAAATATTTTATTTTATTTGTTGATGACTACTCTAGGATGATGAAATTCATATTCTTAAACAAAAATTCTGAAGCTTTCAAATTGTTTAAGTGGTATATGTTTATAGCTAAATGTTGACCTCTTATTCAGCCATAGACTTTAACATAGTCATTATTCATCAGCCACATACAAAAATGAATATGAAATTAATCATTTCGCATGCCTATATGATTTGACATGTTGCCTTCTATCTAGGTAGGGTTTTGAGTAACTCTCAGAATTGAGAGCCCAACAACCATAGACTAGTCTAGAATGAAGGATTTAAGCTAAGATGCAATTAAGATTTATGCTAAAATGAGAGTGTAATACTAATCTAAAAATTATAAGAAAATGAGCATGAGTCTAATAGTAATGAAAGTAACTAAATTAAGAACAAATGGATCATTATTCTAAGAAATAAAACTAATCTAATATGCAAGATGAAAATAGTGTTGAATGTAAAAAGTATGAGAGAACAATTCACCAGAGTTTTGATACTCAAAGATTACCCCCCTCAAATGAGGAATGAGAGGGTTCTCTTATAGAAAATCCCAGTGGAGATTGAAGAGTTTCTTGCAAATAAACAGTCGACCATTCATCTCCTTGGGGGGAGGTGAAACATTTGGAGAGAATATTTAATTAAATAAATGAAATATGGCCTCATGGGTGAATTTTTCCAATTGTTTGAATAATTAAATTCAAATTAGGATATCCATTTAAAGAACTAAATATTATTTAATTCCTCTTTATGTGTTTTAGCTAAAAGGGGTGGAATTAATTTAATTAAAGTGCTAGGACTTTGTAATTAAATTAATTAATCATAGGGTTTATTTAGCCAATTAATGGTCAATATTTAGGAATTAAATATAGCGTGTGATTAATGCAAATTTAAGGTTTTTCTACATTTGACACTAAGTCGAGTAAAGTCAATTAGAAGACAAAATTACCTAGTACAATAGGAATTTGATGATGTAGAAATTTGAAGGAATGAGACTAAATGCAACAAAATTGGTTAGGATTTCAAGATGCCAATTTTGGGGTATTATATTTTGCCCCTCTTTGAATTGATGTGCGAGCAACGTGTTGATTCAAAGAATAGTCTAATGTAACCATTGATGAGGTTTTTAGGATGATCTCCAGAATGAAGCTTAATCCTTGGAAATCAAGGTTAGATTGCCAAGGCAATTGTTCGGATCGAGTTGTAGAACCATCTCCAGAACGAAGCCTGATTCTCCAAAGACATCGATCAGATTGTCACTTTTAGTAAGACTATCCCCAGAATGAGGCTCAATCTTTAGGAGTCAGGGTTAGATTGCCCCAATACCCATCGATTAAATGATAACTGATCTAGATTTTCAGGACTATCTCCAGAACGAAGCTTAGTCCTCTGAGACCCAGGTTAGATTGTCCAGATATCAGTTAGAAAGAGCTTTTGAGAGCCATCTCCAGAATGAAGCTTGAATTTTAGGGATCGAGGTTAGATTTCCCCAATACCTAATGAGATTTTGAGAACCATCTCCAGAATGAAGCTTGATCCTTGAGGATCTGAGTTAGATTGCTCAGATATCTAATAGATAGATGACAAGATGCGAGGCACAAAGATGCCCCTAGTGATGAGATGCCCTGAGTGATGAGGAATTTTGATTTAGATCAGATTGATTTGAGACTGATTCGATAAGATTCAATGATGCAATCATCCTACCCCCTCAGGAGTGAAATCAAAAGATGACACATCATAAAGATGATTGACAACAATAGGTTGCAGATAGAGATAGAATCAAAGATCTAGAAGAACTCAGAATAGATGATGGAATAATTGAGAAGATTCAGAAGTCATCTTGAGCGATTTGGAGGTCCTATTGACCAAGTTTGACCATGGTTGACCAAAATTGACTAGAGTTGAATTTTTGATGAAAAAGATGAAGAAGTCAAGAAAATGATGATGATATGTGATTCTAGCAAGAAAATGACATTAGAAGGTCGATTGCACAAGCGTCCAATCACGTTGGTCCTAAAAAAAATAAAACATGATTTTGAGCTATATAGAGTTGTCACATTTTGATTTCAATCCTGAAAATGGATTCAGAGTAGTTGATTTAGCCAAGGGTGAAGTTTTTGCGCAAAATAGAGCATTTTTTAAAATTAGGTCAAAACCTATATAAGGCTCGGAAGAGTCACTTTCAATTCATTTACACCCTTTAACTTTGAGTGATTTAGAGAGCTCTGAGTGAAATGGAGAGAGTGCTAGTGAGATTGCATAGATTTGAGCACTCTCAATGACATAGCCAGCCAGTGGATTATGACCCACCTATGAGTAGTCAAAAACTTAGCTTGCATTTCAAAATTTTAACACTTTTCGAGTAGATTTAGGTAGATTTAAGGTAATTTAGAGTTTTCCCACAAGATCTCGCATGAGGAAATAGTTTCCTCACTTGGGCCAAGGAGAGGTTTCGTGCGAGGAAATAGTTTCCTCGCATGGGCCATAGAGAGGTCTTGCACAAGATAAGACCAAAAGAGGGCTTCCTCGCATGGGGTCCCTCCATCAGCTCACGCGAAGAGATTGTCAAAGCCGCATGGAAAAATCTCCTTAGGGAAGATCTCTTGTGTGAAAAATAAATCTAGCATGAGACTTCTACTTCCTCACGTGGGAAATTGCAGCAGAATTCCCAATTTTGTACCCAAAATTGCATAAGATTAGCCAAGTAGAGCTACTAAGAGGCAGTCGTAGGATAGGTACATAGCATCAATTGTTGTTTTTCTTTTAAAACCATCATGATTGAGATACTGATCATGTGTCACTTGCATTGCAGGTGGACTTCTCAGATATTATATTTCAATCTCACCACCCAGTCATAGGTGAGCTAGTGCGGTGACTGGATGATGCAGAGGGTGCACACATAGATGGATTAGGATTGTCATATCTGTGTGATATACCCAACATCTGGGTAAATCATAGATTACTAGGTGCACTGGTCGAGTGTTTTCATTTGGAAACAAACACATTTCACTTGCCACAAGGGGAGATGACAGTGATCATAGAGGATATCTATAGGATCCTAAGAGTACCTTTCCATGACCCACGCGTGGAGTATGATAGACAGCCGAAAGTAGGTAATGTGGTGCTTAGAGAGATTTTCCAGGATGAGATAGTTATGGGTTAGGCCATCCCATGGGATGATTTGATCAGAGACTATGGTGTATGGCATAGATTAGCAATTGTATTAGTAGCATTCCTGGGCTGCTACTTGATGCCAGATAGAGGGTAGCACTGATTGGAGTGTGGCTAGAGCAGGATGCTATAGAGGATGTTATAGTAGCCACCTATGAGATTTGGATGGGGCTAGTGCATGTTGGCACAAATGTATCATGAGATGCACAAGATCATGTATCAGGGCTCTCGGAGCATGGTAGTAGGAGTATTCATGTTTTAGATATTGGCCTAGGAGTATCTTCCTGTGTGCAGGCTAGTTTTCCATGATACCAGATAGCCTCTTGAGCCATACATTTATAGATAGGGTGGACCGATGACTCAACTAGCACTAGGTAAGATTGTGCAGTGGAGGGCTTAGCTAGATGACATGGTGGTAGTGGTATGGCAACCATGGGTAGGGACAGAGGTCTGGGATGATGCCAGGAATGAGCTTCCACATATATTTTGTTCACGTCCCTTGATAAACTGCACTATCAGTATCATTGAGCGATTTCCATTATCATAGGTTTTGCGGTAGTTTGGTAGGCCATAGGACATATCTCAGGAGTACTATGCATATGCTCACTTCACCAATGAGCTAAAGAAGAGCTAGTAGGCAAGGTTAGATCAAGGCAGGTGCATGATAGAGGCACGGGTAGTGCTAGCTTGATGGGATTACATGGTGACCATTACTGATGGAGGATGGTACCAGCATACAAGGATCATTTATTGGCACATCCATTCCCCCAATTCACAGATCCAGTTGGGATGGGTCAACAAGTGGAAAAAATGCCACCATAAAAGTAGGTGGCACAATAGCAAACACCACGACAAAGGAATCAGTAGACTTCCATTCCTCCTAGACCGATGGGGGTAAATCTTGGTGCGGGTAGTAGTGGAGGTCAAGAGAGATTGATGAGGCAAAAGACTATGGAGACATCACAACAGCTGCTAACCACAGATGTATAGGATGAGACTATGTAGGATTAGGCCGCACAGGGTCCCCCTCCTTGAGATTAGGTCACTTAGCTACAGGATGTGCTATGGAGGAGCCAAGAGAGGGTGCAGTAGTCACAGAGGGAGGTGAGCGATCTTCACATACATGTTGCCATCCAAGATACTCAAGTGGCTGAGAGAGATCAAGAGATCATAGAGTTACGGGAGGCATTAGTGAGGGCTCAAATAGAGACTTGATATGAGGCCACCCAATTAGCCTACTATTATGCATCATATGTAGGTGCAATGCCAGAGGTAGCGGACCAAGTTCCACAATTTTCAAAGTATGTCAAGGCACCAACAATACCACATGGACCTCCGCCACAGGAAGACATGCCTCCTCCTCCACCTCCTCCAAGTGGTGATGGGTAGGGCTAGATTAGGATCTTGATATAGCATGATGTATTATAGCCCTATTTTTTATAGACTATGCTCAAGTAGCACCATTTTATATACTGACATTCTCAAGATATATATATATATATATATATATATATATATATATATATATATATATATGAGCTCATCTTTTGGTATCATTGTACTTGTCATTTATTGCTTTGGATTTGTTTATGCTTTATGAGATGTTTCCTATATGATTAGAGGAGTAGATATGAGATGTACATGGTTCCTTTATGAATATGCAAATGAATGTGTGCACATGTTTTATTGGTATATATGTATGCAATGTAAAATGCAATGATAGATAAATGCAATGTATGATTTGATTGATGCTTATGATGGATGCACATGTATATGAATATGTAGGTGTAGAATGTATGCATATGAGTTTATGGTAATGCACTTTGTGAATGCAATGGAAATGCAATGTATATGGTACTAATAATCTTGTGCAGGATATTACGACACATGATAGGTACTAACCAAAAGAATGTTTTTGAAGATCAAGAGTGAGGAACAGACACTTGTGCAGTAAAGATGAACCTGAGACATAAGATGAGAACCCTTGGTGTAGAAATATAGGATAATATAATTAAGTGAGCATCAAACATCATTGCTATGCAAGTCTAGAATGAAAATGCAAGCCTAAGCTAGATGCAATCCCTAGGACATAGTTGCTAGACCCATTAGATAATTATCATCACAAATTTTTTAGTATCAAATGAGCATCGGATGTCATACGACCCTCACTAACATTGCAATCATGAGAATATGAATATGACATTAGTCTTAGATTTTTCAGAATGAGGTGTAAGCATTAAGGCCTAAGAAGCTGGAATGACCTGAACACCTATTCCTTTTGATTTAGCAAGTTAACATAAGTATCAAAGCATAGTTTCTAGAATGACCTAAATGTTCCTTGCATACAAACACACTAGACATGTGAGAGGGCCTCCTTTTGCTAAGTGAATGATAAGCATACCAAAGGTGCTCGCAGTGACCTGTATGTTCACTTCACAAGACGAGTGTCGAAAATTTCACTTGTAGCAAAAAGAAGTCACTCAAACAAACAAGGAGAAGAACCAACCTCAACAAAGTTTTTATATAAAAGGAGTCGAGGTACACATGGCCATCCAAAATGAGATGAAGGCTCTCATAGTGGGCACCCCTCTTAGATGGATCCTTTGGATAATTGGAACTAAACCAAAAAACAAAAAGCAAAGAAAAGATCATGCCCCTAGTCTTCTCTTCTCTTAGTCAAGATAGACATCTTGGAGTTTCTTGAGGAGGAATGATAAAGCAAAAAGAAAAGCACTCAAAATAAAAGTTCAGCATGCTTTAGAGAGTTACAGATCAAGTTTCAATTTTAGTTTGTAGTTTAAGTAGATTGATGTTGGATCATAAGTATATAGCATGAGAAGTCTCAATAGGATGATGACAATAGACAGACACAGTGAGAACCACTGGTGACTGATGCAAGAAATAGTCTCAAGGAGAAATCAGAGTGCTAACGAAGTATCAACAGGCAGATGTAGTGATAACCACTTGTGACTGACACAAGGAAGATTCTCGAGGAGAGAGATCTGAGTAAAAATGAAACATCAGTAGGTAGATGCAATGAGAACCATTGGTGATTGATGTATGAGATATCCTCAAGGAGAGATATCTGAGAGCTAAGCATCAATAGGAAGATGCAATGAGAACTACTGGTGACTGACATGAGAAAGCCCCTCTGAAAGAGATAGGATCATGTCCCCTAGACCAAGAAGGTGACCCCAAGTGTGACCAGTTTCAATCCATGTAGAGTTGAGCGTAATCTCTAAGATGACTGAGAGAAAATGCATGAGCTAGCAAAATAAAGTAGGAAAAAAAATAGGAAAGCAAACTAAAGTAGGAAAGCAAGGAGCAGCTATACAGAGCCAAGCGGTGCTGAAATAGGTATAGCCTTGTGGAATAAGAGGTGCCTATTTACCAGGTTTTCACCATCTTGGCAGAGATTCTATTTTTGCTACCATGACACCTGTTTGCCAGGTTTTCATCAATGGCACATTTTTTCTTTTTCAATTTTTTTTGTATTCTTGATTTTTCATTTTTTCATTTTTTTGTATTTTTCAATTTTTTAATTTTTTTTGTATTTTTTTTATTTTTCAATTTTTTTGTATTATCAAGGCACCTGTTTACTAGGTTTTCACCAAGATAATAGATGCATCAAAGCACCTATTTACTAGGTTTTCACTAAGATGATCATTTTTTCAGGACATTTTGCAATTTTTAGGATTTTATCAGGATTGAGTATGTACAGGAACATTCTGAAGATGTCTCAGCTATAGAATCATTTTAGATGCAGAGCATTGATCAGCTCTTTAAGATATTCTCCTTCAATGGTAGAGAGTTGATAGGCACCAGACCCAAACACTGCAGTGATAATATACAGACCAAGCCAATTTGGTTCAAACTTTCCCTTCTGTATCCACTGTTGTTGATTCTTGGGGTTCTCTCTCAGGATGAGGTCACCCACTTGGAATTATCTTGGTCTGACTTTTGTATTGTAGCTCTTGGATATCCTCTTTTGATATG
Organism: Chamaecyparis obtusa; assembly: GCA_027943335.1. Classification (NCBI taxonomy): domain Eukaryota; kingdom Viridiplantae; phylum Streptophyta; class Pinopsida; order Cupressales; family Cupressaceae; genus Chamaecyparis; species Chamaecyparis obtusa. The sequence continues at coordinate 389,819 of BSBK01000712.1, read as the reverse complement.
CTCAGAGGTGATCGAATGCCACTTGCTGATGTTCATCAAATAATTCTAGTTCTTGTAGTTGAGATATTCTAATATAATCATCAGTAATGAGGCCCTTCAGAGAGACTCGCAAAGTAAGAATCTCAACCTCAATTGGTAGAACAACATCCACTCTGTAAACTAAAGCAAAGGGCATGGCCCCTTTTGGTGTCTGTATACTTGTACGATAAGCCCATAGAGCTGAATTAATCTAGAGATGCTAGTCTTGTCGAGATTTGTGAACTGTACGATGTAGGATCTTGAGAATTATCTTGTTGGATACTTCCACCTGTCCATTACCCTAGGGATAATAGATGGAAGACTAGTGCTAAATGATTTTGAACTTAGTATGTGCATAACTCCTTCAGATCCTTATTCTTGAACTGCCCCCCATTGTCAGTGATTATTGAGGAGGGTACACCATACCTATAGTTGATGTAATTTAGTATAAACCTAGCTACAGATTTTCCATCGGCTATGCTTAGAGGCACTACCTTGACCCATTTAGTAAAATAATCTATAGCAGTGATAATGAACTTATGTCCTTTCAAGGAAGAAGGATGAATCTAACCCACGAAATCAAAGGCCCATTGCTGAAATGACCAAAAACTGATGAAGGGAATGAGCTCCTTGGTAGGAGCATGAATCAAATTTATGTGTAGCTAACACTATTTTCAAGATTTGGCATATTGTGTAGCTGACACTGTTTGCAAGATTTGGCATATTGTGTAGTTTCCTTTTCCATATCCTTCCAGTAGTAACCAGCTCTAATAATCTTACGGGCCAATGTCAAGCCACCCAAATGAGAACCATAGATGCCTTCATGCACCTTAGCTAATGCACATTTAGACTCATCGAGCTCTAAACACCTGAGGAGGGTACCGTCTAGACCTCACCTATACAAGTTGTTAGTTACAATGACATAGTTTGAAGCACTGCAGATTAGGTGACATTTCTCATTCTGGGTGTAAGTGTATGGAATAATCTAGTCACGAAGGTAGGAGTAGATATGATGGTAGTGGGATGAATTGTGTCCAATGACTAAATAGATCATCCTAGATTCAGGGGAATTGTAGGTTGGGTAGAGTAACGTTTCCACCAGGAATTCATGTTGAAAGTCATTTTCTAGCATCTGTAGCATAGAGGCAAGAGTAGCCATTGCATCAACTTCTTTGTTATCTGCTCTTAGAATCTGCTAAAAAGTGATATGTACAAAGTACTTTCTTAGATCATCGACCATCCATTTATAAGGCACCAACTTATCATCCTTTGTCTAATAGATGTCATTGACCTGATTGATGACCAATTGTGATTCTATGAAGACTTTAAGTTCATCTACATGCCATTCAACAACTATCTTCATACCATTGATCAGAGCTTCGTACTCAGTGATGTTGTTTGTGCAAGGAAACAACATCTTGTATGCTTTGGGTAACGAATATCTTTGTGGTGTGATGAACAATATCCTGACACCTGACCCTTGCTAGGTGAATGATCCATCAAAGAACATATTCCAGGTTTGATGTGTAAGAAGCATTATGGACTCATCTAGAAATTCAATGTTCAATGGTTGATGATCCATGAGAGGAGCTTTTGCCAACTAATCTGCAATTGCTTGTCCTTTGATGGCCTTTCTCTCTACATACTCAATGTCAAACTCACTGAGTATCATGACCCACTTTTCCAGTCTACTTGTGAGGGCAGCTTTGCTGAGTAGATACTTTAATGGATCAATCTTAGCAATGAGATGTGTGGTGTGAGCAAGCATGTAGTGTTGCAGTTTTTTTGAAGCAAACACCAATGCTAGGCAAGCCTTATCTATAATGGAGTAATTTGCTTCATATGAAACCAATGTTCTACTAATGTAATAAATGGATCATTCTCTATTATTCTGATCTTCTTGAGCTAACAAGGCACCATGAGATTCATATGTAGCTGAGATGTAAAGGATGAGTGGCTTCCAATGAATAGGAGGCATCAGTATTGGTGGATTTGCAAGGTATTGTTTGATCTATGTGAGCCCTTTGTCACAATCTTCATTCCACTCATAATTCACACCTTTATGTAAAGTCTTGGTGAAGGGCTATGAATTATCGCTATTTGTGTAATGAAGCATCAAATGGACTGTAACCAGCCTTGGATCCCTCTCATCTGACTAATGTTGTGTGACAGAGGCATTTCCATGATGGCTTGAAATTTTTCTGGATCAACTTCTATGCCCTTCGCAAAAATGATGTAACCTAATAGCTTGCCAAAAGTAACACCAAATGCACACTTTTTTGGGTTGAGCCTCAGATTGAATTATTCCATTCGATCCAATATAGGACCTAGATCTACAAGATGTGCCTTCCGTTGCATGCTCTTAGCCAAAGTGTCATCCACATAACCTTCCATTGTTTTGTGCATCATGTCTTGAAAAATAGTGCTGACAACCCTTTGATATGTAGCTCTGACATTTTTAAGTCCAAAGGGCATGACATTCCAACAAAAAGTTCCCCAAGCACATGTGAAGGCAATCTTCTCTTGATCTTCTGGCATGATCTTTATCTGATTGTAACCAGAGAAACCATCTATTAGAGAGTACATTTCATAGCCAGCCATCATGTCCATAATCATGTCAATGTTGGGTAATGGAAAGTCATCTTTAGGACATGCTTTATTTAGGTCCCAGAAATCTATGTAGACTCGGATGGATTTATCATGCTTAAAAATTGGAATAATATTGGAAATCCATTCCACATAGTGAATGGCTCTGATGAAACCAACTTTGATAAGTTTTTCTAACTCTACCTTGATTAGGAGTGCCACATGTGGATGCATCTTATGAAGCTTTTGTTTAATAGGCTTGACACTTGGTGCAATAGATAGGTGATGCATGATCAAATTAGGATCCAATCCAAGAATATCAGAATAGGTCCATGCAAAATTGACTTTCTTGCTTCGAAAGAAACTGGTGAATTCTTCTTTCTCTTATGTAGATAGTGACTGTGCCAAATGAATGATCTGAGGTCCAGCTTCTATGCCCAAGTTCACTGGCTGGGTTGGTTCAATTAGCATTGACGATCTTTCTTGAAAATGACTTGGAAGCATATCAAGTATCCCATCCTTGGGCTCCTCAAAGATGTTTTCACCCTCGGATATGTCTTTTATTTTTACCTTTTTTGGCTCGGACACTTCCACAATGTGGTTTTCACCATCAGAGTGCCTATTATTTTTTCTTTTAATTTTATGACTGAGATGCTTGATATAGGCTTCAGTCATGTTGACATTGTTTTCACTGGTGGAGAACATTACATGTTCGACAATGTTAAGGTAACACGAAATATTATAGTCATTCTAGAATGTAAGGACTTCACTAAATGGGGAGGGGGAGTTCCAGTTGATGAGCTCAGGATGGTGGAGTGAAAGAGAAGTGGTGGGTTTGAGTGTGTTCATGGTATAGCCATTGAAAACATGGACAAGCAAGTCAAGAACTAAAGCGATCTCATCCAAAGGTGTGTTCGAGTCCCTTCGAGACCTCACGTCAGAAGTAGAGGGTATGTTAACATTAGTGGAATCACACTCGGTTGTCCTAACACTAGACCCTTCACCTACTTCGAGAAGTTTTTCATACACATGAACAACATCTATATCTTTATCAAAAGTTCCATCAGACAAAGAATCAAACCCATACTCATGCGAGTTAGTGATGCTTGATATAGGAATTCCATCAACACTTGTTGTAGCATCTAACTCATTTTCATCTCTTTTAGTATTGATGGTTTGTTGAAGTTGATCTTGTTCAAACCGCTTTTGAAAATGTGGAGGCATGTACAATTAACCTAGATAATTAGGATCATTAGTTTGCATTTCTATCAACTGCTTGTATGTTAGTGGGGTGATTGAGGCAGTATCATCAAAATCACTATCAGTCTCTGTCATACTGATATGTGGTACAAAATCATCTAGTTTTGTAAAGAATGTAGCAAGATCTGGAGGAATAGGATAGGGAAAGGTATCCTCATTAGACTTGTCCTCTGATTTGTCAGCTAAACCAGTGCGTTCAATTTTTGTTTGGCATTCTAGTTTTTGTATAAATTTGTTAATCCCTAAATGAAATGGGATTTTCTTGAAGCCTAGACCTGTAGTGTCTCTTGTTCAATGACCTGTGGCTTTAATTGGTTCAAGTAAGCCATTGTCATTCACTCTTATAGGGCCACTCCCTTTATAGCCAAAGCTCTTCATGATTTTGAAGGCTTCACTGCATGGTTCTTGTTTAAGTCATGAGCTGGAGTGATCATTTTAGATGTTTCCTTTCCTTTATAAACCCAAGCTGTAATAGCCTTGTCCTCATCCTCATCTTGTAGTGGCATTGTGGCCCGTACAAAGGCACCATCATAGACTATTTGAGGAGAAATGTCAGAAGGTTTATTACTCTTAGAGGGTCTCCCGTAGGAACATGGAGATGGAGGCAGAGCTGCTAATGACAATATAGGTTCAATCTGATACCCCCCCATGCCTATATCTTTGAGCTTTAGAGTCTATTCTATTTCTTTGAGTCTGGCATCAAAGAATTTAGTAGATGCTTTGTTGGTTGGGACAAAGTTGTCAACAGATTGTGTGAGCGTATTGCAAGAATAGCCCATATTAGCAGGTACTATTACTTCTTCTCTGTGGAATGAGAACTTGATACATTGATGATATGTGGATGGAACTGCCTACATTTTTTGAATCCACGGTCTTCCCAATAGTATATCATATGCAAGAGGAATCTCTAGAACTTGACAGATGACATCCCTCTCAATAGGTCCAACTCGGATTGGCAGCACAATCAGACTTTGGATTTTCATTCCTCTTCATCATATGCCTTGATGGTGATCTTTTTGTAGGCATCTATGTAGTCTTTGTCATAGCCTAGTTGGGTGAGCATGTTAGCATAGCAAATATTAAGGCCAACACCATTATCAATGAGGACATGGAAGATGCGCTTTGGACCTATCATGACTTCAATATGCAGAGGGGTATTGTGCGGATGGCTCAGTGAATGGTCATCTTCCTTGGAGAAAGATAGATAATAGGGTGAGGTCAGGTGACCCACCATGGATTGAAACCGTTCAAGATCCAGATCTTTTGGGACATTTGCCTCAGTATTAAGAATCTGCCTATGAGCAAGCGAGATCTTCAACAACTCAAAGATAGTGATTTGAGTGTTGGTACATTGCAACTAGTCTAGGATGCTGTAATTAGAGGTGCTATGGGTGGGGACCAATTTTGAGTTCTTTTTGGTGGGGCCAACAATAGCTTTATCCACAGGTTATTTCAGTGTAGATGTAGGAGGCTCAGGACCCTTAAGAACAATCTTTATATGAGATCAGGTAACGACGTTCGCACAATTTTGAGATTGTTCTGGTTTGGAAGAGTGAGACATAGGGCCTCATAGGACAAAAAAAGTCTTAGACCTATGAGAATCCTCACTCCCCTTGATGGTGATCACATCACAATATTCGGCCTCAACAAGTTCTACCATATTAATGACATTGTCGTTGGTACTGTATGTGTAGTTGACCTTAGTGTTGGCATTCTTGGTCTTAGAAGATTCACCCTTCTCATGAGGAGTAAAGTGGTCTTTGAATGCCTGATGATCTGAGTTCTTGTTATGGTTGTTCATAATAATATCACCATTGTTGATAAAATCTTGGATCTTATGTTGAAGTTGAATGCATCTGGAAGTTTTATGACCCTTGTTTTGATGGTAATAATAGTATGTAGCTTCATTCCACCAAGAAGGTCACAGTTGCGGATCATAAGGACACAAATTTTCCAGAGGAGTGAGTATTTGGTTTTGCAAGAGAGTCTTGTAAACCATGTCAAGGGGTTCTCCTAGGGAAGTGAACTCATGTTTGGGTCGAGGGGCCCAAGGTTTGTTTCTAGAAAATCTCGAAGGTGGTTGAGTATCTATCATAGCCTTTTTAGTGGCTTTGGCTACCTGCATACTGGAGGTAAGGTTGAAAATAGCCTTCAAAGGTTTTGGGGTCACATTGTCAACAACTCCATCATTCACAACATCCCAATTTTTGTTGACAAACTTAGCTTTGTCTTTGCTTGAGGAGGAAGACCCCTGTTTGTTATCCTTGTACAAAGTTAGCTCTCCTTTCTTAACCATGAATGCTTCTATTCTCACAACTTGTTTAATCATATTATCAAAAGTTAGGGGGCCTTGCAGCTGTACTTGATACCCAAAATCGGGGACAAGATTGTCAAAAAAGATGTCAAGATTTTTGGACTCAAGTATTTTGTGAGGATATTTTGTACAGAGTTGTCTCCATCTCTAGAGAAATGCCAAGAAAGGTTCTTGTCATTATTTTAGATTGTAAAGATCTCAGATATTAACCAGATGCTGGATATTGTGTGAATAGTGTTGGAGGAACAAATTGGCAATCTCATTAAAAGACTTGATGCTAGTGGGTAGTCGAGAGAACCACTCCATAGCAGATCCACCCAAGCTATGTGGAAAGAGATGCATGAGGTAAGTCTGGTCATGTATAAACTCCATAGATAGAGCACCAAACTCTCTTAAGTGATCTTGGGGATCAAAAGTACCCAAGTACTTGTATTTAGGAAGTTCTACTCCTTTGGGAAAAAGGAGGCATGCAAAGACTTTTATCGAATGGGAAAGGATATATGTTTTCTAGTGTGAATTGTTGTGCTGGTTTATCCTTATCCTTCACAAGCTGATTTATTTGATCTTGCATGTCTCAAACTAACTTTTGCAATTTAGCAATCTCAGTTTCCTCTTCTTTGACCACAAGTGTCTCTACTTTGTAATCTGGAGGTAACTTGGCCCCTTGTTTGGCTAGTTCGAGAAAGTATTTATCCTTCTCTTCTACAAGTAGGATTTCCATCATCTTGAGAAGACTTTTATTGGCTTTTGTGGTATCTATGTCATTTTGGGTTATCTCTTCATTGTCATTACCAAGAATTTCAAAAATGCTTTGGGATTGATATAGCTGCTAGTCATTTTGAGATTGATCATGACCTTTTCTGTATTCACCCTCTTGGTATTGATTTTCCATCTTGTCAATGTGTGAGTGTGCAGTGTGCACAAACTTAGTATGAGTGTGTGTAATATGCTGAGAGGTCATGGCTAAGGTAACCTTTGTTATGTCAATAGGGTCAGGTTCAAATGGTGACCTTTCAGAGTTTTGTTGGTCTTGAAATAATGGGTTATGTTGTTCTCGAAACAATAAGTGAGGCTAGTTTTGAAACAACAAATTATAACGCTCTTGGAATACTAGATTCTGATTTGAACTAATGTCTATGTGGAATGAACATCTGACACTAGGTTGAATGATAGGAGATGAGGATCAAGATGGAATCTCTTTTGAGGTTCCCAGCGAGGAGGAACATGAAGATACCTCGTAGCACTTAGATTGTGTGATAGGTTTAGAATGACCTCTTCCTTGATTGTGAGATCTACCTCTACCTTGTCCAGTACCACGTAACAGGAATGCATTGCCACTTCTAGTTGTAATAGTCATAGAAAAAGATTAAGTAATGAGAGAGGACTTAGGATTATGCTCAAAACTCTATCTCTGGGATAGAAAAAAAGTGATAAAAGTGAAGTGCACCCAACATGAATCATCGAGAGTAAGGCTAGAATAGCCAAGATCTAACTATTGCATCGCAAGGTATATGAGCATAGTAGGAAAGGACATATAATAGAGAGAAAACATGATTTTAAGTAGTAATCATTTGGTTCTCAACCTGAGACATCCAGTTTCAGGTAGTGGACAACAGGACAACAGGTAGACAGACCCCAAACAAGAACTAGATCGGACAGAAAATTGATCGACTGACGGGAATAAGCTTGTTGTTTTGAAAATCAAGAGACAGTATCATGTGAAGAAATGTAGTCTTGCATGAGGAAATGCTAAACTACACGCAAAGATGTGCTATCTCACGCGAGGACATGCATAGGAAACTGAAATCTCGCATGGGAAAAGACCAAAGTTTGATAGTTTGACACAGTTTTTGAGACATAATTAGATTTTGAGACACAATGTGGGCTGTTCTCTGGCAGAATGTCTAGTTTTCAAACTAATTTAGGATGGTTTTGAAACAAAAAATCTTAGTTTGAATGTTTGAAATCAACCGTTTACAAGCATAAAGTTTGTACTTAACAAGTAATAGTGAAGCAATTAGTAGTAAAAAATAGTTCCACCAAGGAAAAAGAAACTCAAAATAATCATGGGAGTCTTGACAAGTTTGATCATGTTGGACAGTTTAAGACTCAAAACAAACACTCAGTTATCCCTACAAATAAAATGGTAGAGAATACAAAATCCATGCCTCACAACTTATGTGCATGTGTTCACCTCACACATCCGTGTCACACCCTACAGGGTGCCTGTGTTTTTGGTGTTTCCTAGGACTCAATAATATATGTTCAAAGGTTACCCTTGAAGTAGGGGCCAATGTCATATACCACCTTCAAACATCTAGGTGCATGCCTATGGTGAGAATCTAGGGGAGAGATTCTTCCCCCTCCCTACGCAAAGATTATGTCCCCTTTCGGAGATGAACTGGATAGGTAACTAACTAACAGAGTGTTTAATAGGCTTCCATTCACACTAACCTTCGATGTCCCTGATACAGGGCTAGGGCCTCTCATCCACACCAACACCTGAAAGTTGTACACCCCCACAAGAAGGGCTAGGAGTGGTGCCACTTAGTACAACATACAAAGCTTTCTCAAGATGATAGTCATGAATCAAGAGAAAGAAGTTAACATGGATTTGGAGTCTTTAGACTCAACAAAGATACTTTATTATAGTGAGGTGGAATCACCGAAAAAAGGTGTGTACTCACTTGGGTCATTCTCGGAGGTTCAACTTTTGGCAAGCCCTCTAAAGGTGACACAGACTTGGCTTGGATTCAAGGGTCAGATTTTTTGATTCTCTCAAAGAGAGAAGAGCATAACCCTCTACCTCTTCACCTTACCCAAACACACCGGACATGTCTATCACCAAGCTACTCCTCTTCAACCAATCCACAAGATTTTGAGTTTCTGATTCTCTCAAAGAGAGAAGAGCATAATCCCCTAAATAATGAACATGCTAAAGATTTGTTACCTTTCCTTGCTTCCCCAGGTATCTATCATGCTAGCAAAATCTAGGTCTCAAATTCATCCATGGGCATCACTTCCATGTAATGAAGAGCCTATTACCCTATCCTTCTATTAAGACCCTTAAGAAATATTTACAAGGCCGTATTTAAACTATGTGAATAAAGTAGTAAACGGACATAATGTTTTTAAAATAGCTTTGTCAAGCAACTTTGGCAAACATCCTGCAAGAAAACCGTTAGTAAGTATGCATAGTTATGTTTTTGAAGTCTTCATCAAATGTCCTACAGCCCACTGTTATGTTGTATAAGAAAAAAAAAGACATGAAAAATCACAGAAAATAGTAAATGTCATAAAACAACAATAGGAAAGTACAGAAACTGAAAACTTTTAAAATTTTGATGGCAAGTTTCGCATGAGAAAATGCATGGCTCCACGCAAGAAAGAACTTTTGTCATGCGAGAAAGTGCTAATGAAGGCACAACTTTGGGTGATATAGTGAGAAACCTCGCACAAAATTTCATACATAGATGTATAACCATACATATAGAGTATTAAATTTTGACAGAAAAAATTTGAGAATGAGGCTAGGAATGATTTTTTTACCCCACGATGGGCGCCATAATGTTTATAGCTAAATGTTGACCTCTTATTCAGCCATAGACTTTAACATAGTCATTATTCATCAGCCACATACAAAAATGAATATGAAATTACTCATTTCGCATGCCTGTATGATTCAACCTATTGCCTTCTATCTAGGTAGGGTTTTGAGTAACTCTCAGAATTGAGAGCCCAACAACCATAGGCTAGTCTAGAATGAAGGATTTAAGCTAAGTTACAATTAAGATTTATGCTAAAATGAGAGTCCAATATTAATCTAAAAACTTATAAGAAAATGAGCATGAGTCTAATAGTAATGAAAGCAACTAAATTAAGAACAAATGGATCATTATTCTAAGAAATAAAATTATTCTAATATGTAAGATGAAAATAGCTTTGAATGTAAAAAGTATGAGAGAACAATTCGCTAGAGTTTTGATACTCAAAGATTACCCCCCTCAAATGAGGAATGAGAGGGTTCTCTTATAGAAAATCCCGATGGAGATTGAAGAGTTTCTTGCAAAGAAACAGTCGACCATTCATCTCCTTGGGGGGAGGTGAAACATTTGGAGAGAATATTCAATTAAATAAATGAAATATGGCCTCATGGGTGACTTTTTCCAATTGTTTGAATAATTAAATTCAAATTAGGATATCCATTTAAAGAACTAAATATTATTTAATTCCTCTTGATGTGTTTTAGCTAAAAGGGGTGGAATTAATTTAATTAAAGTGCTAGGAATTTGTAATTAAATTAATCAATCATAGGGTTTATTTAGCCAATTAAGGGTCAATATTTAGGAATTATATATAGCATGTGATTAATGCAAATTTAAGGTTTTTCTGCATTTGACACTAAGTCGAGTAAAGTTAATTAGAAGATAGAATTGCCTAGTACAATAGGACTTTGATGATGTAGAAATTTGAAGGAATGAGACTAAATGCAACAAAATTGGTTAGGATTGCAAGATGCCAATTTTGGGGTATTACAGTATAAGGCTAAATTTGAAAAAGAAACCAGGAAAGACTTAAAATGCTTAAGATCTGATAGAGGAGGTGAGTTTATTTTTGATGAATTCACTAATTTTTGTAATGAGCATGGAATAAAAAGATAGGTTTCTACACCAAGGACACCATAGTAGAATGAAATTTCTGAAAGGAGGAACTGATCTATAGTTGATTGTGCAAGAACATTGATGATTCAGAAAGATGTTGCAAAAATGTACTGGAGAGAAGTAGTTAGCATTGTTGTATACACCTTTAACCAAGTTCAACTGAAGAAAGACACAGACAAGACACCTTATGAGTTATGGTTTGGCTATACACTGAACTTAAGTTATTTTAGAATTTTTGGAAGTAGATGCTACATTATGAAAGATGATAGAAATGGTAAATCTGACTCTAAAGGTGATGAAGGAATATTTTTAGGATATTCTACTAAGAGTAAAGCTTATAAATTTTTCAACAAGGCTACTAATAAAATGGTTGAAAGTGCTAATGTAAAAGTTGTTGAGTTTGATGAAAATAATGATGAAGAAAGCATGAAGGAACTAGAAGAATATGGTAGGTTTACATATATTGAGCATCTTGACTATCTACCGAAGCCATAGGTTGAGTCTACTGAGCATCAGGAAAATGCTATCGAGAATTAGCAAATGCAAACTAAGAGCCAAGAAGAAGCTACCGAGGAACAAAATGAACCTGAACCGAATGATGAGAAAAGAAGACAAAAAATGTTGGCAAGATTTGTTAGAAGACACCATCCACATAACCAAATCATTGGAGACAAGCAAGCTGGCATGATGACCCGAAGTAAGTTAAGACAAAACACATGCTTAGTTTGTGAATTTGAGCCTAAGAATGTTAGAGATGCACTTGAAACTGAAGAATGGGTTAAGGCTATGAATGAGGAAATTGAAAATATTGAGAAAAAAAAGACATGGACATTAGTACTGAGACTGAATGATAAAAATGTAATTGGTACTAAGTGGATTTTTAGAAACAAGTTAAATGAGAATGGTGAGGTCACTAGGAATAAGGCAAGACTTATATGCAAGGGATATGCACAAGAAGAAGGTATAGACTATGGTGAAACTTTTGCACTAGTAGCAAGACTTGAAGGAGTCTGTATATTAATTGCATATGATGCACATAAGGGATTCAAAGTATATCAAATGGATGTGAAATTAGCATTTCTGAATGGAATTCTTGAGGAGGAGCTCTACATAGAACAACCAGAAGGTTTTGTTGATATGAATCAGAAGAACATGGTATGTGGACTACACAAAGCTCTGATACTAATTGTTACAATAATTGAGAAGGGGGGTGAATCAGTTAAATCAATTATCCTACAGTCCCAAACTCTCAGATGTACTTTTCAAAACTATTTCAACAATTCAAACAATTTGATAAGATAAAATATCAATCTTTCTGTTCATTTACCGAATACTAGTAATTATCCAAATTGTGATTACAGATTAAATCAACTATGTAGTATGTAAAGTATGATAGCAAAAAAATCATAATAAATAACACATAACACAATGATTTAACGTGGAAACCCTGCTAAGGGAAAAACCACCTGGGACTGTTGAACTACAACTGATTTGGAATCTGATTGAAGAATTCATGATTAAAGATCACTAAGGAGTTGCTGATTAGATATGTAATATGATTAAATCAGTATTATGTTGTCATTGATGTCAACTAGTTTGACAACACTTATCTTGTAAGTTACTATACTGAGACATCTGAAGAAAGGTGAAAAGAGATGAAGAATAGATAAATCTACATGAGGAAAGATGTACATGACAGATGAGGATAAGGAATACATTGAGTAACTTGTTGATGAGTCTATGACTTGATGATATTGACTTTATTATGTTGCATTCATCTATGATGAAGTATAGAGCTGAAAGGCACAAAGTAATGTTGTCGGTAAATGAAGCATTTCTAGTATACACCAACGGAGTTTAGTGTATACCGATCATAGTTTTAACCAAGTAGTGGTCACTAACACATTTCTTTGTTAACCGAGTGCAACAAAATGAATGAAATGATTAGTTTAGCCGATAAGATTGATGAGCTGGCAAGAGTATAACATCGAGGTAACCGATAATGTTTGTTACACAGATCGATGGCTGATGAAATTTAGGAAAGATCTAAAAGATGAGAATCAAACCTGTTATTGACACAAGTGCCAAGAAAGTTTGAAGCGGCAAAATTTATGAATGTGGTTAAGCGGCAAAATCTGATCATTGAGAAGAAAATGATTTACTTGTCTATATAAGAAAACATAATTTCTTAATAGAAGAATGCCAGAAGAAGTAGAAACTATAGGAATATTGTGTGAATAAGGTTTTCATGCATTCTAATCATACTAGTTAGTAAGAACCAAGCTGTAGAACAATTACCGAGCTATAGAGAGCAATTACCGACAGACAGTAAGTTGATACAGTATTAAATCTGAAGTGAAATATTGATTAGAAGGATTTATATGGACTGAATATTGATCTATAATTTGCAATTGAAGTTGTATTAAGGTAGGTCATTTACTGTTATATATTTATCCATTGTATACAGTCAAAATCTCTTAACCAAGTGGACTCTGAAAGTCTTATGATGTATCATTCATAGATTGAACATTGCTATCCTGTCAACCCCATAGTGAATGCTGGTTGGATGATAACTTCTCATCTAAAATCCTCTAACAAGGTCACACATGACAGTGTGTTTGTAAACCTTTAACAGGGTTGGGTCTTAACTGACCTCACTTCAGAAGAGAGAACAATTTTGGGTTGCTAGTCCCAGTTGGTTTTTCCCTTTACAGGGTTTCCATGTTAAATCTCTTATGTTATGTGTTGATTGTGATATTTGTTTGCTATCATTCTTTACATGTTTCATGTTAGATTTGATCGGTAACTATGATGGTATTAGACTGGTAATTGGTAAAATCACAGACAGTGAAAATTTTATTGTTTACCGAGGAACATAAATTAGAGAAGTTGTTTTGAATTATACATTTTGTGTTGGGACACTGGATAATTGATTCACCCCCCTCTTAGTTATTCTAACAATTGGTATTAGAGCACTGGTTGCTTGGAACAGAGTTTTAAGGACTTAAACATAAAGGTCTCAAGATGTATAAGAGGGAAGTACTGAAACTAAACAAAGAGAACTTTGCAATATGGAAAAGTAGAATGAAGCTACACATATCTGGAATTGGGAACTCTGCACTAGATCTGATGGAGAATGGCTACATACAACCACCCACTGGTCCCTTAACTCTTGATCAACTGAAGGAAAAGCATGAACACAATGTTACTATGATGGAACTTGCTGCTACCTGTACCAAAGCTGAATTTGAAGATATCAAGACATGCACGACTGCCAAAGGAATGTGGGATAAATTAACACAAATATACAATGGAGATCTGAATGTCAAAAGAGCCCAAGCTGAAAGTCTGAGAGGCAGATTTGATGATATGAGAATGAAAGAAGGTGAGAACATTGTCCAATATTCAAATAGACTAACAGAGGTGGTACATGCTATTAGAGTATCTGATGGAGTAATTGATGATGAAACAATGATAAGCAAGATTCTCAGAACTTTGCTACCAGTTTATGCAATCAGGATTTTTGCAATTCATGAAACAAGAGCTACATCCAACCTTACTCTTAACACTCTGATTGGTAAACTTACAACCTTTGAATTAAACAATTTTGATAATAGTGTTGTTCCTTCTGTTGAATCCACTTTCATGTCTTCTTTGAAGATTGGAAAGTCTAGCAGGAATAGTAAGAATTGTGATAGTGATGACAACACCAATGATGAACTTGATGAGCTTGAAGCACTTATGGCCAGAAGATTGCCTAAAGGAAAAGGAAGATATAGAGGTAAGCTACCTTTGGCATGCTTTAATTGTAAAGAAGTTGGTCACATCACTACTAGATGTCCTCAGAAGAAAGATGATGATAGATCCAAAGACTGATATGAAGGAAGCTATGTGAGAGGAGTCAACAGAGGCTACCAACACAACAACAGAGACAACTGAGATGAAAAAGGCAAAAAGGTATGTTACATAGCTAAAGATATTGAAACTAGATCTGATTCTGATGATGACATAGAAGTTGTATTTGTTTCTATGAAAGATGACTCAGAGGAAGAAGAAAAACATGAAGAGACAACACTGATCTCTAAAGTAAGCAGAAATGATACATGGATCATAAATAGTGGCTGTACACATCATATGACTAGTGATGTAGAGAAGTTTGATCATCTTGTTGAGTATAATGGAGGATCTGTGAGAATGGGAAATGATGCACCTTGTATGGTAAGAGGTAAAGGATCACAGATGATCAATGACAGATTACAATGTGAAAATGCATACTGGGTAGATGGACTAAACTATAATCTGTTAAGTGTGGCTCAGCTAAACAATTCAGGCCACCGACTAGCTTTTGAGAACAAAAAGGTGAAGATCTATGATGATGGAGGAAGACTTGTTGGAACTGGTATGCAATCCAGAGGTAATCTATTCTATCTTGATATGGATCAGTCTTCTTGTTTATTAATAAAGGATGAAGATGCTTGGTTGTGGCACAAAAGGTTATGCCATGTGAACTTTGACAACATGATCAAGATTAGTAGAAAGAAAAGAGTTAGAGGATTGCCTAACTTGACAAAACCTGATCATGCCATGTGCCATGAATGTCAAAAAGGTAAGATGACTAAGTCTAGTTTTAAAAGAAAAGACTACTCAACAAAGAAGATACTTGAGTTGGTTCATACCGATCTATGTGGTCCTATGAGAACTCAAAGCTATTCTAGTGATAGATATTTTATTCTTTTTGTTGATGACTATACTAGACTAATGACTATTATGTTCCTGAAAGAGAAATCTGAAACTTTCAAAATGTTTAAGTGGTATAAAGCTAAGGTAGAGAAAGAAACCAAAAAGGAAATAAAATGCTTAAGATTTGATAGAGGAGGTGAATTTATCTCTGATGAATTTACTAATTTTTTGTAATAAGCATGGAATCAAAAGACAGGTATCTGCATTGAGGACACCTCAGCAAAATGGCATTGCTAAAAGAAGGAATAGGTCTATAATTGATTGTGCTAGAACATTGATGATACAGAAGAATGTTGCTTAGACATATTGGAGGGAAGTTGTCAGTACAACTGTGTATGTTCTTAACCAAGTACAACTGAAGAAGGACTCCAACCAAACACCTTATGAACTATGGTTTGGACACAAACCTACTGTAAGTTATTTCAGAATTTTTGGAAGTAAATACTTTATTTTGAAAGATGAGAGAAATGGAAAATTTGATTCTAAAGGAGATGAAGGAATATTTCTGGGATATTCCACTACAAGTAAAGCATATAAATGTTTGAATAAGATTACCAATAAGATAGTTGAAAGTACTAATATTCATGTTGATGAGTTTGATGATAAGTACATTGAGGAAAGTACAAAGGAACCAGAAGACTATGGTAGATTCACTTACATTGAACATCCAGAGTATCTACCGACATTGCAAACTGTAACAACTGGTTAGCAGGGAAATGATGTAGGACAATAGGCAACACAAACCAAGGAACAAGATGGAGCTACCAAGCAAGGAAATGACCCTAAGCAGGATGAGCAAGAAAGGAGAAATCAAGTTTTGGCTAGTTTTGTCAGAAGACATCATCTTGAGACACAAATCATTGGAGAAAGACATGCTGGAATGCAAACTAGAAGCAAAACAAGACAAGGTACATGTTTAATTTGTGAATTTGAACCTAAAAATGTGAAATTACATTAGAGAATGAAGAATGGGTTAATGCAATGAAGGAGGAAATAGAGAAAATAGAGAAGAACAAAACCTAGTCCTTAGTACCCCGACCAAAAGATAAGAATGTTATCGGTACTAAGTGGAAATACAGGAATAAATTGAATGAGAATGGTGAAGTCACAAGAAATAAAGCTAGATTGGTATGCAAGGGATATGCATAGGAAGAAGGCATTGACTATGGTGAAACATTTTCACCTATTGCTAGATTAGAAGGAGTTAGAATGCTACTTGCATATGCTTCACATAAGAAATTCAAAGTCTATCAAATGGATGTGAAGTCAACATTTTTGAATGGTATACTTGAAGAAGAGGTCTACATCAAACAACCTAAATGATTTGTTGATCCGAACAATAAAGACTTGGTATGTAGATTACATAAAGCTTTATATGGATTGAAGCAAGCACCGAGAGCATGGTATGAAAGACTGCATACTTACTTGTTAAGTATTGGATTTGTTAGAACAAGTGAAAACATCAATCTGTATGTGAAAGATGATACTGATGATACTATTATCATTGCTGAAATATTTGTTGATGATATTATTTTTGGAGGCTCAGATCTTGTCTGCAAGGCATTTTCTGATGAAATGCAAAAGGAATTTGAAATGTCTATGTTCGGAGAGATTAAGTTCTTTCTTGGACTACAAGTGATTCAAAAAAGTGATGGGATATTCATCACATAATCTAAATACATAAAGGAAGTACTGAAGACATTTGGCATGGAAGATGCTAAACCGGTGGGAACACCGATGGCTACTAGATGAAAATTGACAAAGGAGGATGAAACTATAGAGGTAAACTAGACACTTTACCGATCCATGATTAGTAAATTAATGTACGTAGTTCACAGTAGACCAGATATAGCACATGCTGTGGGTATTGTTGCAAGATTTTTTGCTAATCCTAGAGAATCACACATGATAGCTACAAAAAGGATCTTAAGATACCTGAAGAAAATAGAGAATTATGGATTATGGTATCCTAAGGAAGGGAAGTTTGAACTGAAAGTTTACACTGATGCTGATTGGGCTGGAAATGTGGATGATAGAAAAAGCACCACTAGAGGAGCATTTTTCTTTTGTGAAAGACTTGTAACATGGACAAGAAAAAAGAAGGCTTGTATTTCTCACTCTACAGCTGAAGCAGAGTATGTTGCTATTGCTACTAACTATTCAAACATTGCATATATCAAACAAGTGTTGGAAGGGATGAATGAGGTAATCACTGACCCGGTGATTATATATTGTGACAACACTAGTGCTATTAATATTTCAAAGAATCCTGTGATGCACTCTAAGACAAAGCATATATCTATTAAGTATCATTACTTAAGAGAACAAGTGCAAGAAAATCAAGTGAAGTTAGAATTTCTCACATCTAAAGAACAACTTGCAGATATTTTTACAAAGCCTCTATCGAAGGACACATTTGAATACTTAAGGACTAGACTTGGGGTCCATCCCCTGTCTATCGGTCACTAATATGATCTGGTTGTTGCATAAAACTATTTATATTAGAAGATCATTCATGTTGATGCAGCATAGTTCACACTTTGAATCTTGTTCAAGGTTGTGATTAAGTTTGCGAACTTGAACCGATTGGAATATCAATATACAGAGATACAGAGGAAGATAGAATTGTTTGTTTATTTGTTTCTTTGGCATTGCTGTCAAAGGGAGAGATAAACAATATGAAAAGGTATAAGCACCGATGAGAATTATCTAAGGGAAAGACAATCTGAATGAGACAGAGTATTGAAGATCAGTTACAGAGAATAGAAGCAGGAATAGGAGAACTGAAAAGAACACAACTACAAAATGGTAAAGCTATATTATCTAATGTTGTTTAGTAATGTAGTGATTAAACATATTAAGTCTATTTGACTTACAACATTTTGTTCACAAGTTGTAGAATATATGTTTGGTATGTGTACAATATATTTCATATTACTTGAGTTGCCATCAATGCCAAAGGGAGAGATTGTTGAACTACAACTGATTTGGAATCTGATTGAAGAATTCATGATTAAAGATCACTGAGGAGTTGCTGATTAGATATGTAATATGATTAAATCAGTATTATGTTGTCATTGATGTCAACTAGTTTGACAACACTTATCTTGTAAGTTACTATACCGAGACATCTGAAGAAAGGTGAAAAGAGATGAAGAACAGATAAATCTACATGAGGAAAGATGTACATGACAGATGAGGATAAGGAATACATTGAGTAATTTGTTGATGAGTCTATGACTTGATGATATTGACTTTATTATGTTGCATTCATCTATGATGAAGTATAGAGCTGAAAGACACAAATTAGTGTTGTCGGTAAATGAAGCATTTCTAGTATACACCTATGGAGTGTAGTGTATACTGATCATAGTATTAACCAAGCAGTGGTCACCGACTCATTTCTTTGTTAACCGAGTGGAACATAATGAATGAAATGATTAGTTTAGCCGATAAGATTGATGAGTTGGAAAGAGTGTAACATTGAGGTAATGGATAATGTTTGTTACATAGATCAACGACTGATGAAATTCAGGAAAGATCTAAAGGATGAGAATCAAACATGTTATTGACACAAGTGCCGAGAAAGTTTGAAGTGGAAAAATCTGATGGTGGAGAAGAAAACAATTTACTCATCTATATAAGAGAACATAATTTCTTAATTGAAGAATGCCGAAAGAAGTAGAAACTGTAGGAATATCACATGAACAAGGTTTTCATGCATTCTGATCATACTAGTTAGTAAGAACTGAGCTGCAAAACAATTACTGAGCTACAAAGAGCAATTACCAATGGACAGTAAGTTGATACAGTATTAAATCTGAAGTGAAATATTGATCAGAAGGATTTGTATGGATTGAATATTGATTTGTAATCTGTAATTAAAGTTGTATTAAGGTAGGTCATTTATTGTTACATATTTATCCATTATATACAGTCAAAATCTCTTAACCGAGTGGACTCTGAAAGTCTTATGATGTATCATTCATAGAATGAACATTGTTATCCTGTCAACCCCATAGTGAATGCTAGTTGGATGATAACTTCTACTCTAAAATCCTCTAACAAGGTCACACTTGACAGTGTGTTTGTAAACCTTTAATAGGGTTCGGTCTTAACCGACCTCACTTCAGAAGAGTGAACAATTTTGGGTTGTCGGTCCAAGGTGATTTTTCCCTTTACAAGGTTTCCACGTTAAATCTCTTGTGTTATGTGTTGATTGTGATATTTTTTTTCTATCATTCTTTACATGTTACATGTTAGATTTGATCGGTAAATATGATGGTATTAGACTGGTAATTGGTAAAAGCACAGATGGTGAAAATTTTATTGTTTACCGAGGAGCATAAATTAGAGAAGTTGTTTTGAATTATACATTTTGTGTTGGGACACTAGATAACTGATTCACCCCCCTCTCAGTTATTCTAACAGGGACCAGTAACCTTAAATATTTCACTCTTCTGAAGTGAGCTCAGTTAGGAGCCAACCCTATTAAAGGTTACAATGCACACTGCTAGGTGTGGCCTGGTTAGAGTATTTATCACTAACAGTTAACTCTTGACCAACATTCACTATGGGGTCATCAAGATAGCAATTAAAATTCAAGGAATGTCATATGGTAATAAAAAAAAGATGGTTAGGTCCACTTGGTTAAGAGATTTTGCTAAATCAATGGTTAAAATGATACAATTCTGATCTGATTCAAATACAACTCAATTGAAAATATTTAGATCTATGCTAAGCTCATAAAACTCATCTAATCATTAAACAATTCACTTCCTCAATATTTCCCCAACTTACTTTACTTGGTGTATATATCTCTGAGCTCAGTTATGCCTGCAGCTCGGTTCTATCTGTAACCAGTTTGATCAGGAATGCATGAATAAAGTCTTCACGTGAAATCTTCTGCAATTTATATT
Source organism: Chamaecyparis obtusa (assembly GCA_027943335.1). Taxonomy (NCBI): domain Eukaryota; kingdom Viridiplantae; phylum Streptophyta; class Pinopsida; order Cupressales; family Cupressaceae; genus Chamaecyparis; species Chamaecyparis obtusa. The sequence goes on along the minus strand of BSBK01000712.1, from coordinate 369,321 downwards.
TTATCTGGCATGTTTCAACAATGAAACTCATGTCTCTTAAATAGACAAGTCAACTGTTTTCATATAAACCATCAGATTTTGCCTCTTAATCTCCTTCATCTGTTTTGCCACTTAAACCTTCCTCAATAGATGTGTCAATAACACATTTCAATCTCATCCTTTAGATCATCTTTGAATTATGTCAACCATCGATCTTATAACTAACTTCATCTTTAACCTTGAAATCATAACAATTCCCAACTCATCAATTTTAGTCAGTTGTTTTGTTGGTTAGAAATATCATTTTTTATTTTTTTCCCTAGTTATGGATGATCTTGAAAAAATTGTAGTCTTTAGGGTTTGCTAGGTCTAATTGCCTTTGAAAAATAATAAAAACCCTAGTTTAGGTCATCAGCATTCTAATTCTCTGTTACTTTATCGGATGACTTAAGTCTCAAAATTTGCATGTGCACTTCCATTTTCCTCTTAGTCACTGAGTCTCCTTAAGGTTTAGGAATATTCCCTTTTGTTTGGCAATTGCCCAAAAGCCTTTGTCGCCCATTCTCGTGAGTCTCTTGGAATATTCCTTAGTGTTTAATGACTTAGCATTTCACCTTTAGTCTCCAAATCTCGCAATGATAGTCTTGAGATCTAGCAACTGTTTTATTTGATTTATCACTAAGGGACTATAGTCACGAAATCTCCAAATTGGTTTTCCCTATGGTCGAGAGATCTCACAATGATTTATTTAAGTGACCTTTTATCTAGGGAGCATGAGTTTTCTCTTTGGTCATTGAATCTCGAGATGGAATAGCAGTCTTCCTTGGTGGTTGTCTCCAGATCTCGTAATAATATGACGGTTTATCTTTTCGTTTAGCGATTGTGAGTTCTGTTGGTCATGTGATCTCCCAATGTTGATGGCTATCTCTCTAGTGGTTAGTTATTCTATGATGCAGTTGTCGCCAAATCTCTGAATACAGAGGTTAAGTGACTAATGTTTGTTTGATCAATTAAGAACCGTTGATGATTTTTGATCGTGTGGATGGCGCTTGATCTCCAGTCTTAACCTAGAGTGAAGAAATGTTCTCGCGACTTGGAGAATGCCTCATTCGTGTGTTCTTAGGTTTAAACCCCAGTTAAGTGAAAGATTGTGAGATTTAGGGAGAAGTCTTTGTCGCCAGATCTCCAGATTTTCTCGAGGTCAAGTGAGGGTTAATGAGGTGGTTAGGACATGGTGGTTATGATTGTATTTAGTGATATAGTGACTATGTGGTCGTGTGATCTAAGGTTCCTAACAGTTAAGTGATGAGCTTTCAGTGATTTAGTGACACAATTTTCTCAGGGTCGCGGGATCGGGCGGTTAGTTATGAAATCTTCTCACGACTTAATATGGACCGCTAGATGAATTGATGGATGAGATCAATGGCAGTCACATGGTCTCAAGAAAAAATTCAAAAAGTTAGAGTTTTATGAGATTATGAGACTTCAGGTTTGTTGCTAGATCTCCAGGTTGGGTGATCACTGAAAGTTTCCAAAGATAAATATATTGCCGCGACTATATTTTTTACTATGGTCACCAGTTCTTAGAATAGAATAAATTAAATATATTACTTTCTTTAGTCACTAGATCTCCAGATGGCGGGGTCACTTGATCTCAGATTGAAGTTTGAAAATTCATAAGTATTCTGCGACTACGAGATTTCCTCTTAGTCGCCAGATCTCAAAATACCTTTCTAAAGTGCCAAATTTGTAAAATGACTGTCTTTTTCTTCAGTCACCAGATCGTGGAATGTTCAAATTTAAAATTTCTTTGCTACGACTAGTAAATTGAAACCTTGTGCATGCCAAAGTAATGGCGAAAGTGACCTTTTGTTGGCTAGAGATGTCAGACGTGGTGGCACATTCAATGCTGCAGGTAAAAACAACTAGAGGTAGCTCATTTGGGAGTTACGAAGCTTATTGAAGAAGTATAGAGCGCTAGGTTTTTTGAGCTTTCTAAACTTGTAGTGTGATCAGTGAATTTGTAGAGGAATTTCCAAAGCTATAGTTAGGATGAGTCAGACGATAGCAAGTGGAGCCTCTACTAGCCGGGGGTCGAAGGAGAAAGTAAAGGAAAGTTTTTCTGATGAATTTCTCACTCTCTTGCCTAGTTCTTCTTAGAATAAGAAGGTCAGTGATGACATTTTTGTTGATGACTTAGCTTACTATAGGGATGCTAAAACTCTAGAAATCATAGGCATGTTCCTATTTACATATTTCTACAAGAACCGTGATAGTGTCATACCGGTTTCAAACCCTTGGACTTCAAGGTTGGCCAAGTTGATTGTCTCAGAGGTTTTTCTAGATGTAGATTTACTCCTCATGCTATCTCAAAGATATGATCCTCTCTCAAAGACCATTAGAAAAGAGGATGGTTCACCCTTGATAATCTTAGACCAAAATTCTTTTATGAATGCTTTTAGGATTCAGTTTCCAATGGCCACGGAAATCAACTTACAGGCCTTGGCAAATAGATATGTCAGAGAGGCTACTCTGGTCTCCAGAGAGGTTAAGAATCATATGCCTAAGGAGAATAAAAATTATATTGCACCTATGGCTAGATTGATTCCGTATGCCTACAAGGACCTGAAATTTTACATGAAATACATTGCATATGGGATATGCCAGATTTTGGGAATTGATGTGGGTCCTGAGAGGATTACATCTGATATTTTGATGTTATTAATGGATTCACAAAGTCGTATGGTGAGAAAAGGGTATGAATTTATTGGTTATATCATAAACAAGATGCATGAGGGTTTTCTTTCCTTGAAGAATTTCACCTCTGGTTCTCAACCTAGGTTCATGCATTACTCCCTGCTGATGCATCTAATTGTGTATCACAATTATGGTCTGATTAATTTGAATGATCTCAAACCACAAATGATGTGGAATGGAAAACCTAACCTGGTACAGTTCTGGTTAGGAGTCTGGAGCCCTTTGTGCCCTAGGTGAGATTTTAGTGCTTTTGAGAATTGGATTGTGTTCCCCATTCTCTGGATTTTGGGTGTAAATTGCACAAGATTATCCACCAAGGTCCTGCAGCTGGTGAGGCCCCAACAATTTATTCATAATTGGACCAAGGGTCACAATTAGGGAGATATTTACTATGAGACAAGCTATACAATGATTAGGGTTTATGGATGCCCTCAGCCTCCTCATCTTCTTCCATTCTATGTACCACCAAGAGTTGCATTTCTAGAGTTTGTCTGGCAACTCATGTTGACAGAAAGAGAACACTTGGCTTCCCACAGGAAAGGGACTCTCACTCCTTAGCACTTCAGGGTGCATTATATTATAATTGGAAAGGGAGCATTCAGTAAAGTAAATGATTGGTTAGAGAAATACAGGATGTTTGTAGCACCACATAGGTATGCAGATACAGAAGGTTTCATGGATGCTGCAAGGAAATACTACATACCTACCATTCTTTTCAATAAGCTACATGAGGAGTATCCTAAAGAAGATGTGATTAGGAATATCATTGAGGATGATGAGGTTGAAAAAATAGTTAGGCAATTGGATCGGTTACACAAGATTGAGGAGTTTAAAGGAAAAGGATTGGTATTTGGGGGTTTCTTTCCCACTTTGCCTTACCTCCAAAGACTTGAGAAGATGATGTGTCAATTTGACACACTTGTTGAATCCATGAAGGATCAAATTGATGATGATAATCAGGGCAAAAAGGCCCATTCATAATTAGAATGTGATGAGGATAGTGATGGTGGCTACCCCATATATAGTCCACCCACTATGGAACAACCAATGGCCGAAGGGCCTAGGGAGGAGAAAGAAAATGTAGATCTTGCTAAATTGCCCAGTTCTGAGGATACTGCTGAGCCTCAAAAGAAAAAAAAAAATTTGTTAACTGGTGAACCTTCAAAGAGGAGGAAGAAGGAAAAAGTGAGTGCCCTCTACATAGGGACTAGCTTTCATCACCATGAAATTAGGAAAGTAGTCAGAGAGGCTAAAAGGAAACAAAAGTATGAAACATAAGATGTAGAGTTGCCTCTGGCTTTAGGCCAGGATGAAAGATTAATTGAGCAAGATGCCTTCATGAAGGATGATATTTTTGTGAATTCTGAGGAATTCAAAAGTTTTTTGCTATGGCATAAGCAACAACAGGTGGCTTCAAGTGTACAAATAACTGAGGAGGGTCAAGTGCCAGATGAGGCATTACAACAATTAAAAGAATATGACCTTGAGGAGGAAAATCTTACTCCAGATGAGGCCAGGAAATTAGTAAGGAAAAGTAATATGTTGCTTGTGCTTGGGTGGAGTTTGTATACTAACTTCATAATAGATCAAATCAAGAGACAAGAAGATGTCACTCTATCTTCTAAAACCCAAGTAGGGGACATAATAAGAGGATTTGGGTATAGCCCAAAAAGTTAGGCCTTGGCCATGTGGAGTCTATATCCAAAAGACAAGAAACCAAAAATTTTGAATGTAAAAGAACAAATGGAGGGAGATAAAATAGTGTGGTCAATCCACAATACAGGGGACCTAGAAATTTCTCAGGTTTTGACCCAATTTGCAAGATTAAATGAGGATAAAAATAAGCAGCTTTCGGAGAGATATGGCAACCTCTTGGAGGATTATAGTGCCCTAGTGAAGGATAGGGACTTGCAGATAATAAAGGTCACAACATTAGAGAAGCAGGCGGAGGAACTACAATTGCAAATTATAAATACCCCTGTGGTAGCCCCTGCACCTCCTGAACAACTAGTGGCAATAGAGGCACAAGCAATGACAGATGAGGAGGTGGCAACTAAATTGAAAAATATCAATGATGAAAAGAATGAGGCACTATTGCAAGCCCTTTTGAGTGTTTTGCAGCACATATTGAACACAATCAAGGATAAATTTGACTAGTTTATAATGCTTATGGAAAATTGCCAAAATTGCAAAAGGAGGTCAACAGTTATGTGCAGATTTTGAGTGAGTTTCATATAGCGTGGTCTGTCAGAGCACCACTTTTTGAGAGATTGATTTTTTCTCAATCTATGGGGAGTGACATACTAGAGATAGTTGTAGGAGTTGGTGAGGAGATTGATAGAATTAAAGCCATTTTACCTCTTTTCAAGGGTAAGACAAATTTGATTGAGGCTAAGATAGCCATGCTCAGCTCCTGTACCAAAAGATTCATCCCCTCAATTTTGAGTACAGATGGGACAATAAAAAGCCTTGATAATTGGAGAGTGGGTGCTGATCTTCTACTGCCTAGGAAAGAGGTATTTTTAGGTGAGAATAATAATGTTGATTTAGAGAGCTTCAATAAGGCCTTAGATGAAGCCATCAAAGCAGAGGTTGACCTCACCAAGTTTGTGTCAGATGTTAAGGCAATTACAGATGCCAGATGGGAGGGACAAAAAGCCCAACTATAGCTTGTCCAAGGTTTTAATTGGCCATCAGAGGAATAGGTAGCTACATGGGATGAAAAGACAAAGCCCAAAAAGGCTAGATCTACCGTAGTTGATTTGGATATTTTGGATGAAGATTGAAAAGGACATCTGACACACCTGACACCTGATCCAAGGAATACAAGATTGATAAGCTATCATTCAAGAATGGTGTAGGTTAGCCTGAAATGGAAATCACCATATATCATTGAAATCAAGGAGCTATCATAAATATTTGCAGTTGAGGGTGTCAGTTTTTGAGCAGCCAAAGATGTACCATAATCCGAGAAAGTTTTGTCCTTTCACCACCTGTGGGTTGGTTGTATATTTTGTTGTATTTTTATGTTTTAAAAGGAGTTAGGTTTTCCAACCACCCGAAGCTTGTTGCATTCCCATTAATGAGGGAATTCCAAGGTGGTTGTAAATGGGCTATATAGAGTTGAAGGCTCATTTTTGTAAAGGTTGGTAGAAAAAGGAGTAGAGATTGATAGGATATAAAAAAATAGAACCAGATTGCTTAGAAGTAGATCACCAAGCTTTGTGTCTAGTCTTCTAAGTAATGGAATTTTGAATGTGGGTGGCAAGTTGATCTTAATACAAATACATTGCAACTTCTACCATTTATTGTTGTTGTCTCTTTGCTTATGTATTTTACTCTTGTATGTTTTTCATGTTAGGCATTTAAAATATACCAAGTTGTAAGGCAACCTACTTGATTGTTTTATGAGCTTCTTTCAAGGAAAGAATTAAATGTGCTTGTATTTCATCTAGGAGAGTAAATATATTTGTATGGATCTTTGATGATAACAATATTTGGCTAACAAAATAGTTTGTAAGGCAACCTATTTGGAGTTGTAGTTAGTGTGTAAGGCACACTGTTGTATTTCCTTTTAGGTTTACTTGTTGATTTGCATTGTGACTCCATTGCCATTAGGATTAGGCACTGGTTTGGTATTTTTTTCTCACAATTGTATCTTTCATTGATCTCAGAGAAAAATTTGAAACATTCACATTATTTATCAATACCTTTTTATTTTTATGTTTATTGCACTTGATAGATTGGACTATGCCTAGGGCATTTAGTTCATATTTCCTGATTCTGCAAAGAGAGAATCATATTAGGTTGTCCCTCCTTAAAAGGAAGAAGGATGAGAATCCTTAAAGAACTGATTATTGCTTCACTTACAATCACACTTTGTCTGGTTAAAGTTTGCATTAAAGTGATTACAGTCATATACAAAGTGTTCTATAGGTTTATGCATTAAGAAGACTAGAGGTTGGTCAGTGTCCACTCATAAGAATACTGCAAAGATAGTCATCATCAAAAAGGTAATACCTGTCTGAGTCTGTGGAGCTCAAAAATGAAGGAGGATCTTATCCAATCCTTAGCAATTAGGTCTTTCTCTTGTGAGAATCAGTCTCAGGGAACACAAGTTCAAACATCATTTTATGTCCTACAAGAAAAATCCCTAACATGTTCTTAGCATTTAATGTTTTCATCCATACTTAGTTAATACTTAATGTATCAGTGATAACTAACTCAGTTATTAATGTCACTCAGTATACACTGCACTGGCTCAGTGTATACAGAAGCATTCAATTACCGACCACATTAAGTTGTTCATTTTAAATCTCTTCTTCATAATAGATTAATGTAACATGCTCAAGTCAACAATATAAAGCCATAGACTCATCAATAAGTTACCCAATGTATACCTTATCCTAATCTATCATATCCATATTTCCCTTATGTAGATGTCTCATTTCTTCACCTTTTCTTCCTTCTATAGATATTAGATGTTTGTAACTATCATGATAAGTATAATCAAAACTAGTTGACATCAATGATAACATATTGACTGATTTAATCATCTTACATATCACTTTAATAGCTCGGTGTTCTATAATCATTATTTCTTTAGTTCATCTAGATATTCAATCAATTGTAGGTCATCAGGTAAAGTGGTTTGGAACAAAGCAAGACTAGTATGTAAAGGTTATTCACAAATGGAAGGTGTAGATTTTAATAAGATTTTTTCTCATGTTGCTAGACTTTAAGTTGTTAAACTACTTATTGCACATGCAACTTATAAGAAATTTAAGGTCTATAAGATGGATGTTAAGTATGCATTCTTAAATGGTGAGCTAGAAGATGATGTCTATATTGAGAATCCTGATGGTTTTACTCTAATCGAAGAAGGAGATATGGTTTGTAAATTTTAGAAAGCCTTGTTGGATTAAAGAAAGCTCCTAGAGGCTGGTATTCTAGATTGGACAAGTATTTGAAAAATATTGGTTTCAACAAAGGTACGATAGATAGTAATTTATATTTCAAAATAGTTGATGGTAATGTCTTGATTGCTGAAGTATTTGTTGATGATATCATATTTTGTGGAATGATGAGTTGAGTAGAGGTTTTTCCAATGAAATGAAAAAATAATTTGAGATGTCTATGATTGGTGCAATGAATTTCTTTCTTGGATTGCAAGTTACATGGCTAGATAAAGAAATTTTCATTACTCAATTTTAGTATGTCAAATTATTGAAGAAATTTGGTATGGAAGATTCAAAACTGGTAGGAACCCCTATAGTTACCAATTTTAATCTAACTAAGGATGATTATTATTCTTGTGTTAATCAGACATTATAAATATCTATGATCGATGGACTGGAATATCTAACTCACTCTAGACCGAACATATCAAATGTTGTTGGAATTGCTGCAATATCTCAAGTTGAGCCGGAGGAACCTCGTATGGTTGATGTGAAAATAATTTTGAGACACTTGAAGGGTATAGTTGACTATGAATTATGGTATAAAACATATGATGAAATCATTCTATGTGCATGCATTGATTCCGACTGGGTGGGTAATATGGATGATAGAAAAAGTACTAGTGGAGGTGCATTCTTCTTGGTTAAGAAATCGATTTCTTGGACTAGTAAGAAGTAGGATTGCATTTCTCAATATATAGTTGATTTTGAGTATGGTTTTGTTGCAATTAACTACATAATCAAATTATTTGGATGACAGAAATTTTGAAGGACATAAGGATAAACATTGATGAACCTATTGTTATTCATTGTGATAAATCTAGTGTTATAAATATTTCAAAGCATCCTATTTTGCATTCAAAGAAAAAGCATATTTCTATTAATTATCATGTCTTGAAGGATAAGGTAAATGAAAAAGAAGTGAAGTTGGAATTTGTGTCTTCTAAGGAATAAATTGTTGACATATTTACAAAGCCTTTACCAAAGGATACTTTTGAGTATCTTAGGGAAAATCTTGGGGTGATAGCCCTTCTGGATCAGAGATAATGATGCTAAGAATAGCATCAATCCAGAGAATTTATCATAACATTATTTGTTGGATTGATGAGTTTTGGGGACTAATCCTTAGGGGGAGCAGTCTAATGGATATTTCTTGGTTTTGTACTTTTTATATCTTTGGTCCTTTTCTATTAATGTCAAAGGGGGAGAAGTTGTGTGAAAAATGGAAGCAATATCATAGATATTCGAGATTGTGTTAAAATTGGATACTCAAAGTGATTAGGTGGATATAGAATTGAATTTGTACATTGATCAATTTTTTACTACATATGTTGTCATCAATGCCAAAGGGGGATATTGTTGGAAGATTGTTGAGCATGTCAGAGTTTTGGATTTGGGTGTGCTAACATTAATGTTTTATCATGTTGACATCAACATACTTCTTGTTATCTCAGACAGTGTGTTCAGGACATTCAGTAAGGAGGATTTTAGTTGTTCAGATGCTATGTTGAAGATATTGAGATGTGATGGTGTGGTATTGTTCTTAGATTTGTTTAGATCATTTATAGATGTTCACAGAATTTGGTTGGATAGTTTAAGTAATATATGATCAATTTTTTGGTTACTGGTGTCATTGTGTTCATAGCTAGTGTTGTTCATGACTCAGAGTACAACAAAATATCTTTTATTATGTCTGAGTTTAGTATCTTAGTGTTCTTATTGATAAGATATAAAGATGAGTTTGGATTCTATATTGAAAATGATGTGAAGGTTCTAGATGGTATTCATGTTTCTTGTTGGTGTTCTTGGATTGTGTGATGATCATGATGTTGGTTCACATTGGTTGAGATGATCTAATTTGTTTCTTTGGTAGCGTGTTGGTGTTTCTTCATTTAGGTCCTAGCTGACTTGATGAAGTAATGTGTTGTGATTCTTGATGTTGCTTTAGTAGAACTTGTGCATGTTCGAGGTTGAATATTTAGGTCTTATCTAAATCTTTATCAACTCGATTTGGATCATTGGAGATTGAGCATAATATTTAAATCTTTTATTGTATTAGGTCTTAGCCAACCTAGTGGTTGATTATTCCTTGTAATTGGTCTAAATAAGAGATTATTTTGTAATTGAGAGCATGTATGCAAGATAGATAATGTATATGTGTGTTCTACACTTAAGGCAGAGTTTGTACTTCATTGGAACTATTTTATCATAGGGGATGGTATTTGTTAGTTCGGTTGTAAAAAAATATATGTACACCCCATTATAATTGAAGATAGATCGATGAACCCAACTCAGGGTTAGATCTGAGATTGTATTGTGAGCAATGAGCTCTGGTCAGTGAACCTGCATATTGGGTTGTAAGCCTGTGGTTGCAAGTGCATCTTTTTTTCTCCATTTTTCTCTTAATCAGATAGTATTTTTAATAGAGTACACTCATCTAGTGGGTTTGACTCCCATTGGGGTTTTCCCTTAATCGAGTTTCCTTGAGAATAAATCTTTGTGTAATGTTCTTAGTGTTGTGGATCTTGCATTATTGTTTATCTTTGAGATCTAAGTGGATAAAGTGAAATTAAATTAATTAGGTACACACAATTGATTCACCCCCTCCCCTCACAGTTGTTCTTGCCTCCTTTTGGGCCTAACATAGAGATCAATTCAAGACTTATCTGATAGACTAAAACTGATTGAATATCTTAAAGGAGAGATTGATGAGCTTTGAAAGACAATGATTGATGATCATTGAGCTATTAAGGTATATGTGAGACATTAAATTAGTTAATGTATTGTCATTGATGTCAACTAGTTTTGACTATACTTATCATGATGGTTACAAATATCTTAAGAAGGAAATAATGGTGAAGGAATGAGATATCTACATGAAGATGAGATGTATGAGAAAGATATGGATATGGTATTTATTGGGTAACTTATTGATGAGTCTATGACATTATGTTAGTTATTTGATTGTATTACATAATTCTATTATGGATTAAAGATCAAGATTGAACAAGTTTATGTGGTCGGTAAATGAAGAATTCAGTATACACTGAGTTAGTATAGTGTACACCGAGAAAGTTTAGTGTATACTGAGTACAGTGTTAGCCAAGCTAGTTATCACCAACGTATTTTTGTATTGACCGAGTGAAAGAAATAAATGGAACTAATGACTGCTGACTAAAGATGATGAGTTGGACATTTAATGATGATTTTGAGGTTGAAGATAAATTTTTTTATGATGATCAAATGACTAACAAAATTCAAGGATGATCAGATGAAGGAGAATGAAACGTGTTACTAAAACAACTATCGAGGAAGGTTAAAGCGACAAAATCAATGGTAAAGATTAAGAGGGAAAATCTATGGATGGAAATAAAATGGTTTATTATGTCTATAAAAGGAGACAAGAGATTTAGATTAAATTATGGAATGCACGTGAGAAGATTTCATCCATGCGTGTTGGTCAAACTAGTTGAAGAAATAACTGGGCAATTCTATAGATAGCACCGAGTGTCAGAGACAAGGGATCATCGAGCAAAACCGAGTTGGAGGAAACAAAGAGATTGAATTGAGATTATTGGCTAGAGGTATTTTGAGCTTAGCATAGATCTAAAAATATGCAAATCAAGTTTTATATGAATCAGATCATTACTGTAACATTCTAACAATTGCTACAGATAAATCTCTTAACTGATTCACCCCCCTCTCAGTTATCTAAAAATTGGTATCAAAGCATAGAGTGCTTGAAGAAAAGTTTGAAGGACTTAAGAAAAATATCACAAGGTGTATAAGAGAGAGATGCCAAAGCTGAACAAAGATAACTTCTCAACATGGAAAAGCTGAATGAAATTGTATCTATCAGGAATTGGCGAGTCTACAACACACTACTTTGAAAATGAGTTTATCTTACCCATTTGACCTTTGACTATTGATTAGATGAGATAAATACATGAACACAATGCTATGATCATAGAGATTGCTTATTCCTTATCAAATGTTGAATTTGAAGATGTTAAGACATGCACAACTGCTAAATAGATGTGGGACAAGCTTACACTAGTTCATAGAGGAGATGTGAAGGTGCTAAGGGTTAAAACTAAAAGTCTAAAAGGAAAGTTTGATGACATGAAAATGAAAGAAGGTGAGAACATATCTTAGTATAGTAACCAAGTCAAGGAGGTTGTGAATGCTACCCAAGGAGTAGATTGAATTGTTGATGAAGACACTGTGATAAGTAAAATTATTAGAACCTTGTTACTTGCCTATGCTATAAGAGTTTCTAAAATTCATGAAATGAGAGCAACTCCTGGTAATAATGTTACACTTGATAGTCTAATCAGTAGGCTAACTGCATTTGAGTTGAAAAAATTTGACAATGGTATTGTACCTACTATTGAATCTACATTTATGTCATCTCTAAAAATTGGTAAATCAAGCAGAAAACATAGGATAAGAAATAAAAGTGATAGTGAAAGTGAAGAGGATGAACTTGATGAACTTGAAGTGTTAATGGATAGAAGATTACACATAGGTAAAGGAAGATATAGAGGTAAAATACATTTGGTATGCTTTAAATGTAAAGAGATTGGTCATATTACTGCTAGATGTTCTAATAGGAAAGAAGATGAGAAAACTAATGAAATATATAATGAAGGGAAGTATGACAAAAGAGATAATTGAGATCACAGAGGAAACCGATAGTATAGTAAGAGAGATAACCGAGACTACAAAGATAAAGGAAAGAAGTCATGTTACCTTGTTGAAGATGATGATGATGATGATGACACCGACACTGACATCGATGAAGACATAGAAGTGGTATTTGTGGCTTTAAAAGAAGATTATGAAGAAGAAGAAGAAAGGTATGTTGAAACAACACTTATTTCTAATGTTAGAAAGAATGATACTTGGATTATTGATAGTGGTTGTACACATCATATGATTTGTGATGAAGAGAAATTTGAATACCTTGAACATTATAATGGTGGATCTGTTAAAATGGGAAATGATACACCTTGTCTAATAAAAGGAAAAGGGTCTATATTACTGAATAATAAGATCAGATGTGAGAATGCATATTGGGTGAAAGGACTTAATTATAATCTTTTGAGTGCAACACAATTGAATAATATAGGTCACCGAGTTGCATTTGAGAAAAGAAGGGTGAAGATATATGATGAAACTAGAAAGTTGGTCGGTACTGGTGAACAATCAAAAGGTAATTTATTCAATATTGACAATGTTGAAACTTCTTGTTTGTTGGCTAAAAATGAAGATGTATGGTTATGGCACAAAAGGTTATTGTTGTCACTAGGGATTGCACATGAGTATGGCTAAGTGTAGAACCTAGCAATCCTGTGAAACATGGGACTACTTTTAAGCTGTGGGTAACCTATCAGAAAGTAGACCTCTAGATTAGGGGTCGGCTTGCCCCTTGAATCACCTAAAACTTAACTAAACTTTGAAAGAAAAGGGAGAGAGAGTGCATAAAAATGAAACTAAAACTAGGTGATTCACCAAACTAAATAGATCCACAAACTAAAAAATACTCACAATGGAATTCAAACATAACCTAAGCATCACAACTTCTCCCTAACTTTGATTTTCCCCTTAGAAATAATAAGGTGCTGACTATAAATGAGAAGACAAAATGGATTCCACAGCCCCAATACCTTCAAATATACATAGATTAAGACTTTAGGAAATAAAAGTGCTTATGGGCATCTAAATGAACAAAATATGAAGTAAAGGACTAACTTTCATCACAATACATGATATAAAATCCACTAGAATAACTCAAAAAATTGTAGGAATAAGAAGGACAATTGCTATGAACTGAATTGAGAGGAGCCAAAATACAGCTTGTTTTTCCAAAGCTACAAGCATTCACCTCCAAGAAAGAGAGAATGAAAAACTAACCTCAATCACATAAGTCAGAGGTATAAAAGGGAAACCTAGGAATCTGCATTGAAACCTCTTTAACCTCCTAAAAAAGGAAAACCCTCCAAATAGGCCCATGAAGATGCCTCATAAACTTGGATGCTAGATTCTTGAGTTTATAGAGGTAGTGGGAAAATGAGAATCCTAAGAAAGGTGGTCAAAAGACTACCCTATCCTCTCCATGTCATATTCTAAAAATAACATTCTAACAATGGTTTATAAAACACCATTGTCAAAAATTACAATGAAAAATAAGCCATGACTTTACATTGAAATAATTAATTACCCCCAGTGTGGATTTAATTATGGATTTAAACCCCTTTTAATTCTTAAGTCAATGAATGACTCTCAACCCAATTAAGGGGAAAGTACATTTAATAACTCATTATTTAAACCATGGTTTGAAATTTTATCAGCACAAAATAAGAAATGATAAATATAACCTCAACCCTACGAAAGGGGAGAATCAAATAAATAATCATTTCATCAAAATCCTTTGAAGATGAGGAAGCCGATGGTAATAGACACTTCTCCTTTTTGCACTTGGAAAGTTGCCATCTCTGCATTTGATCTCTAAATTCAAATTTAGAAATAGCTAATTGTGGCACTATGCTATCAAGGTAAGCACTGGTTCCCTTCATTTTGATTTCATTTTCTCCTTTATTTGAATTTTGGGGGCACTGCATAAATGATGGCATACTATTTTTTCTTAAATGTCATGTCCCTGCTATTGTTTTATCACTAGTTTTATTGTGTATTGCCTGGATTTGTGGCATATGTTTAACCCCTTTGTATTTTCAAGGGCACGACATTCTAATTGCTTGATCTTTTTTTGGCATAGTGTTCATGCTTTCCTTGTTGATGCTTGCTGAATATGTATATTATTTCTTATGTCTGGATAAAACATGAGCCCTCATGCTCTCCATTTAGCCCTTAAGGCCTGCGAGCTAGGGCACGGTATCCATGCATTCATTGTTGTTTGATGTTTGCTGAACATGCTCACTGGATATAATATGCCAGCACTTGAGCTATGGCGTCAATGGCTATTTGATCATGCCTTTTGATCCATATTGGATGACATCATGTTTAACATGATCAATTTTGTTCATTTACGATCACCATTGAGCATCTCCTATATTACACTGGTAGCTGCACAAGCCGTTTGTAGCTAGGGAATCATATTCTTTTGTGAACTCATTGCTTGCTGCTGATTCTTTTATGTATTGAAGAGGGCACGAGCTGGGCATCAATACAATGTTTGTTTCTTACCATGCTAGCTCATTTTGTACACTCTTGCTACAGATCTAACCTTACGAGGATCCCTACATTCTTGACAGCCCATTTTGTAGGGTATTGATGTATCTATCTCACTTACTTTACTTACTATTTCTTGCTCTGGCCTTTGAACAACCTGTGAGTCTTGTTGAGGGAGAGCACATGAATAGACTATGATGCCATTGTTATGGTTTTCACTATTTTTTATTCATGGCTCATGAACTTAGAACATGGGACCCTTTATGTTTTGATCACTCATGGCATCTCACTCGCCAGCTGTGATCTCAGTCTCCTTTATGTCGGCATACCACTTATTGGTTGTCTATGTCATCAACACCACAAGATTGTGGGCTTGCTGCATGATCAGAACCATGACATTGTATTGATTTATTGTTTGGATTTGGAGCATCAAGTATTGGCTATTTACTTATTTCCATGGCAGTGGCATCAAATCCTCGACCCGAGCATTTCTTTGGGGAGGCTCGTGTTTGCTAATGTTTAACTTTCATTGCTTGAAGAATGAAATCATTAAACATATCATCTGTTATTGACATGCCTTGATATTTACTATTTCTTTTAAAGTCTCATGGTAGCTTAGTGTTCATTTGATGATACTGATCATATCTTATACATATGCACCATTGATTGATTTGTACACATGATGGATGCCACTGTGTGTTATGAATATTTTGCTACCTTGATTGGCACTGATTCTTCAATGTTGATGGTGTGCCTGCTATTGCTAATTAATGCATGATTCTTGTTTAGCATGGTTTTTGTAAATATCAATACTATTTTATGTTGATGCCACTCTTTAATGGTTTGGTTCATGTGCCCTATTTTAGAAGTATTACTTTATTACTTCATTGCTTCATAAATTTCATGTTGCCCCATCCTCATGCTCATTTGCTGACTGCATAGTATCCACTATGACTGTTTCATTGCACCATGTTGGAGATGCATTTGATGACATATTGTTCGGTGCCCATTCATATTCCACATGCACTATCTGTTCACTATTTCACATGATGATATGCCATACTGTGTCACTGATTTACCAACTGTAGCCCCTTTACTTAGCTCGTAATGCACATTTAAGGCACCTCTTCATGTTATAGCATCAATACATTGAATGCAAATTTGAAGAACACTTTATGTTGTAATGTACTTTTCCTTAGCATCTAGACCTGTACCTTTATCTGACATGTTGATGATGTATTACCCTTTGAATCTACCAGTGCTCTGACCATGTTTCATTTTATTTGTCCTTATGATCCTTGAATTTCCCACCGATACTACATCATCTAGTTGCCTCCCTGTGGTGATGATGGGTGCTCTTGGCCTGTGATGTGGTCTCTCTCAAGGAAATTTGAGATCTTCTTGAGACAGCCCACATCACAGGGCAACATCATTCATCTAGATTCCAACACTCCACTATTATTATTGTACAAATGATCACTACAATTTGAGGATGGTCTTTTGGGAAGACCATCCTCTCAGTGCTTTGATCATCTAAATGAGGAAAACAAAAGTGAATCAGCTTCTTCTGTATCTACACATGGAATAAACAAATTAGTGAAAACATGGTATCTCTTTTATTTTTGCATCATCTTTTCCTGAGTGCACATGCCCTATAGCATAGCCCTCTTAGAGGTGTATGACTAAGTGCATATATGCATGTTTGTAAATATTATGGTACCATACATTATTTTGATCCATTGGATCTAACCCCCATTTCTTCTTCTCTACAGGTTCTGGATCACAGGAGCACATGGGAACACCTTCGGTTAGGACTTCATTACCAGGCAATGTCTAGTACCCCTATATTTATGTTCATCATTTCATGTATATCTATACTCATTTATGCAATTTTGAAAATGGCTATGCTCATGGCCTATGTGAGCTTAGATAAATGGTCTTTCGAGTTCTTTACTTTTGTACAACACATTTAAGACATTGGCACATATACATGTAATGCTTTTAGATGTAAATAATTTCCTTTCCTTTTCATGTATCTCACTATGAAATGAACACAAATTTAAGAAAGATCACATAATAATCCAAAATAGGGTACAATAGTCTCATTTAGTAATTAGGTCTCCAAAGATGAGTAAAAATATGATAACATTCTGGTGACCTCAATTGAGTTCTTGTCTACTAAGCACCTTGACTAGGTCCCTTTGTATCCATTGGTCACAGAGTCTCATAATCCAAGATTGAACTTAGCTCCCGACCAAAACAACCTCCTTCTCTTCAACAAAACTAAAACTAACTGCCTGAGACAGACTGTTGCGGCTTATTTCTAACCAAAACCAAACTCAAAAATGAAAGAAAAGTTGTGCTGAAGTACTTAGGGCATACCAAACTGAAAAAATCCTATCCTACCCCATTCTAACCAGTATCAGCAAACTGGTCAAACAAATCCATTGACTGGACTATTGAAATAACTTCCCATTCTCCTTAAAGTGTTATACTTCGCATATTTGATGCCAAAAAAGAGAAAATGGAACATAAGAACATACTGAACTACCTGGCATATCAAATTTTGAAATTGGTAGTCCAGATAACTAACCTTGATTATATCATAGGTGTTGTCTTCCCAAGGAGTTTGATAAGACTGAACAAGCTCCTAGTCACCGAGGAATGGACTTCTGACGTCACCTTCCATTGAATCCTTGAGTATGAATGTCCCACCTAACCCCACCTAAGCTAGATATCTGATAGGAAACCCCCTCAAGAGTATGAAACTAGGCCTCTCTTGTTGCTCAGTATGCACCTTATGAATGCATTCATCATGCTGATCAAAATTCCGCCCCTCCATGATAGTCTGCCATACCATTTATTCTTTTGTAGTTAGAGGACCATCCTCTTCATTAGTTGGAACATCCAATAGCTGATCAAAGATATCAATCTATCTCAAGTCCTTAACAATCATTGGCCCCTCCTCATAGTCTAGGAAACATGATTCTTGAGATTCATCCACCACTTTATTGCAAATAGGTCTAGATTCTATAACTGGAGTGACATCAACCCCCTGAAATGCAAACTCCTCAAGAACATGCATGCTATTCTCTATTTTAGGAGGATGAGGAACATCTATTAGAATAACTGAGAGGGGGGGAATCAGTTATCCACAATCCCAATCACAAAATGTATATCAAAATTTTTTTACTAAAACTTCTGCAGCTCGGTAAACTAAAATAGTATTATGTCTGTGCTTTTACTGATTACCAGTTAATAAATTATAGTTCTTACCAATCAAATCCAATATGAAACATGAAAATTATGATAACAAACAATCATCACAATCAACACATAACATAAGAGATTTAATGTGGAAACCCTATGAAGGTAAAAACCACCTGGGAATGGCAACCCAAAAATTGTTCACTCTTCTGAAGTGAGGTCAGTGAAGACCCAACCCTATTAAAGGTTACAAACACAATGTGAGGTGTAACCATGTTAGACGATTTTATACCAACCATTATCATCCAACCAGCATTCACTATAGGGTTAATAGGATAACAAATGTACACTCTATAAATGAAATTACAAGACTTTCTAGTCCACTTTTTAAAGATATTTCTCTGTTTACAATGGTTAAAATGTAACAACAGTTGATCTGATTACAACACAACTTCAATTGTAGATTATCAGATCTATGTTAGGCTCATTCAAATCCTCTGATCAATATTTCAATTCTATTTCAATCAATATTCAATAACTTACTGTCGCTCAGTAATAGCTTTCTGATGCTCAGTAATCTCTATAGTTTGGTTCTCCTTAACCAGTCTGATCAAGAATGCATGAAGCTTGTTCACATGATATCTTCTATAGTCTCCTTCTTCTGGCATGATTTCATCATGAAATACCAGTCTCTTAAATAGATGAGTAAACCGTTGTAATTCCATCCATTAGATTTTGCCACTTAATCTCCTTTGTTGATTTTGCCACTTAAACTTTCCTTGGCTGATGTGTCAGTAACACATTTTGTTTCAATCCATTAGATCTTCTTTGAATTATGTTAGCGATCGATCTTCATAACAAACATTATCTTCATCTCTGATTTCGATGTACTTTACAACTCATCAACTTCCATCAGCTAAACTAGTCATTTAGTTCTTTTCTTCTACTTGGTTAACAAAGAAATGTGTCAGTGAACATAGGCTCAGTTTGTACTATGATCAGTATACACTACACTATGTCAGTCTATACTGAAATGGTTCTTTAACCAAAAACACTACCTTGTGCATTTTTCTCTTATCCTTCATCATAGATGAATGCAACATAATCAAGTCAATAACATAAGGTCATAGACTCATCCATAAGTTACCCAATGTATTCCTTATCCTTATCTATCATATCCATCTTCCTCATGTAGAGTTATTATGTTCTTCATCTCTCTTACTCCTTTTATACAGATGTATAGGTATTGTAACTTACAAGATAAGTACTATCAAAACTAGTTGACATCAATGACAACATATTACTAATTTAACCATCTTACATATCTAATCAACAACTCAGTGATCTTAAATCACAGATCTTCAAGTTATACAATGTATTCAAATCAATTGTAGTTCATCAATCTCTCCCTTTGGCATTGATGGCAACACAAGCAATATGAAATATTGCATACACATACCAAACATGTATTCTACAACTTTGTCAACAAATGTTGTAACGGTACAAGCTCTCCCTAGCTTAATATGTTTAATCACTATATTACATAAAAGCATTTGCAAGTGCAGACTAAGTTCTATAGATATGTTCTTTTTAGCTCTCTTTTCTGTATCTCTCTCCCTTTGTCTTTGGCTCCATATTCTTCATGTTGATCTCTCTCCCTTTGACAATAATGCCAAAGAACAATATAAACATATAGCTCAGTAGTAGCCATGTAACTCTTTGTTGTCCAGTGCATTCTCTATATCTCGGTATACTGTTATGCAAATCTATTCTAGTACTTCAACCTTTCACAACCTTAGACAAAAATCCAAAGTGTGAACTCTGCTGCATCAACATGTATGATTTTCTGATAAGATTACGCTGATGCAACCTCTAGATCACCTTAGTGACCAGTAGACAGGGGACGAACCCCAAGTCTAGTCCTCAAGTATTCATATGTGTCCTTCAGTAGAGGCTTTGTAAATATGTCAGCAAGTTGTTCTTTTGATGTAACAAACTCTAGCTTAACTTGCTTCTCCTACACTTGTTACCTTAAGTAGTGATACTTAATTGATATATGTTTTTTTTTAGAGTGCATCACCGGATTCTTTGAAATATTAATAGCACTAGTGTTATCACAATATATAATCAACAACTCAGTGATTACCTCATTCATTCCTTCTAACACTTGCTTGATATATGGAATATTTGAACAGTTAGTAGCAGCAGCAACATACTCTGCTTCAGTTGTAGACTGAGAAATGCAAGCCTATTTCTTACTTTTCCATGTAACAAGTCTTTCACCAAAGAAGAATGCTCCTCCGGTGGTACTTTTTCTATCATCCACATTTCCAACCCAATCAGCATTAGTGTATACCTTTAGTTCAAAATTGCCTTTCTTAGGATACAACAGTCCATAATCTTCAATTTTCTTTAGGTATCTTAAGATTGTCTTTATTGCAATCATGTGTGACTCTCTAGGGTTTGCAGAAAATCTTGCAACTATTCCAACAACATGTGCTATATCAGGTCTACTGTGAACTACATACATTAACTTACCAATCATGGATCAGTACAGTATCTGATTTACCTCAGTAGTTCCATCTTCTTTAGTCAGTTTACATCTAGTAGCCATCTATGCTCCCACAGGTTTAGCATCTTCCATGCAAAATGTCTTCAATACTTCCTTTATATATTTAGATTGTGTAATGAATATACCATCATTCTGCTTAATCACTTGTAAGCCTAGAAAGAACTTAATATCTCCAAACATAGACATTTCAAATTCACTTTTCATTTCATCAACAAATGACTTACAGATTTGATCTTGTCCTCCAA
Source organism: Chamaecyparis obtusa (assembly GCA_027943335.1). Lineage (NCBI taxonomy): Eukaryota > Viridiplantae > Streptophyta > Pinopsida > Cupressales > Cupressaceae > Chamaecyparis > Chamaecyparis obtusa. The sequence continues at coordinate 348,412 of BSBK01000712.1, read as the reverse complement.
ATATTATGTCATCCACAAATATCTCAGTAATCAAGATAGTATCATCAAAATTTATTTTCATGTACAGATTACTGTTCTCACTTGTTCTAGCAAATCCAATACTTAGCAAATAGTTATGTAGCCTCTCATACCATGCTCTCGGTGCTTGATTCAAACCATATAAATCTTTATGTAATCTACATACCATATCTTTGTTTTCTGGATCAACGAACCCTTTAGGTTGTTCTATGTAGACTTCTTCTTCAAGTATCCCATTCACAAAAGCTGATTTAACATCCATTTGGTAAACTTTGAACTTTTTGTGTGTAGTATATGCAAGTAACATTCTGACTCCTTCTAATCTAGCAACAGGTGAAAATGTTTCACCATAATCTATTCCTTCCTCCTATGCATATCCCTTGTATACTAACCTAGCTTTGTTCCTTGTTACCTCTCCATTCTCATTAAGCTTGTTTCTGAATATCCACTTAGTACTAATAACATTCTTGTCCTTAGGTCTGGGTACTAAAATCCAAGTTTTGTTCTTCTCTATCTGTTCTATTTCTTCTTTCATTGCATTAACCCATTCATCATTTTCTAAAGCAACTTTTACATTCTTCAGTTCATATTCACAAACTAGACATGTACCTTGTCTTGCTTTACTTCTTGTTTTCATGCCAGCTTGTCTGTTTCCAATGATTTGTGTCTCAGGATGATATCTTCTAACAAATTTTTCCAGTATCTGATCTCTTCTTTCTTGTTCATCCTATGTAGGTTCATTTTCTTTCTCGGTGGATGCTTCCTGCTCATTGGTTTCTTTTTCCTGTTCCTCGGTATTGTTTTCTTGTGGACCGGTTGTCACTGTCTGCTGCATCGGTAGGTACTTTGGTTGTTCAATGTAACTGAATCTACCATAGTCTTCTAGTTCTTTTGTGTTTTCCTTTGTATTCTTATCATCAAAATCATCAACTCGAACATTAGTACTTTCAATCATTTTATTAGTTACTTTGTTAAGACACTTGTATGCTTTACTTTTAGTGGAATATCCCATAAATATCCCTTCATCACCTTTTGAGTCAAACTTCCCATTTCTTTCATCTTTCAGAATAAAGCATTTACTTCCAAAAATCCTGAAATAACTTACAGTGGGTTTGTGACCAAACCATAACTCATAGGGTGTCTTATTAGTGTCCTTCAGTTGTACTCAGTTTAGAACATAAATAGTTGTGCTAACAGCTTCCCTCCAATATGTCTAAGCAACATTCTTTTGTAACATCAGTGTCCTTGCACAGTCAATGATTGACCTATTCCTCCTTTCATCTATTCCATTTTGTTGTGGTGTCCTCGGTGTAGAGACCTATCTTTTAATACCATGCTCATTACAAAAGTTATTAAATTCATCATAAATAAATTCACCACCTCGGTCAGATCTTAAGCATTTCAATTATTTACAAATCTCTTTCTCAACTTTTTCTTTATACCACTTGAACATCCTAAATCCCTCTAATTTTTCTTTCAAAAACATGACTGTCATTAATCTAGTATAATCATCAACAAAAAGAATAAAGTATCTATCTCCATAGTAAATTTGAGTTCTCATAGGACCACATAGGTCAGTATGCACTAACTCAAGTATTTTCTTTGTTGAAAAATATTTTCTTTTGAAACTAGATTTTGTCATTTTACCTTTCTGACATTTATGACACATAACATGATCAGGCTTAGATAAGTTAGGCAAACCTCTAACCTTTTTCTTTTTACTGATCTTAATCATGTTATCAAAATTCACATGACATAACCTCTTATGCCACAACCATGCATCTTCATCTTTCATCATTAAACAAGAAGACTGATCATTATCAAGATAAAAGAAATTACCTCTCGACCGTGTTCCAGATCTAATAAGTGTTCCTCCATCATCATATATCTTCACTTTCTTTCTCTAAAAAGAAACTCAGTGGCCTGAATTGTTTAGCTTTTCCACAATTAGAAAATTATAGTTTAGACCTTTTACCCAATAAGCATTATCACATATAATTTTATCATTTATCATTAGTGATCCTTTTCCTTTAACCATATAGGTTGCATCATTACCCATTTTAATAGATCCTCCATTTTGTTCTTCAAGATGATCAAATTTCTCTTCATCACCAGTCATGTGATGTGTATAGCCACTATCTATAATCCATGTGTTATTCTTATTTACCTTAGAGATAAGTGTTGTCTCTACATACCTTTCACCCTCTTCCAATTCATCATTCATTGCAACAAATACTACCTCCACATCTTCATCAGTGCCAGTATCGGTGACATCTTCTTTTGCAATGTAGCACACCTTCTTGCCTTTATCATTATTGTCTCGGTTGTCTCTATTGTAGTGTCGGTAACTTATGTTTCCTCTTCTCTCATAGCTTCCTTCACTAGATCGATCTTTGTTTCTATTATCATCTTTCCTATGTGGACATCTAGCAGTAATATGACCAACCTCTTTATAATTAAAGTATGCTAAAGGTAATTTACCTCTATATCTTCCTTTACATTTAGGTAACCTTTTAGCCATAAGAGCTTCAAGCTCATCAAGCTCATCATCAGTATTGCTATCACTATCATCATTCTTATTTCTGCTACTAGACTTACCAATCTTCAGAGAAGACATAAAAGAAGATTCAACAGATGATACAACACTACTATCAAAGTTATTCAGTTCAAAGGTTGTAAGCTTACCAATCAGATTATCAAGAGTAAGGTTTTTACCAGATGGAGACCTTGTTTCATGAATTGTAGATATTCTGATTGCATAGACCAGCAATAAGGTTTTGAGAACTTTTCTTGCCACTGTCTCTTCATCAATAACACCACTAGATGCTCTAATAGCATGTACTACCTCTTTCAGTCTATTTGTGTACTGCACAATATTTTCACCTTCCTTCATCTTCATATCATCGAATCTTGCCCTTAAGCTTTCAGCTCTGGCTCTTTTGACATTCACATCACCACTATAAACTTGAGCAAGTTTATCCCACATACCTTGAGCAGTAGTGAAATTTTTAATATCTTCAAATTCGGCATCGATACAGGTAGCAGCAATCTCCATCATAGTAACATTATGTTCATGCCTGTCTCTCAGTTGATCAAGGGTCAAGGGACCAGTGGGAAGTGCAAGGTATCCATTATCCATTAGTGTAAGGTAAGAATTCCCAATTCCAGATACATGCATCTTCATTCAGCTTTGCCATACTGTGAAGTTATCTTTGTTTAGCTTTGGCATTTCCCTCTTATACATTTTGAGATCTTTGTGCTGAAGTCCTTAAAACTCTATTCCAAGCAACCAATGCTCTGATACCAATTGTTAGAATAAATGAGAGGGGGGGGAATTAGTTATCCATATTCTCAATCACAAAATGTATATCAAAAACAATTTACTAAAACTTCTGTAGCTTAGTAAACTAAAATAGTATTTTGTTTGTGCTTTTATCGATTACTAGTTAATAACTTATAGTTCTTACCGATCAAATCCAATATGCAACATGAAAAGTATGATAACAAACAATAATCACAATCAACACATAATACAAGAGATTTAACGTGGAAACCCTGTGAAGGGAAAAACCACCTGGGATCGACAACCCAAAAATTGTTCACTCTTCTAAAGTGAGGTCAGTGAAGACCCAACCTGTTAAAGGTTACAAACACACTATAAGGTGTGACCTTGTTAGAGGATTTTAGACCAACCGTTATTGTCTAACCAACATTCACTATGGGGTTGACAAGATAACAAATGTACACTCTATGAATGACATTACAAACTTTCTAGTCCACTTTGTTAAGAGATTTCTCTGTTTACAATGGTTAAAATGTAATAGTAGTTGATCTGATTACAACACAACTTCAATTGCAGATTATTAGATCTATGTTAAGCTCATTCAAATCCTCTGATCAATATTTCAATTATGTTTCAATCAATATTCAGTAACTTACTATCGCTCGGTAATAGCTTTGTGACGCTCGGTAATCTCTACAACTTGATTCTCCTTAACTTGTTTGATCAGGCATGCATGAAGCTTGTTCATGCGATATATTCTGCAATCTCCTTCTTCTAGCATGATTTCATCATGAAATCCCAGTCTCTTAAATAGATGAGTAAACTATTTTAATTCCATCCATCAAATTTTTCCACTTAATCTCCTTTGTTGATTTTACTGCTTAAACTTTCCTCGATCAATGTGTCAGTAACACATTTTGTTTCAATCCATTAGATCTTCAAATTATGTTAGTCATCAATCTTCATAACAAACATTATCTTCATCTCTGATTTTAATGTACTTTACAACTCATCAACTTCCATCGGCTAAACTAGTCATTTAGTTCTTTTCTTCCACTCGGTTAACAAAGAAATGTGTTGGTGAACATAGGCTCAGTTTGTACTATGATCGGTATACACTACACTATGCTAGCGTATACTAAAATGGTTCTTTAACCGATAACACTCCCTTGTGCATTTTTCTCTTATCCTTCATCTTAGATGAATGCAACATAATCAAGTCAATAACATAAGGTCATAGACTCATCCATAAGTTAGCCAATGTATTCCTTATCCTTATCTGTCATATCCATCTTCGTCATGTAGATATATTTTGTTCTTCATCTCTTTTCCTCTTCTTTCTATAGATGTTTGGGTATAGTAACTTATAAGATAAGTACTGTCAAAACTAGTTGACATCAATGACAACATATTACTGATTTAACCATCTTACATATCTAATTAGTAATTCAGTGATCTTAAATCACAGATCTTCAAGTTATACAATGTATTCAAATCAGTTGTAGTTCATCAACATCAATAAGAGTTTAGTAGAAAGCATCAATTATAGAATCAAAATCTTCATGTTGCTCTAAGTTAGCAGCAATCATATCATCTTCCTTATCACAATTAGTGAGCTCAACTAGTAAATCTTGCACTACCTCATCTTTCTCAATATAAGAAGGCATCTCCTCAAATAAATCAGTTAGGATCTCACCTTCTTCACTCACTTCCTAACCTTTTCTTTGCTGCTCTAATTCATCAACATATAACAAATCTACTTGTTCCTCATGATCATCATGAAAAAGTACACCTAAGAGACAAAAATCATCTTCTTTCTAGTGGCCTAAAATACTTTGTGGTGTAGGGGTCTCTTTAGGAATTGGCTCATAGGGCTTAATCTACTGCAGGATGGTCTCACTGTCACTTAGGAAGTCAAACCTTTTAGGTGTCTCTTTTATAGGAATAGAATGGAGTGGCTGAAAATCTGAGATAGGGTCATGAATGGGCTCTAAAAAATTATGGAGGTTAGGCCCCTATTGACTTGGATTCTAAACTAAAGGAGAGATCCTAAAGCTTGGAATTTCAATAGAAGTGCTAGGGGACTTACCATGAAAGAAACTTGGGATTTGAACCTTGTGATTCTCCTGTCTGGTCTGCAAAGCCTCTAGGTCCTCTTTAGTAGCATGAGGCATCTCCTCCTTAAGAAGAGTTGGCATCTTGAAACCCAGATACATGGTCCATGAGGGTCTCCAAGACTGCATTAAGTTTTTATTACCCTCTAGTGGATCTGGTGAGCTTTCTTGCATTGGGGAAGCAATGACCTCTTAATCTCCTTTCCTTGATGCTCATGCCAATAGATTCTTAATCAACTAATCCTTTTCTACAATCTGTTTAGCAAGTGTCTCTTGCTCATGATCATTTTCTGCTAACTCTTTTCAGAGATCTTTCTCAGTTTTTGTAGCTGTAGGATAGATGGCCCTTATTAATTCTTGATGATCCTCAAGATTTTTCTCATAAACCTTCTCTTGTGTCAAGATCAGATGGTTCTTTTGTTCAAGGGTTTTCTCATGAATTTTTATCTAGCTCTCAAGCTACCTTGAGAAGGTCACCACCTCCATATACTACCTTGAGAGCTACTCTTTCTGAGATCTCATCTCTACATATTCTTTCATGAAAGAGCTCATTTCCTCTCAAAAATTTGTCAACCAATCATTGGAGTTTGTATCTAAAGTGGGGTAGGACTGATTCTAAGGATTTTAATGGTGACCCTCATAGGGTGATTCATAGGAATGCTACCAGGATGCTTGATGCTGGGTGGGAGGGTATGGTAGTGCATGCTGGTAATTTGCTATTTGTGGGCCATTTTGGCTATATGCTGCTTCTTGGCCAGCTTGATATGGCATGAATGCCAGCACATGGGTAGCTTTCTCATGATATGGGGGGTGATAGGGAGAATATGCGTTAGGAATTGACATGCTTACTCATCAAATGAGTTGGTAAAAGGATATTCTATAAAACTTACCAGCACTTGGACTGCTTAAACCAATAGATTTTTCTCAGAGTCACCATGGTGTTTGGAACAACCTACCTCTTAAAGACTGATTGCAGTGAGGATCAAACCAAAATCTCAGTGAATTATGGAAAACAAATTTGTCCCATCGGGCATGCCAAAAAACTATTGTCACTAGGGATTGCACCCGAGTATGGCTAAGTGTAGAACCTAGCAATCCCGTGAAACATGGGACTACTTTCAGGTTGTGGATAACCTATTAGAAATTAGACCTCTAGATTAGGGGCTGGCTTCCCCCTTGAATCACCTAAAACTTAACTAAACTTTGAAGGAAAAGGGAGAGAGAGAGTGCATAAAATTAAAACTAAAACTAGGTGATTCACCAAACTGAATAGATCCACAAATTGCAAAACACTCACAATGGAAATCAACCATAACCTAAGCATCACAACTTCTCCCTAACTCTAATTTTTCCCTTAGAAATAACAAGGTGCTGACTATAAATAAGAAGGGAAAATAGATTCCACAGCCCCAAATACCTTCAAATACACACAGATTGAGACTTTAGGAAATAAAAGTGCTTATGAGCATCTAAATGAACAAAATATCAAGGACTAACTTTCATCACAATACATGATATAAAATCCACCAAAAAAATTGTAGGAATAAGGACAATTGCTCTGAACTGAATTAAGAGGAGCCAAAATATAGTTTCCTTTTCCAGAGCTACAAGCATCCACCTCCAAGAAAGAGATAATGAAGAACTAACCTCAATCACATAAGTGAGAGGTATAAAAAGGAAACCTAGGAATCTGCATTGAAACCTCCACAACCTCCTAAAAAAGGAAAACCCTCTAAATAGGCCCATGAAGATGCCTCATAAACTCAGATGCCAGATTCCTGAGTTTATAGGGGTAGTCAGAAAATGAGAATCCTAAGAATGGTGGTCAAAAGACTACCTTGTCCCCTCCATGTCATATTCTAAAAATAACATTCTGACAATGGTTTACAAAACACCATTGTCAAAAATGAAAAATAAGCCATGACTTTACATTGAAATAATTAATTACCCCAAGTGTTGATTTAATTATGGATTTAAACCCCTTTTACTTCTTAAGTCAATGAATGAAACTCAACCCAATTAAGGGGAAAGTAAATTTAATAACTCATTATTTAAACCATGCTTTGAAATTTTATCAGCACAAAATAAGAAATGATAAATATAACCTCAACCATACTGTTAGGGATTTTTTTTGTAGGATCAAACTAGGCAAATTATGGGCTTGATTCTCAGTTAAAAGGACTCCAAGTTTGCAAGAAAATCCTAATTGATGAGGATTGGATAAGATCCTCCTTCTTCTTTGAGCTCCACAGGACTCAGGCGGGTATTACCTATGAACAAGTTACTATATCTCAAGTAAGCTTTTATATTTTGTGGATTAATTCTTCACTACTATGCTTTTAATTCTTTAAGTTAAATTCAATAGAACATTATCACTCTGCAGATAGCCCATAATATCCTAATACAAAGTACTATGATGGAAATTATAAGTGTAAAAGCACGAAGAAGTGGTATAAGGATATTTATCCTTCTTCTTTTTATGAGTTAAACTCAAGGAAGGGTAACATTTTGATTCTTTCTTTAAGGAATCACAAAGTATGAACTCATACCACTTGGATATAGTTCTATCAAAGCATCAACAAAATTCTTGAAAATAAAAGTACTGGTAATGAAATGAATTTTGATTTTCTTCTAAGTATTGCAAAAGATAACAATTAAAAAAAACACACTCCAAACCAGTGCCTAAGTCCCAAGGGCAAAAGAGTCCTTAATGAAAATCCATAAATCCTTTTAATGAAATATGATGGTATGCCTTACATACAACCTCCAATCCAAATAGGATGACTTGCAAACTATTCTGTTTATCTAATATTATTACTATCAGTATCTCAATAGATGTACTTACTCTCTGAAATTGACAACAAGATTTTAATTCTCTCCTCAAGAGAAACTCATAACCAATTACAGAAATTTCTTAACAACTAGTATATTTTAAATGCCTTACATATAAAACATACAAATGTAAGTACAAAAATACAGAGACAGTAATAACAAGAGACAAGAATTATAGTATATTTTTATTAGAGAAGATTTGCAATTTACATAAGAAAACTTGTGCTCAGAAAATTCAAACACAAAGTTCAAAAGTCTGTTCTATAGCAATTGTAATTATTTTTCTATTATCTTTCATCCCCCCTTTGAAATGAGATTACAACTCCTATATATATACTCAACCATCTTGGAATTCCCTTTTTTAATGGGAATGCAACAAGCTTTCGATGGTTGAAAAACCTAACCCTAAAAAGCATAAAATGACAAAGCAATAAAAGACAAAATATAATCAGCCTTTAGGTGGTGGAAAGACAAAACTATCTCAGCTTCTTCTACATCCTAGATCACTGATAACTAACACCTTTGTCTGCATGTATTCATGATAGCTTCTTGACTTTTAATGAGATATGGTGACCACCATTTCAGGCTAACCTACACCATTCTTAAATGATATCTTATCATCCTCATGCTCTAAGATCAGGTGTCAAGTCCTCCAGGTGTCCTCTCTACTCATCATCCAAGATATCAAAGTCAACTGCAGAAGATTTCATCTTCTTAGGCCTTGTGAGCTCATCCCATGTAGCAACCTCTTCCTCTATCGGCCATTTATAGTTCTGAGTGTGTTGTAGTTGTGCCTTCTACCACTCCCACCTAGCATCTATTAGGGTTTTGACATCTGCAACAAATTTAATCAACTCCATTTCTACTTTTATGGCTTCATCCAGGGTCTTGTTGAACCTTTCCATATCTACTTCATTATTCTCACCTAAAAATGCCTCTTTCCTAGGGAGGATAAGATCAAAATCTGATCTCCATTGATCAAGGCTCTTAATGGAACCCTCTGCATCTTTAATGGGAGGTATAAACTTATTTGAATCTGAACTAAGTAGGGCTATCTTACACTCTATTTAATTTGCTTTGTCTTTAAAAAGTGGAAATACATCTTTAACTCTATTAATCTCCTCTCCCACTTGCAGGACTATCTCCGTTATATCATTCCTCAAGGACTGAACCATTGCTAATCTCTAAAAAAGTGGTGATCTAACAGACCAAGTTGCATAATACCTACTCAAAATTTGTACATAATTATCAACTTCTACTTGTAACTCTGGCAACTTGCTATAAGCATTAAAAACAAGATCAGATTTATCCATAATAATATTAATTGTATGCTACAAAATTTTTAATAAGGTCTGTAAGATAGCCTCATTCTTCTCTGCATTTATCTTTTCTAATTCTACATCAACTTCTTCTTCTATCATCACTTGTGCTTCAACTTTTGTTGTTTGCTCAGGAGGTGCAATGGCTTCTATAGGAGTATTTATAACTTGAAGCTCTAAGTCTACCAAAGACTTTTCTAATGCCTTCTCCCTTATTATCTAGAGGTATCTATCCTTTAGCAATGCACTATAATCCTCTAAAAGGGAGCCATACCTTTATGAAAGCTACTTTCTTTTATCTTCATTTAATTTGGCAAACTAGGTTAACACTTGAGAAATTTCAAGGTCCCTGTGTTGTGGATAGACTAGACAATTTTATCTCCCTCCATCTATTCTTTTACATTCAAAATTGAAGGTTTCTTGTCTTTGGGATAAAGACTCTACAAGGCCAAAGCCTGATTTCTTGGGCTATAACCAAAGCCTCTAATGATATCCCCTACTTGGGTTTCAGAAGACAAAGATACATCTTCTTTCCTTTTAATTTGGTCAATAATGAAGTCTAAATACAAGTTCCACATAGGCACAAGTAGCATATTGCTCTTCTTCACCAATTGTCTGGCCTCATTTGGAGTGAGATTTTTAGCTACAGGGTCATACTCTCTCAATTGTTGTACTACCTCTTCTGGCAGTTGACCTTCTTCAGCTATTTGCACACTAGATGAAACTTGTTGTTGTTTGTGACAAATCAAGAAACTCTTGAACTCCCCTGATTCTATGAAACTATCATCCTTCAAGAAGGCATCTTGTTCAATCATCCTTTCATCTTGGCATAGAGCCAAGGGCAACTCAACATCTTCAGTCTCAAGCTTCTATTTTCTCTTTTCTTCTCTTATCTTCTTCCTCAACTAGTGATGATGGACACTAGTCCTAGGGAAAAGGGCTCCTACTCTATCAGTTTTCTTCACCTGGGAAGACACACCAACCAATAACCTTTTCTTCTTTGGAGGTGGCTCATTGGTACCTTAAGAACTATGAATCTCTGCAAGATCAACAATATCTTCTTTATCCTGATGCCTCTCTGCCATTATTGATTCTAAAGGGGAATACTGTGCACAGAATAATCACCATCACTACCCTCATCACACTCAGAAATAGAATAGACCTTCTTTTTCTTTTCTGTTTCATCAATCTGATCCTCAAATGTTCTCATCAAAGTATTAAACTGAGACATCATTTCCTCAAGCCTTTGAAGATAAGGCAATGTAGCGAAAAAACCACTGAATACCAGTCCCTTTTTTCTCAACTTCTTCTCCATTGCATATAATTCATTTATCTAGGAGGTTCTCCTTGTTGCTTCATCCTTCTCACTTATATTTCTTATCACATCTTCCTCAGGAAACTCCTCATGTTTTTTATTGAAAGGAATAGTGGGCATGTAGTATTTCCTGATAGTAGCTATAAATCCCTCTGTATCTACATACATGTGGGAAGCAACATGCATTCTGAATTGTCCCAACCATTCATCAACTTTGCTTAAGGCATTCTTGCGTATTGTGATACTATGCACTCTAAAGTGCCTTGGAGTAATAGTCCCCTTCCTGTGTGAAGCCAAATGCTCCCTATTAGTCAACATCAGTTGCCAAACAAATTCTAGAAATGCTACCCTTGGTGGAACAAAGAATGGTAGTATGTGAGGGGGTTGGGGGCATCCATACACTCTAATTAAAGTTTATGTTTCCTAATAGTATATATCTCCCCAATTATGGCCCTTATCCCATTTATCAAAAAACTATTGGGGCCTCACCAGCTGCAACACTTTGGTAGAGAACCTTGACACTTCAATGCCCTTACAAAGGAGGATAGGCCGAACTATCCAATTCTCAAATATACAGAAATCACTCCTTGAAGTAGAAGGGCTCCAAGCCCTTATCCAAAATTGCCATGGATTTTGCTGCCCTCTATACATCATATGTGGCTCTAGGCGATCCATGTTCATAATGTTATAATTGAAGTATAAGATCAAATGCATTAATAGAGAACAATGCATGAATAAAGGTGCAGGAATAGAGGGAAAAGATTTCAAAGATTGCAAATCCTCATGCATCTTGTTGACTACAAACCCTATGTAATCATAGCCCTTTGTCACAAGAAGACTCTGGGAATCCAACACTATCATCAAAAATTCTAGAGTAATTCTTTCTCCACCATCAATTCCTAACACTTTGCACAATCCGTATGCAATATACTTCATGTAGAATTTTAGGTCCTTGAAATAATAAGGATTAGACCCAACTATAGGTCCAATGTATTTCCTACTCTCTCGAGGAATGTGAGTTTGAACCTCCCTTGTAACCACAATAGTCTCTCTAATATATCTATTGGCCAAGGCCTGTAAATTGATTTCGGTGGCCATAGGGACCTAAATACTAAAAGCCCTCATGAATGAACCTCTATCAAGGGTAACTAGAGGAGACCCATCTTCTTTCCTAATTGTTCTGGACAAGGGATCATAGTTGCGGGATAAAACAATCAGGAGATCTATGTCTAAAAAGACTTTGGGAACTATCAATTTTGCCAACCCTGAAGTCCAAGGGTTTGAAACAGGGATTGGACTCTCGGCATTTTTATAAAAATACTTGAAAAGGCACATTCTAGTGACGTTTGGCGTCCTAGCATCTCTACACTGAGCCAATTCATCAACAAAACATTCATCACTAACTTTTTTATTTTGTGATGAGCTTGACAACAAGGTGAGGAATTCATCTAAGAAGCTCTCCTTAGTGCCCTTGCTGGTTGAAGGTTCACCTCCTGTTTGTCAGCTCATCTTTTCTACACTTTTAAACTCTCTGTAAATTCTAGATACACTGAAAATTCAGAATTGTTCTACAAATTCTTTGAAAAATCTATCGCCTGGGCTCTGCAAATGCTTGGTAGTTTGAAAGAATGATGACCAACTATATATATTTTGTAGAATTGAATGAAAAGAATCCATAAGAGATTGGAAAGCTGTAACAATGTCACTTTCACCATTACTTGGTACGCTTAGAAATTCAATTCACTAGCCGTAGCCGAGAAAGTGACAGGTAATCAAATTTAACTTTCTGGCAATCTAGCGACTACAACACTCCTCATAATCGCTGAAGAATCTGATGCTATTTGAATAGTTATTGAGATTTGGTGAATATAACAAATCTTAGTTATATAATAGCTTTCACTTCATCTAGAGACTCGACAGCTAAAGGAGAAGATCATAGTCGCTGAAAGAATTAAAACCTTTGAAAACATCTAGAGAGTAAGCAACCCTTTTATTTTTTATTTTTCATAATCTAGAGATTTGGCAATTATAGTCACCGTCTAGTCGCTGCAAAATATTTCTTCTTTGAATTCATCTTGAGATCTGGTGACAAAGAATCATCACGAGATCTGGCGATAATAATGTATCTCTCAATCACTGAAGCCCATTGACTTTTCAAACTTCTTCTTGAGACCTTCCGACTAAACTATTTGGAGATTTGGCAACTGTAGATATGATAACTTTTTAATTTATCTCTTCTAGAGATATGGCGACTATAGTCAAGCTCACCCTTCTATTTATATTTTTCCATATTCTTGTTAACCAATCTTATGGGGACACGTCACAAAATCCAGCAAATGGAAAGTCATATTTTCTTCAATCTTTCAAATTTGGTCAACACTCTAACCTCAGTCTCTTAGGCAATCACGCGACTGAAGACAATCTCATAATCGTTGAACAACTTCCTTAACCTAAGTTTATCCTTGAGATTGAGTGGCAAGGCAATTCTCTAGGTCGCAAAATCATTTTTTAACCCACGGTTTAATCTTGAGATTACACAACCACCGCTTGATCAAAGCAAAATCAATGGCCGAGTACAACTGTTAAAAAATCCTTTACTTAATTCATATGTTTCCAGCAAACATGTAACTGTAGACATCTCCATGTAGCTGAGTATCTTTCTTAACTGTGGCTAAAGTTGGAGATTGCACAAATACCTTTATTCTCTAAGTCACTGGAAAAATCACTTAACCTTAGTTTAGTCATGAGAATAATCATCAACCACTGATCAGAACTTGATCCAACGGTCCTCGTTAAGTCATTGTAGCCTTTGTATCTTGACCACTTCATTGGGAAATCCAGAGATAACTGCATCACCAAATCGTTGACCACCAAAGAGATAACCACCATGATAAAGGGAATGCATGACTAATGAGATTGCCAAGTCATAGGATATAAGAGATAACCACTGGCAAACCCTGAGACCCGGTGACTAGAATAAAAAACCATTGCCTCGCACTTGGATATTTAGCGACTAACTATAGATCTCGGTACTGCTGAATTTTTATATTAATTTATTACCTCCTTCAGAGATCACCCGACTGAAGGTACTTTGATCTAGAGATCTAGAGACTATAGTTACCCTGCAAATATTTATCATGGTAGTCACTAGATCTCACAATGATGATCCAGAGACCTGGCAACTAAATGGATTTGCTAGGTCATTTAATAACAAGGAATATTCTTTCTTCCTAAGGAGATCATGTGACAAGAGGTTTTGAGTATTCGCTAATGAGAAAGGAATATACCAAATGAATTGGGAGATCATGCAACTAACCAAGAAAAACCAAAGTGCACATGCTTTAAAAGATCCTTTAAGTTATTGAAAAAGGTAATGACCAAATAGACTTTGAGAAAGAATTTTAGGGTTTCCTGGAAATTTCTATGGCAATAAGATCTGAAACCTAGGGTTTTTCACCTATAAGTGAAACTTGGAGCTCCTAAGGCCAGGATAAACTAGGGACTTGAACTACAAAAACCAGGGACAGAGATCAAAACCTAAAAATTTTGACAAACAAAACACAAAAACTAGAAAGACAACCAACAGTGGCTCTATCTGAGGATGTTTAAATGATAGTTTAAGCAAGAACCACAAATCTTTAGGAAATTAGACCAAAAATTTCTTAACCTAAAATAGGAAGAAGAAGACACAACCGAAAGGAAACAAGTCTATACAAATTTACAAGAAACTTACATGTGCATCAGGACCAGAACCTTTAGTTGAAAATAGGCTTTAAGAATTGCCCATGCACTGGAAACTCAAAAACCTCTCCATCCATATTCTTAACCAAGTAAGAATCCTTTCCAAAACCTCCATGAATTAGGTAGGGGCCAATCCATAATGACTCAAATTTCTTATGCTTTCCTTTATCCTCTGCTCTTACATTCCATTGAAGCACTAAGTCATCTGTTTTGAATTTCCTAGCAGTTGTTGTTTTGTTAAAAAGGTACTTCATTTTTTGTTGCAACTTGATATTACTCATTTGACTTTCCCTTCTGATTTCATCTAATTCAATCAGCTGCGTGATTTTGTCCCGCACTGGCTCTGATACATCTAGTTCCTCATCCTGAATAAACTTACAAATATGAAGCAAATTTTTTATGGGTAATCTTGACTGTAAACCATACACAAGTTCAAATGAAGACTTCCCAGTGGCTTTCTTTACTATAATTTTGTCTACCCATAGGGCAAGTTTCAACTTCGAATGCCAAGCTCTCTTATTTTTCTCAAGTGTTTTCTTTAGGATTGTCAAAATGCTTTTGTTACTGGATTTAGCTTGTCCATTAGCCTAGGGGTGATAGGGAGATGAATAAGATGTCATGATTCCATTGTCCTTACAAAAATCCTTGAATTCATCTGACCTAAAACACATTGCATTATCAATGATTAACCTCATGGGGACACAAAATCTGGTCAAAATATTGTCTAGTAAGAAATCAATCACTATTTTACTTGTTTCTTTTTTTGTGGGAATAGCTTCTATCCACTTTGTGAAATAGTCAATTGCAACAAGTATCCAACTGTGTCCTCCACTAGATTTCTCAGCAAACTCTCCTATGAAATCCATTCCCCACATGGAAAAAGGTGCCTCTTCCGTTATTGGATTCAACAATAATGCTCCTGAATACTTTAATTTGGAGGCAAACCTTTGACAAGCCTCACATTTCTTAACAAACTAGAAAGACTCTTTAAACAGTGTAGGCCAAAAATAGCCAGCTCTTAAAATCTTGTGAGTAGTAGTCTTTGCTGAATAGTGTCCCCCACAAATACCAACATGCATTTCATTTAAGACCTTTCCTGCCTGATATTTGTCAAGGAAAAATAGAAAAATTCCATCTCTATTTTTCCAATACAAGTCCCCTTGTATCAATGTGTATCTCTGAGCTTGCAACCTTAAGGATCTCTTTTGATTATCAATCATATTCTCAGGACATTTGACATTCTTAATGAAATATACTATATCGGCATAATATGGTTGCATCTCAATACTTGTTATAGTCATGTGTGATGTTCCTTCATTGTTAACATGGACCAAATCCATATTCTCCTCAGTCATTAATTTTTCCAAGCCTAGTCCTCTTACTAACTTGGTGATATGGATTTTCGAATTGAATTCTTGAATCCTAGTGATCCATTTGCATCTTTTACCAATGACTTCTAACTGTGTAAGGACATCCTTTACTGCTACATGTGGAACATATGCAATGACCCTAGCACAAACTAGATAAGATCTGAAAGATTTTATAGCTTTCACCAATGCATATGCCTTCTTTTCCTTCATTTCATAATTTAATTCAGCAGCCTGCAAGGATTTACTGAAAAATAAAATCAGATGCTCAAAGTTTTCTTCATCTTTTTGTAACAGTACAACAACAATAGTGTGAAATGATGCAAAAGAGAAAAGTGAAAAAGGCTTACTGTAATCAGGATATTTTAGTACAGGTGCTTCTTGAACAACTTCTTTAATTTTGTCAAAGGCACTTTGAGCCTCAGCAGTCCATTGGAACTTAACATCCTTTTTGAGTAACTTAACTATTGGTTTAACAATTTTAGCAAAGTTGGTAATGAACCTCCTAAAAAAATTGATTTTTCCCAAAAAGGATTGTACACCTTTGAGATTTTTTGGAGCAGAGACCTTCTTAATTTCTTCCACTCTCTCTAGATCAATTCTTATTCCTTCTTTTGATACAATGTGTCTCAGCAATTTTCCTTCTTTGACTGCAAAATTACACTTCTTTGGATTCGGAGACACACCATATTCTAGAGCTTTGTTAAAAATCTTTTCAAGATGTGAACAATGATCCTCAGCCCTTCTAGAATAGGCAGTCATGTCATCCTAGTACACAACCATAAACAAATCAATATACTCTTTGAAAGAAACATCCATGGCCCTTTGAAAAGTTGCTTCAGCATTCCTAAGGCCAAATGGCATTCTAACATACACATAGGTTCCCCAAGGTGTTGTGAATGCTGTTTTGAACTACTCAGATTCTTTCACCAACACTTGGCTATACCCAGAGAAACCATCCATCATAGACAGTAATTCACATCCAGTGACTTTATGCCACATAGCTTCCATATTGGGCAAAGAATAATTATCTTTTAATGATGCAACATTTAGGTTTCTAAAGTCCACACACAACCTAATATCACCATTTTTCTTTTTGACCGGGACCAAGTTAGATACCCAAGTTGATTTCCTTATAGGCTGAATTATTCCTGCATCACTTAATTTGACCAGTTCTTACTGCATTTTAGGAGCCAACAATGGGTTGATAGGTCTCTGCTTCTATCTAAATGGTTTAACATCTTGCTTTAATGGGATCTCATGTTGGAAAAGGTCCTCTCTGTAGGCCTTCAAGTCATCATAAGACCATGCCAACACATGCTTGTGTTTCCTTAATAACTTAACCAGATTATATATTAGCTGAGGATCTAATCCCTTCCCAATATAAACCATTTGAGGTGCATTATGTGATCCAAAGTTTACTTCTTCCAGATCTTCTACTTTAGCATTACTAGTTTTTGACATATGATCATCCTGACTACTATATAATGCTTTCAACTTAGTTAAACCCCTAGGAATATGATTTGTATTTAGCTAGATTACTTCATTTCCCATAACCATATCTTTACCATCAATTTCCTCAACTAAAGAGTTATAGTCTATAGGTTTATCTTCATATATGTCAAGGCAATGAATAAATTTCAAAATGTCAAGGTCATCTTCAAAGGCCTGCCAATTATAGATACTATCTGGAACAACATGCCTTACTTTTATTTCAACTATTGATATTCCAGACAAGGTTACATCATCTCTTTTTAAGGAAACATTAGCTAAGAAGTTATCCATCATGTTTTTAGAGATTTCCACCCAACAGATGTTGAAAGCATCAAACAATTCAATCTAATCCCAAACAACATGCTTATATAATTTCAATTTATCATTTTTGATACCATACTTGGATCTAACTTGTGCCACCACAAGTTCAAAATCACCAAAAACTTTTAAACACTTTATCCCATGTTTTATGGAAATGTTCAATCCCAAAGATAGTGCTTCATACTCAGCAATGTTATTTGTGCATTGAAAACTCAATAGGAAAGAGTACTTGAAACTGGTACCTGATGGAGATATGAATAGAACTCCAGCTCCTGAGCCTTCCTTTGAACAAACCCCATCAAAATACATTTGCCATAGTCCATTTTGCTACTCCTTCAGTTCTTGAGCCAGTGGATCTATATCTCCTTCTTGTGGAATAAATTTTTCCACCCTAAAATTTTCCATATTGACATCCACACAACAATTTAGATCATCAACGTTAGTTAGTTCAATCATGTGTGGGGTTTTGCTTTCTGTGGACACTTTTACATTATTTCCATCAATGTTAAAAGTTGCAAAGGATAAATCACACTAGATGCTACCTCCCATTGAGGCACTCCACTTTCTTGATAGTAGCATTCCATAATGGGGTGGGATATCAACCACCAAAACACTCATAGTTAACAGCTTGTCTGGGAAAGCTGCTAACCTGTAAGGTAGTGCTTTTATAGTACCAACAATAGGGACTTCCCTTGAATCCATGGCTTAACACCTCCCATGAGGTGTGTCAACATTTAAACCTAAAGACTTCATTATTTCTGTAGGTATAACGGTATTGGAAGCCCCTGAATCAATCATACAATTTTTTAACAACTTCCCATTTACTATTAGAGAGAGAAAGAAGGGGTCAACTGTTCCTAACACAGTATTAATAAGATTAGTAGCCAAATATATTTGAGGGGTCTCAGAAATAATTTCCCCACACTGATTTTCATTTGAATCACATGCTGGGGTAATCAGTTTACCAACCCTAGCAAGATTTTGGGTGTCAGAAGGAGTAACCAATCAACGTTCTCCATTTGAAGAAATTTTACACCTAATGCATTCAGTCTATGGTAAAATGTCCTGAAAAAAATCATAAAAATCTGAAAAAGTCCTGAAAAAATGAACATCTTGGTGAAAACCTAGCAATAGGTGCCTTGATGATTCACAAAAAAAATTGAAAAAATAAAAAATATTAAAAAAATGAGAAAAAGAGAAAAAGTCCCTTGGTGAAAACCTGGAAACAGGCACCTTGGTAGCAAAAATAGAATCTCTACCAAGATGGTGAAAACCTGGCAAACGGGTGCCACTTGTTTCAAAATGCTCCATCTATCAATGCAATCTTGGTCTTTCCTAGCTTTCAGTCTTGCTTTAGTTTGTACATATCTCCCAGTTTGTTTCTGCATTCCTGTTTACAATAAGTTGGTCTGTACACCAATCAGCTCAAGCATTTGTATCCTATCAATGTTCAAAACTTGGGGGCAATCAATGTCATATCCTATGGCCTACAATGTATACTTTAGACATATCATATCCAGTCAGAGTCCTTTGCAACTTCATTTGAGCCTGTCTGTCTGTCTCGTCTCCAGAAAGGATTTTGCATCTACAACAATGTAATCAAACATCAAACACAAACTGAGAACAATCTATGCTTTACATGCTTTTATCTCCTTGTATGCTTACTAATTCACATTGAGATTTTTGTATATTGTGTTCCCACAAGCTCTTCGATGATGTCCTTTACAGGATTTAGAGGGTGATGACTGGGGGCATAATCTTTTCTTTTTCTTCTACTTGTATGTGAAAATCTAACACCTTTGGAAATTATGGATTGAAATGGTGTCCCACTATAAGAGCCTCTATCTCGAATTGGATGGCCATGTGTACCTTGACCATTGATACCCAAAAAATTCAAGGAATTTTCATCTAACTATTGTCTTTTTGAGTGAGTTCCTTCTCCTACTGTGAAGCACGATCTTACCTAAGGATCTGAACAATAAAGGGTCACTACAGGTAATTCACATGGGATTTAGAATGATCTCTTGATTATTTGATGTGTTTGTAATGCAAGATGTATTCAGGTCATCATGACATTTATGTTCTGATGCTTATACAAATTGCTATATCAAAATGGACATTATATTCAAGTCATCTTGGCATTTGTGCCTTGGTGCTTATATCTAATCCGACATTCCAAAAATAAAATCAATATTCATATGTCCATGGTTACCTAACCAGTGGGTGTTGTATTGATTCCTGCACATACAAATCGATATTCATATGTCTATGGTTTCATCACTAGTGGGCATTGTATTGATTTATCTAGCTACCTAAAAATTCAATGATGAGAATGACCGACACATGATCAGTGACTAGGTCCTAGGTCTTAGGTTGCATTTCATTCTGCATGTTTCTTTGCATTTTGTATGTTTGCATGATCTCACAAATGGCTAAACGAACTTCAATTCTTAAACAATTCTTCACATGTCTCTTCAAATCTAACAAGAGCTAAAACCTAAATCGAAGGTCTCTTCATAGAATCACAAGCAGTTATCCTCCTGGGTTAAACATCCTTTTGACATAAGACTGAGTACTTGTCTTCATCAATACATGCAAAACATATCATTTGAATCATTTCACTTACATATCATAATCACCTCTTGCATTACAATTCATCCATGTGCATAAGCATAAAATCATACATACATCTTTCCATAATCAAATACATTTTCATAACACCCATACATATGAAAGAAATAATTGCATTTGCATATATCCATACATACATTCTACTCTACTCATAGCATAAGCATCACATGATATCATCATAAATCAAAACATGACAAGTAAACATGAAGTCACAACCAAAATATCAATCTCATATATATATCAAAAATCTTGAACTAGTCAGTGGTGCACTACTAGCACAGTGTACAAAAGAATACGCTCATGTGAGCTATCAAAGTTAGAATAGTATATCAATGATAAAAAAGAGTACAGTATATCATAACATATCAAAATAGATCAACTGTCAGCATGATCCTCTGCATCTGGTGGAGGTGGAGGTGGTGCATCTGGTACTACCTCTACTCTAGACACTATGGCTCCCTCTGATGCCATCATATAATGAGAGTACGAAGGGACTCTCTATGCACCAGGAACAATAGTGTAATATGTAGACACATAGTAAGCTGCTCGGGAGGTTTGATGAATAACCTCTACCTGTAATCTCTACAACTATGCACGAAGCTCAGTGCACTATCTATCCACCTCTAAAAATATCTCCTCCCACCGAGCACTACGAACCTTCAGGTCCCTAACCTGTACTGTGAGCCATCTGATAGTCTCCTATGGAGTAATAGGAATAGTAGGATCAACATCAGCTATTGGCATCTCAGTATCTGGGGCAACCTGCTCAGTGGTCTCTACTCTCTACACCTTACGACATTTAACCTCAACACCTAAATCAAATCCTATATGCTCCTCTATCGGATACATACCACCACCCACAACCTGCTCTACTACAAGTACCTCATCCACTAAACCAACACCCCCTAAAGTACTACCCTCTCCCCTAGTCCATCTATGAGATCCTATCGATCTACTTGCTGTAGAACTAGTGGGATGAGGGGGCCTCATCTGTCCAGATGGTCTCTATGGTGGAGCCATCACTCTGGGTCTCAGAGGTGTGGGATGCAAAATAGGAGCCTATGTAGGTCTGGGATCCTATCCCATCAGAGCACCTATAACGTCCATCACCTCCTCCATGGAGGGTATCAACTCGGTTGAATCAAAAAATCTATGAATGGGATGGTCGGCAAGCCAGGCAATGAACCCGTATGTACAACCAACATCAAGTACATTTGGTCTATACTCCCAATCCCTGCTGACAATAGGACTGTACTCCTATGAACACAAAGCATAAGAGAGCCTCTGTGTCCATCCAAGTCCAAGCTCACGACCTATCCATGCATAAGTAGCATAATCCTCAGGGGCATCCTATACTCATCCATACTACCGCCAGACCCTAGTAATAAGGAATCTCTCTATAGTGGAGGGTGACGTCCCAATTAGTACATGGCTCTGAAAGAAGTAACTAAACTACTCTCATGCAGTCGGCCAAGGCTCAATAGCTACATAGGGTCTCCATCAAACAAATGTCATATCATCAAGACATCACCTCCAGTACTCTACGTGACCCATCTGTCTCTGTATGACATATCCAACATATATATAAATGATAGGCTCCTGAGGCTACCTTTGTGAAGTACATACCGGTCTCAACACTGGGATATGCTCCCATGCCTAGATCTGTAGAACTAATGCTCTAGCTGCAAAAGACTTGCTCTCTTGATACACTACCTCATGCATCTCAGAGAACATATGGGCCAAAAGACACTGACCCCATGCCAACTTAGAGGGAGTGGCCATCAAACGTGCTACCATAGGGGCCCAGCCCATCAAAAGACCGTTCTGCTGATAGTCAAACATAATAATACCACCGATCATCCTGAAAATGATGCACTCTAGCCAGTGTGTCTATCCATATCACTGCACTAAGGTCTCCCAAGAAATGGAGGCCATGATCTAAGTATCATCTCTGAAGAGACGTCTGAAAGCTAATAAACCTGAGTTCCCCAAACTCACATACTCTAGCCGTTGGCCTACATGGAATGGGATGTGCAGTATACAATACACATCCTCAGGAGTAACAGTGACCTCCCCAATCGGTAGGTGGAATGTCTAGGTCTCCGAATGAAATCTCTCAATTAGAGAAGTCAAAAGTCTATGATTTACCCTAATCTCGGGTAAATGTATAAGGTACTCAAATCCACAGGATGCAAGATGTACCCTCATCGGGTGAGGTAGTAACACATAGAGTCTTTGAGTGGCTGGATGTGAAATCCGTACATGAACATTTGGATATATGACCTACACAGTACAGAAAAAGGGAATCCTATCAGTAATTTGGTCACAGAATAGGTTACAAGGGTAGAAATGGGGCAGTTCAATATTTTAGAAGGTAGGTTAATAGGTCAGCAATCAAGCTACAGAATCAGAAAATTCAAAAATTTGACCTAATACTAAGTTTTAAGCTCACTATTTTCCATACGACACTTCAGACCGGCAGGAATAGTCATATGAGTTTCTACATCATACCATACAACAAAGCATAGTGACACGACAATGCATCCCTCATCGTACGACTTATGAGGGAACCGATGAAACATCGTATGACTCTTGGGTCCCTCTGATACGAGTCTTGGAGGGTTATGAGATGACAATCTACCTACAGTTAGAAAGTCGTACGAGTCTCAGTGGAGAGTCATACGAGTTTCTATGCATGCGAAAATTCAAAATTAAAAAAACGTATGAAAAATCCTAAAAATGCTATAAAACATGGAAAAATTGAATTTTTAGCAAAGCACAAAGGTCCACCTACCAGATGTCCGTACTGCCGAGGTCTCTGGTGTCTCCGACTGTGCTAAAATCGATGTGAACTCATAGGTACCTTTGGTTCTGCCACTTTCTCTACCATTTTTGCTTAGAGGGCTCTACAAAGTTTTTAAAGTCAAAAGGTTGAAATGAATTGAAAATGACCCTTCCGGCCTTTATATAGCTTTTGACCTAATTTTCAAAAGTGCTCTGTTTTTCACAAAAATTGCACCCCTGGCTAATTTCGACGTTCTGATTCCATTTTCGGGATCAAAATCAAAATCTGAGATCATTTACTATGTCAAAATTGTGATTTAAAATTTTTGGACCCAGGACAGTCTACTGCTTGCCTAATCGACCTTCGATCATCACAGAAATCTAGTCTTCAACTTAACTGATTATCTTACATCAAACTATCAAAATTTCCACTTGATCAACTATGGTCAACTCATGGTTTAACCTAGTCAAACTTGGTCTTCTGGACCTCCAAATGATGTAGAATGTGTTCTTGAATGTGTTTAACCACTTCTTACATTAATTAACATGCTTCTGAACTATTCAACGTTGACTTTTCTTGTCAGATTTTGATTTTTATCCCGAAGGGGGCATGGTATTGCACATAATTCAAATCTGTAATTTGAAATCATATCTTTCCTTAGTAATCAAGACAACAACCACATCTAACTGTTGATTCATCAAAAAGACCTCATTGCTCGGGGCAAATCAATCATCGCTTGGGGCATATCAGATTCATCGAGATCCATATCAATCTGGTATTCTCCTAATCTTGTAAACTATATCAATCTTTTGTAACCATCGGTTCATTAGTGTTATTTCCTTGGTTCTTCTTAACTTAAGGGTTAAGATGTGATACCAATGTGATTCTTATCGACAATCAGGTCTAGAATCGGTCACTCACTTCTTCACAATCATAAGGTTCAGAATCAGGTGTTTTGACACTTTTTCGCAATCATCAGTTCATTGCTCTTATAGTTGACATTATCTTTGGTCATTCAGGACCTATTATCTTCATATCAATTTCAATCAGCATCTGTTTGATATCAATATCAATTTCGAACATCAGTTTCAACATCATACACAAACTATCTTTGAACCACTACGCTTCGGACAACAATTCAAAGAGGGGCAAAATGTAATACCCCAAAAATGGGCTATAGGTTCATCAACCTCCTATATCGACAATTCGAATGAAATCAACATCAAAGTTGTAACCTAAGGCACATCTGAACATCATCGAATTATAATTGATTATCTCAAATTCTACATCGGGGAATATTCCTATTTATCATAATTATCTTTAATTTAATAATTATTTGGCAATAAATCTTATTTATCCTAAAGTTTGATTAATTGAATATTGTGAATATTTAATTAATTAGATTTAATACTGCCACTTAATTATTTAATTGGATTTAATTATATTTATTCCTAAATTGTATTATTTCATTTGACAATAAACCAAATATCTTATGACTAATTGATTAAATTCTTATTTAATTAATTAATGTCAATTGTCAAATTTTAATAATATAGTTTTGGAAATATATTTGATTTAATAATTGATAAACCCATAAATCAATTGTTTTAATTTCAAATTTTAGTTAAGTTGAGAATAAATCACTTTATTTATTAATTTAATTCATAATTAATTATGCACATCCAAAAAAATAGTTAAAATTTAAATCAAAAAATCAGTTCAAGTTGTTTTAAAAATAAACTCAACTCTCTTTTGAGTTAAAAGTCGATCTCAACTTCTGATTTAAATCAAAAAGTTGTTTTTGCATGATTTTTTGTGATTTAACTATCTTTAATTCCTTGTTGACTCAAAAATCAACCTGAGTGATTTATGGCTTTTTCATGCATCCCCAAAGCCCTGGATTTCTATAAAATAAGGCTTCAACTCTTCACAAATCATCTCACAACTTTGCATACTTTGCCAAAATCAATCCACGAATTTGTACAATCACGCTAGTGAATCGATATATGAAGAATTGAAGCTTCTTTGCAAATCAACAACTTTTGCGAGATCCATCTTGTCATTTTAGTTTCATATTTAGCATATCATTGTTAGATTAATTGCATGTTATATCAATTTTTCATCTAGAATAGATTCATATCAGTTTATCTCATCTTATTGCATAGAAAAACCAAAAATATAGATTAATTTGCACTCATCTTATATCTAGATTTTGCATTCAAATCCTTTGTTTAGGTGTCATCAAGGTCACTGATCTCGGTCCAATCTGAGAATACATACTCGCATCTACTGGAAGGCAATAAATTGCCTGGTTAGATTAGTTTCCATTTCACTGCACGATTTTGATTTCTGCTAACCTCTAATGTTTTACTAAAGTGTTGTGTCTACAGCTAGGTACAAAATTCACACACACATTTTTGGTGCCCACCGTGGGGCCCTGAAATGGGTTTCCATTCAATTTCTATCAATTTCTATCAATTTCTTGTTGTTTTCATCTCTAAGCTGTGATTTTTTATTTCTGTCTGTACAATTTTTGTACGAGTTTTGTCAGAAACTCATATCAAGAGATACCCACTATCGTACGATAGTTTATTTGATCAAGAATCATACCGTCAGAGATATAGTGTCATTTGGAAACCCTATTGTTGTATGATCTGATACCCAATGTCGTACAAGTTTCAGTGCCAGGTTTCAATTGTCGTTTCACTTTTTCAAGTAGTTTTCCAGATTTATTTTTCTGATTTGGACTAACAGCTAACATTAATGATTGAAATTTGTTGTTTCTGATTAATTTCTGCTGATTTTGATTGGGAAAAAGCGTGAGAATTACTAAAAATAGGTAAGAATCTACTAAGCATGTTGTGAGGAATTCAGGTAATCTTTTCAGCTGATAACATTTCAATTTGGGTTAAAAAGAACTCTTGCGTGTCAAGCTTGTGTGACCTTTATTGCTTTCATATCACATATTTCATTTTGGGCTATAAAAATGAACATAGATTTTCTTTTCAGCATCTTTGTTACAGAGTAAATAGGCCCTATGAACACTATTTGTGGTTCTTGAGAGAGTGGGTTTCCAGCAAAACTCTTCTCAACAAAGGAACCCTTGTAGGTAGGGAGGTTACTGAGAGTGTCTGAGGTTAGGGAACAAAATTTGCAGAGTCAAACCATTACTAAAAACCCTAGTGAGGCCAAATTTTCATTTTCTAGGAATATGTAAGTTATTGCAAAACTTTTTGGAACATACACTATTAGCACTCCTAGGGATTAGCACAATTTAGTCACTTGATTGTTCATGCGTAGGGTTTCTTTGTCCCCTATTCATTATTTTCAGACGTGCTTGAAATCACTTTCTTGTTGTTTTGTGTGCTTGTTTATCTATCTATTTACTAAGAATGAATCAATCCGCTACAATCTTCAAATCTGGACAGACAATTTTGTGAACAATTTGAAACTAAAAATCTGAGAAATTGCAAAATCTGATGTCAAACACCTTTCTAGAGTCAAAAGTCATCTTGTAAAGTTAGAAAGTCATATGACTTTTGGCTATTGTCATTTAAGAACCCTAGATTGTCGTATGGTATATGGTATACTGTCGTATGAGTTTTGCTACCAATTAATTCCACAAAGTTAAAAACCTTGCTATCAACTGTTGTGAAAATTTTGCAATATTCGTATGAGTTTTTCAATTGTCATTTCATCCTATACCCACTATCGTACGAGCCTGCAAAAAGTCATTTGAGAAATTTTGAAAAATTGCTAGAAAGTTGTCAGAACTATCAGAGGCCTAGCTTTTCCAGCCTATTTCTAGAGTCTGTCAAGAAAATCACTATGTCAGGAACAGAGCAGCAATTACTGAGAATCCAATCATTTTCCTAAAGTGGCCTTTTGAATCTGATTTAGCCTTCTGTTTAATCGATTTGAGTCTTTATTATCTTGTGTCAAAACCTTGTCATAACTATCAATCTTCAATCCATCTTCAAAATGGCTAAGTGTTGTGAACTCATGTTCGCTATCTTTTTGGGCATCTACCCATACATCCAGGGCATAGTCTCCTTCATTTATGTCTAATCTAAGCTTCAATCAATGAAACCTTGACAAGGTTGCATCATTTGATCTTCTTGAATCAGATCTTTCTTCAATTGTCTTCATCATATTCTTTTGCTCCACCCAAGGTTAATGGTGGAAACTAGAGCTTCCTCTCACAAGAAATCTAGAGAAATATCCCATACCGTACCTTTGAATAATCTCCAAGCTCCAACTCTTGAGAAACTCTACAATTCTAGTCTTTACGAAGATGACGGTCTTGGAAATTTTTGATTGAAATCTAGTTACATTCCTCCTTCATCAACTCACAGAGGTAATCAACAAACTCCTCTATCTATCCCAGGAAGAACTCCTACCATCTCTCAAGTAGGAAAAAACTTTGGCTCTCAAAGAGCTCAATCTCAACATGGTGTAGATCAGGAACCCACACCTAAAGAAATTGCTCAGTATCAAAATGATGATGACTTCAAAGAATGATGAAGCATTTCTTGAAAGAAGATAGAGAAGCATACTTTTTATAGTTAGCTCATCAAAGAGCTAAACTTCCTCCCAACTTTAATGTTGAAGATATCATTACGTAGGAGGAAGAAACTCCACTCACAGCTATGATGAAACAAATGCACGCCATGCAAGTCAAACTTAATAAACTTGAGAAAGAAAAGGAACCCAAGGAGTTCTCCATGGAGGCTCTCTATCCTTTTCCATTTGACAAAGACTTATACATGCCACCATTCCTGAAAAGAGTGGAGATGCCTAAATATGATAAGTATGATGGACACTCAGATCCTCAAGATCATGTAAGAGAATTCTATACATAATCTATGGATTTCATACATGAACCAACTTATCTGATGCATCTTTTTCCTTGATCTCTCGTAGGAGCAACCATTCATTGGTTCTCTAGATTGCCTGCTACTATCAAAAATTTCGAGGAGTTGATCAAATTTTTCAATCAGTAATACTCCTACAACATTCAACATCCAATCACCATGATTGATATTTTCAATCTCAAACAATATCCAGGAGAGCCATTCCTGACATTTCTCAAGAGATGGAGGAAGAAATTCTCTCTATATGCTAGGCTATTCCAAAAACTTAGAAACTAGAAATCTTCATCAATAATCTTGTCCCAAAGATCAACTACCCTTTACAAATGCAAGATCATATATCTTTTGATAAGATGGTAGACAATGCGATCAAAATTGAAAAGGTACTTGTGAAAAAAGGAGACATCACACTTCAAAAGGACAAGTACGAATCAGGATCCAGTTCTAAAGACAAGAAAAAAAAATGGAACAAGAATAAAGGCATTGTCATAGATGGCATTGTTGATACTATTAATGCACCATCAAAGGCACCAGATTTCAATCTAACTATTGGCACCCAAGCCATCAAAGCCTCAGAGAAAAAGGTGACTAAACCATCTCAAAAGAAGCCAGAATACAAATCTTGGTCCACTGATAATAAATGAAAGTTCACTCCTCTTGGAGAATCTTTGGAATCAGCTATGAGAACTTTGATGGCTAATAACATCATATCTTTGCTTGAGATATGACAATATGATCCTAACCCTAAACCAAAATGGTGGAGAGAATGAATTTTGTGATTTCCATCAGGGTAAAGGTCACAAAACTAATAACTGCTTATGCTTGAAACATACTATTCAAGATCTGATTGATAAGGGAGACATCACGATTGACAATAATAAGAGAAATAATGATCATACAGCATTCACAGAACCATTTCTGAAACATGGTCAAGAAGTTTCATCTTCTCATCCTACTATGGGGGCAAAAGTCAATTATGCTTACCCTGGAAATAATGTTGTTATCAATATGGTTGAACCTTGTCTCTCTGAGCATTGCAATGTCATCACAATTGTGTGAATAGATAGAGATCATACTTCAACTAACGCAGTGAATTGATCATAGGCTCAAGCACAATCTGAACGGACAAATCCCAGATTCATCAAATGTCCCTAAGATGCCCTTTAATCTTTCTTCTGCTTCCAAACAAAAGGCTACCTCTAAATCTTCTAATCCTAAAGATACGAGGCTAAAATATTATAGCATTGTTCAACAACTCTAGCACACTAATGCAAAAATCTCCATGTTTGAGTTGCTTCGGATATCTCTAGCTCATAGAGCTATTCTAGACAAAGCTTTGCTTGGATCTAATGTTCCTGATGACCTTGATTTAGATAGGTTCCAGAATATGGTTGGACATCTTACATCTCCATAGTATATATCCTTTTCAGAGGAAGATTACAACTCCTTGAGTCACCCACATAACCAGCCCTTGCATATAGAAGTCTTGATCCAAAACCGTAGAGTCAAATGTGTGTTGATAGATGGGGGCGCTGGCCTAAACATTTGTTCTTACAGCTTGGTCACACAATTGGGATTCTCAGAATTGGCTATTGATCCTAGAAAGAAAATAACTATAAAAGCCTATGATGAACAAGAAAGATCTTCCAAAGGCACCATTGTCTTACCTATCAGAGTAGGTCCGATTACCAGAGATACTATATGTCAAGTTCTTTATCTACCTTTGGCTTACAACATTCTTCTAGGGAGACCATGGATACATGAGATGAAGGCTATTCCCTCTACATTCCACCAATGCTTGAAATTTCCTTATGAAGGAGTAGAGGTCACTATTCCAGCAGACATATCCACCACTTGAAATACATTGAAGGAAAGTGCGGATAAACTTGTGCCTAATAACAGAGAATCTTCCATTGAGCCAACAAAAGAAGCATCCACATCTAAAATGGAAGACCTTGCAAAAGATGTCAATATCAAAGAAAATGGTATGGGAGAATATACTATAGAGCCATTCTTATCTTTGACATCTCTACCTATCTCACCTAAGTCTTATGGACAATCTTTAAAATAGTCCAAACCAGGCTCTAAAGAACCTCTTGAGGCATATAAAAAGAATTTTGTAGTAGAGAAAGTATCTAAACAAGAGTTTGAAGAAGATGAAGTTGTGCTTACATGGCTATACAAAGATGAACCTAAATCTCAAGTTGTTCCAACTAGTGACTCTACAGTATCCAAAATCCCTTCTAAGGCATATGGTCTAGGAGATAAACTGGTAGCTAAGATGGGATATTCAGGTAAAGGACCTCTAGGAGTCAGAGGAGAAGATCTTGTAACACCTATTTCACATACTGGTAGGGAAAACAAAGATATTGTTGGCTTAGGCTTTAAAAAGAAACCCTTCCACCTCAAAGGTAATTGTTCTCATGTCATAGAGAAGATCACACCAGGAGAACCCCTTCTTAAGAAGGAAGAAACTAAACCATCAGATAGTGATCCAGATAGCTCTGAACTCATCCCTTATGAGCGTTTGCCTAAGGAAATCAAAGATCTCCTTGAGGATGAAGATGATCCAATCAAAATAGTTAATGTAGTAGAAACACAAGAACCTACTATAGAGCAGGAGATAGTTGCAACACAAGAACCAGCTAATCTCGAAGACAATCAAATAGACAAAGAGGAAGGTGGTAGTTATTCTGAGATAGATTCTCATGAGTATGAATTTAAATCAAAATCTGAGGGTAACCCTTCTTGGGGTATTCATCCTAACTTTACTCATGTTCTTAGATTTCCTAGAGGCATATATGAAGAATCTAATGACTATGAATGGGGAGCCATTCCAGAAGAAGATTAGCTTATTATAGAGAAACATGTTGATGTTATTCACCAATATGCACCTAAACCCAACGTAAGTCTAGAGCGAAATGATGAACTTATCGAATCTGATCCACCTATGGCTGAATTGGACTCCCACAATGACATTGAGCCTATTCATGAATTGAATGTCTTAAGTTGTAATATCACCTTTGAACTCGAGCGTCAGGTTAGGACCAATGATGATAGATCCATATCCGTAAACACTATCTCCCAATCTTTCCCCACTTTGACTATCCAACATCCTAACCTTCTTGATCAAACCTCCACAAATCTGAGCCATGGTATTTATACCTTCCTCAATGACTATGCCCTTGCTTGATACCTAAATGCAGTTGAGCCTATGAGGACTTCCATCAGTGAACCAAGTGTTAGCATGATGGAGTCAGACATCAAGTATCTTAGTTAGAAAAATAAGAATAAGAATAAAAAGAAAAGGAGTTCTGAGAGTGAAAACCACTTTGTGGCAGTCTCAGAACCTACAAAAGTAAAAATAAAAGACGTATCCAAAGGTGAAAACCTCTTTGAGGCACCTAAGGATGAGATATTTGATGTCCTTCTGAGTCATTTATAAGATAGATCTTCAGTTCTAATTGAGCCCACTCAATCCATCAACTTGGGAACAATAGAAGAACCACAATTGATTCATGTAGCACAATCTTTATCAGAAGAAGAGAAGCAAAAAATTACAACATTCCTAATAGAGAAGAAGATCAACTTTGCATGGAAATATTTAGATATGCTAGGGTTGGATCCTAATCTTATAATGCATCATTTATCTATAGCTCCAAATGTCAAACCTGTCAAGCAAAAATTGAGAAAGATGCATCGTCATGTTGCACTCTTGGTAAAAGCTAAATTAGAGAAGCTCTTGAAAGCCGGATTCATCTGAGTTATTGACTATGCAGAGTGGATCTCTAATATTGTACCTATTTCAAAACTAGATAAATCAATCAGAGTGTGCACAAACTTTAGAGATGTAAATAGAGCATTCCTTAAGGATGATTTTCCATTACCTAACATTGATATGATAGTGGACATGACTGCGGGCTTTGAGATGTATTCTTTAATGGATGGTTTTTTTGGATATAATCAAATAAAAATTGCTCCAGAGGATCAAGAGAAAACTACTTTCACATGTGCATGCGGCACCTTCTGTTGGAATGTCATGCCATTTGGGCTTAAAAATGCTAGTGCTACATATCAAAGAGCCATGACATCTATTTTTCATGACATGATGCGTAGGACTATGGAGGATTATGTTGATGATACTTTAGCAAAATCTATGATTAGAGCTAAACATCTAAATGACTTGAGCAAGATACTAGATAGAATGGAAAAATTTAGTCTCCGACTAAATCCTAAGAAGTGTGCTTTTGGTGTCACTTCTGGAAAACTCTTAGGATACATAGTCTCAAAGAAGGGCATTGAAGTTGATCCAGCTAAAGTAAAGGCTATCATGGAAATGTAACCTCCAAAGAATATTAGTCAAATGAGGACATTGCAAGGGAGAGTTCAATCTATTGGAAGTTTCATATCATAGCTAGCAGATATATCACAACCTTTTACAAAAACATTACATAAAGGTGTGACATTTGCATGGAATAAAGAATGTGAGAACAACTTTAACCATATCAAGAAGTATCTATCAAATCCTCCTATCTTGATGCCTCCCATTCTAGGGAAGCCTTTGATCTTATATGTCTCCACTACAGATACATCACTGGGGGCATTGCTTGCACAACATGATGAGAACAAAAATGAAAGAGCTATATACTATATCAGTAGGACATTGGTTGCATATGAGAAGAACTATTCAATGATTGAGAAAGCTTGTCTAGCTATGCTCTTTGCATCACAGAAACTAAGACATTATATGTTAGCTCATACCACACATTTGGTAGCTAAAATTGATCCACTCAAGTACCTACTAAGCAAAGTTTCCCTCACAGGTAGATTAGCTAAATGGGTCATGCTCTTAAGTGAATTTGACATTGAATATATGGAAAGAAAAGCTATCAAAGGATAGGTTATTGCTAATCAATTAGCAGATGCACCTATGATTGATGATACACTAATGCAAATGGAATTTCCAAATTCCTCTATCATGACTCTTTCTTCTAGAGAATGGCAGTTGTTCTTTGATGGCTCCTATACATAGAATGGATCAGTAGTAGGCATATTATTCATAACTCCTCAAGGATACTCAATCCCAAAAGCATTCAAATTAAAGTTCCCTTGCACAAAAAATATTGCAAAATATGAATCCCTTTTGAATGGTATGAAAATAGAAATTGAATGGAGAGTAACGGAATTACACATTCATGGAGACTCTCAACTTGTTATCCATCAAGTCAATGATGTGTACCAAACTAAAGATGAAAAGATCATTCCTTATAAGAGAATGGTAGATGATTTAAAGAAGTATTTCATATCTATCACATTTGAATAAATTCCTAGAACAAAGAACAAGGCTACTGATGCAATGGCAACATTATCTACTTTATTACAGCAACCTAAATGTTGAGCTACGCTACGAGTTCCTAGTGGAAGCACTATCTTATCCTACATATGATTCCCCTGAGACCCGCATGATCTGCACTATTGTGGGTCATGATTCATCTAGATACAAAAACCTATTCTCCTATCTCCAAGACCAAATCATTCCTGATACCTTCAACTGCCATGAGAAGAGATACCTTATTCGTAATGCATCCCGATATGTTATCATTGGTCATGATCTGTACAAATGAGGTCTAGATGGTACACTACTTAGATGTTTAGAACGGGAAGAGTCTCAACGTGCATTAGAGGAAGTCCATGAAGGTATTTGTGGGTCACACTCGAATGGTTTAACACTAGCTTGAAAACTTATTAGGGCTGGGTAATATTGGCCTGAAATGGAGAAAGAGTCTATCAAGTTTGCTAAGAATTGTCAAAAATGTCCAAGTGCATGGAAACTTAATTCATGCTCTAGGGAGAGATCTAATTCCCTTCACTACACAATGGCCTTTTCATCAATGGGCCTTTGATCTTATAGGAGCTATACATCCTCATTCTTCTAATGGACATACCCATATAATCACATCTATAGATTATTTTATAAAATGGGTAGAAGCAGTCCCTTTGACACAAGTAATTGGAAAACAAATATTTGTGTTCATATTGAACTATATCATATGTAGATATGGGATACCTCATTCCATAATCACAGATAATGGTGGACAATTCAAGAAAAAAGATCTAGATGATTTATGTGCTAAATTCAAGATTACACATTGGTCATCTATCTACTATCCTCAAGGGAATGGACAAGCAGAGGCTTCTAACAAGAATCTATTGAAAGTCTTGCACCAAACAGTTAATAAAATAAGAAGAGACTAGCATCTCATGATCAATCCAGCTCTCTGGGCCTTTAGAACAAGTATCAAAACATCTACTGGGGCTACACCTTTCACTTTAGTTTATGGGTCTGAAGTGGTACTGCCTATTGAGGTTGAAATCCCATCACTAAGAATCAAAATGCATGGTCTAGTAACTGATGATGACTACACAGTGTCTAGGTTGCAAGAACTTGAACTACTAGATGAGTGCAAACAAGAAACATATGATCATCTCAAAGTATATCAGAAGAGAATGTCTAGAGGTTACAACAAGAAAGTTAGACACGGAGAATTTCAGGTTGGTGATCTAGTCTTGAGAGAGAATCCTAAAAATCAATCACATCGAGAATGCAAGGGGAAGTTTGAACCCAACTGGCTGGGTCCTTTTGTAATCACTACTACTTTTGGCTCTAGTGCCTATCAACTCTAAATGACTAAAGAAGAACAACTCTAAGAACCAATCAACGTTCTCCATCTGAAGAAATTTTACACCTAAGACATTCAGTCTATGGTAAAATGTCCTAAAAAAAATCATAAAAATCTGAAAAAGTCCTAAAAAAATGAACATCTTGGTGAAAACCTAGCAATAGGCACCTTGATGATTCACAAAAAAAATTGAAAAAATGAAAAATACAAAAAAAATGAGAAAAAGAGAAAAAGTGCCTTGGTGAAAACCTAGAAACAGGCACCTTGGTAGCAAAAATTGAATCTCTGCCAAGATGGTGAAAACCTGGCAAACGGGCACCACTTGTTTCAAAATGCTCCATCTATCAGTGCAATCTTGGTCTTTCCTAGCTTTCAGTCTTGCTTTAGTTTGTACATATCTCTCAGTTTGTTTCTGCATTCCTATTTTCAATAAGTTGGTACACCAATCAGCTCAAGCGTCTATATCCTATCAATGTTCAAAACTTGGGGGCAATCAATGTCATATCCTATGGCCTCCAATGTATACTTTAGACGTATCATATCTAGTCAAAGTCCTTTGTAGGTTCATTTGAGACAATCAATCTGTCTCATCTCCATAAAGGATTTTGCATCTGCAACAACGTAATCAAACATCAAACACAAACTGAGAACAATCTGTGCTTTACATGCTTTTATCTCCTTGTATGCTTACTGATTCGCATTGAGATTTTTGCATATTTTATTGCCACAAGCTCTTCGACGATATCCTTTATAGGATTTATAGGATGATGACTGGGGGCATAATCTTTTCTTTGTCTTCTGCTTGTATGTGAAAATCTAACACCTTTGGAAATTCTAGATTGAAATGGTGTCCGACTATAAGAGCCTCTATCTCAAATTGGATGGCCATGTGTACCTCAACCATTGATACCTAGAAAATTCAAAGAATTTTGATCTAACTATTGTCTTTTTGAGTGAGTTCTTTCTCCTACTATGAAGCATGATCTTACCTAAGGATGTGAATGATAAAGGGTCACTACGGGTAATTCACATGGGATTTAGAATGATATCTTGACTATTTGATGTGTTTGTAATGCAAGATGTATTCAGGTCATCATGATGTTTATGTTTTGATGCTTATACAAATTGCTATATCAAAATGGACATGATATTCAGGTCATCCTGGTGTTTGTGCCTTGGTGCTTATATCTAATTCGACATTCTAAAAATAAAATCAATATTCATATGTCCATGGTTACCTAGCTAGTAGGTGTTGTATTGATTCTTGCACATACAAATCAATATTCATATGTCTATGGTTTCATCACTAGTGGGCATTGTATTGATTTATCCGGTTACCTAAAAATTCAATGATGAGAATGACCGACACATGATCAGTGACTAGGTCCTAGGTCTTAGGTTGCATTTCATTCTGCATGTTTCTTTGCATTTTGCTTGTTTTCATGATCTCACAAATGGCTAAACAAACTTCAATGCTTAAACAATTCTTCACATGTCTCTTCAAATCTAACAAGAGCTGAAACCTAACTTGAAGGTCTCTTCATGGAATCGCAAGCAGTTATCCTCCTGGGTTAAACATCCTTTTGACATAAGACCGAGTACTTGTCTTCATCAATACCTGCAAAACATATCATGTGAATTGTTGCACTCACATATCATAATCACCTGTTACATTACAATTCATCCATGTGCATAAGCATAAAATCATACATACATCTTTCCATAATCAAATACATTTGCATAACACCCATACATATGAAAGAAATAATTGCATTTGCATATATCCATACATACATTCAACTCTACTCATGGCATAAGCATCACATGATATCATCATAAATCAAAACATGACAAGTAAACATGAAGTCACAACCAAAATATCGATCTCATATATATATGATAAATCTTGAACTAGTCAGGGGTGCACTACTGGCATAGTGTACAAAAGAATATGCTCATGTGAGCTATCAAAGTCAGAATAGCATATCAATGATAAAAAAGAGTACATTATATCAGAACATATCAAAATAGATCAACTGTCAGCATGATCCTCTACATTTGGTGGAGGTGGAGGTGGTGCATCTAGTACTGCCTCTGCTCTGGGTGCTCTGGCTCCCTCTGATGCCATCATATACTAAGAGTATGAAGGGACTCTCTGTGTAATAGGAACAATAGTGTAATATGTAGACATGTAGTAAGCTGCCCAGGAGGTCTGATGAATCACCTCTGCCTGTAATCTTTGCACCTCTACATCAAGCTCAGTGCACTGTCTATCAGCCTCTAAAAATCTCTCCTCCCACTAAGCACTGTGAACCTTTAGGTCCCTGACCTATACTCTGAGCCATCTGATAGTCTCCTATGGAGTAATAGGAATAGTAGGATCAACATCAGCTGCTGGCATCTTAGTATCTGGGGCAACCTGCTCAGTGGTCTCTGCTCTTTGCACCTTATGGTGTCTGACCTCAGCACCTAAATCAAATCCTGTATCCTCCTCTATCGGATCCATACCACCACCCACAGCCTGCTCTGCTGCAAGTACCTCATCCACTGAACCAACACCCCCTAAAGTATCATCCTCTCCCCTAGTCTGTCTATGAGATCTCATCGATCTACCTACTGTACAACTAGTGAGACAAGGGGGCCTCATCTATCTTGATGGTCTCTATGGTGGAGCCATCACTCTGGGTCTCAGAGGTGTGGGATGCATAATAGGAGCCTATGTAGGTTTGGGACCCTATCCCATCAGAGCACCTGTAATGTCCATCACCTCCTCCATGGAGGGTATCAGCTCGATCAGATCAAAAAATCTATGAATGGGATGGTTGGCAAGCCAGGCATTGAACCCATCTGTAACACCAGCATCAAGTACATCTGGTCTGTACTCCCAATCCCTGCCAACAATAGCACTGTACTCTTATGAACACAAAGAATAAGAGAGCCTTTGTGTCCATCTAAGTCCAAGCTCATGACCTATTCATGCATAAGTAGCATAATGCTCAGGGGCATGCTGTACTTGTCCATACTGCCGCTAGACCCTGATAATAAGAAATCTCTCTATAGTGGAGGATGACCTCCCAATCAGTACACGACTCTGAAAGAAGTAACTAAACTACTCTCGTGTAGTCGGCCAAGGCTCAATAGCTACATAGGGTATCCATCGAACAAATGTCATATCATTGAGGCATCACCTCCAGTACTCTACATGACCCATCTGTCCCTGTATGACATATCCGGCATATAT
The DNA here is from genome assembly GCA_027943335.1 of Chamaecyparis obtusa. Taxonomy (NCBI): domain Eukaryota; kingdom Viridiplantae; phylum Streptophyta; class Pinopsida; order Cupressales; family Cupressaceae; genus Chamaecyparis; species Chamaecyparis obtusa. The sequence goes on along the minus strand of BSBK01000712.1, from coordinate 310,400 downwards.
ATAAATGGCAGGCTCCTGAGGCTACCTCTATGAAGTACATACCGGTCTCAACATTGGGATATGCTCCCATGCCCAAATCTGTAGAACCAACACTCCAGCTGCAAAAGACTTGCTCTCCTGATACACTACCTTGTGCATCTCAGAGAACATATGGGCCAAAAGACACCGACCCCATGCCAACTCAGAGGGAGTGGCCATCAAATGTGTTACCATAGGGGCCCAGCCCATCAAAAGACCATTCTGCTGATGGTTAGACATAATAATACCACCGATCATCCCGTCAATGATGCACTCTAGCCAGTGTGTCTGTCCATATCGCTGTACTAAGGTCTCCCAAGAAATGGAGGCCATCATCTGAGTATCATCCCCAAAGAGATGTCTTAAAGCTAATAAACCTGAGTTCCCCGAACTCACATACTCTGGCCGCCGGCATGCATGGAATGAGATGCGCAGTATATGATACACATCCTCAGGAGTAACAGTGATCTCCCTAGTCAGCAGGTGGAATGTTTGGGTCTCCAGATGAAATCTCTCAATCAGAGCAATCAAAAGTCTATGATTTACCCTAATCTTGGGTAAATGTATAAGGTACTCAAATCCATAGGGCACAAGATGTACCCTCATCGGGTCAGGTAGTGACACACACAGTCTCTGAGTGGCTGGATGTGAAATCCATACATGAACATCTGGATATATGACCTACACAGTATAGAAATAGGGAATCTTATCAATAATTTGGTCACAAAATAGGTTACAAGGGCAGAAATGGGGCAGTTCAGTATTTTAGAAGGTAGGTTAACATGTTAGCAATCAAGCTACAAAATTAGAAAATTCAAAAATTTGACCTAATACTAAGTTTTAAGCTCACTGTTTTCCATACGACACTTCAGACTGGTAGGAATCGTCGTATGAGTTTCTACATCATACCATACGACAAAGCATAGTGACACAACAATGCATCCCTCGTCATATGAGTTATGAGGGACCAGATGAAATGTCATACAACTCTTGGGTCCCTCTGATACGAGTCTTGGGGGGTTATGAGATGACAATCTACCTACAGTTAGAAAGTCGTACAAGTCTTGCTGGAGAGTCGTACGAGTTTCTATGCATGCGAAATTTCAAAATTGAAAAAATGTATGAAAAATCCTAAAAATGCTATTAAACACGGAAAAATTGAATTTTTAGCAAAGCACAAAGGTCCACCTACCGGATGTCCGTATTGCTGAGGTCTCTGGTGTCTCCGGCTGTGGTCAAATCGATGTGAACTCACAAGTACCTTTGATTCTACCGCTTTCTCTGCCATTTTTGCTCAAAGGACTCCAAAAAGTTTTCAAAGTCAAAAGTTTAAAATGAATTGAAAATGACCCTTCCGGCCTTTATATAGCTTTTGACCTAATTTTCAAAAGTGCTCCGTTTTTCACAAAAATTGCACCCTTGGCTAATTTCGATGTTCTGATTCCATTTTTAGGATCAAAATCAAAATTTGAGATCATTTACTATGTCAAAATCATGATTTAAAATTTTTGGACCCAGGACGGTCTACTGCTTGCCTAATCGACCTTCGATCATCATAGAAATCCAGTCTTCAACTTAACTGGTTATCTTACATCAAACTATCAAAATTTCCACTTGATCAACTATGGTCAACTCATGGTTTAACCTAGTCAAACTTGGTCTTCTGGACCTCCAAACGATGTAGAATGCATTCTTGAACGTGTTTAACCACTTCTTACATCAATTAACATGCTTCTAAACTATGCAACGCTAAATTTTCTTGTCAGATTTCAATTTTTATCCCAAAGGGGGCATGGTATTGCACATCATTCAAGTCTGTAATTTGAAATCATATCTTTCCTCAGTAATCAAGACAACAACCATGTCTAACTGTTGATTCATCAAAAATACCTCATCGCTTGGGGCAAATCAATCATCACTCGGGGCATATCAAATTCATCGAATTCCATATGAATCTGGTATTCTCCTAATCTTGTAAACTACATCAATCTTTTGTAACCATCAGTTCATTAGTGTTATTTCCTTGGTTCTTCTTAATTGAAGGGTTCAGATGTGATACCAATGTGATTCTTATCGACAATCGGGTCTGGAATCGCTCACTCACTTCTTTGCAATCATAAGGTTCAGAATCAGGCATTTTGACACTTTTTCGCAATCATCGGTTCATTGTTGTTATAGTTGACATTATCTTTGGTCATTTAGGACCTATTATCTTCATATCAATTTCAATCAGTTTCTATTTCATATCAATATCAATTACGAACATCAGTTTCAACATCATACACAGACTGTCTTTGAACCACTGCGCTTCACACAGCAATTCAAAGAGGGGGAAAATGTAATACCCCAAAAATGGGCTATAGGTTCATTAACCTCCTATATCGACAATTCAAACGAAATTGACATCAAAGTCCTAACCTAAGACACATCTGAACATCATCGAATTATAATTGATTATCTCCAATTCTGCATCAAGGAATATTCCTAGTAATATTCCTATTTATCATAATTATCTTTAATTTAATAATTATTTAGCGATAAATCTTATTTATCCTAAAGTTTGAGTAATTGAATGTTGTGAATATTTAATTAATTAGATTTAATACTGCCACTCAATTATTTAATTGGATTTAATTATATTTATTCCTAAATTGTATTATTTCATTTGACAATAAATCAAATATCTTATGACTAATTGATTAAATTCTTATTTAATTAATTAATGTCAATTGTCAAATTTTAATAATATAGTTTTTGAAATAAAGTTTGATTTAATAATTGATTAACCCATAAATTAGTTGTTTTAATTTCAAAAATCAATTAAGTTGAGAATAAATCACTTTATTTATTAATTTAATTCATAATTAATTATGCACATCCAAAAAAATAGTTAAAATTTAAATCAAAAAATCAATTCAAGTTGTTTTAAAAATAAACTCAACTCTCTTTTGAGTTAAAAGTTGATCTCAACTTCTGATTTAAATCAAAAAGTTGTTTTTGCATGATTTTTTGCGAGTTAACTATCTTTAATTCCTTGTTGACTCAAAAATCAACCTGAGTGATTTATGGCTTTTTCATGCATCCCCAAAGCCCTGGATTTCTATAAAATAAGGCTTCAGCTCTTCACAAATCATCTCACAACTTTGCATACTTACTCTGCCAAAATCAATCCACGAATTTGCACAATCACGCTGGTGAATCAATATCTGAAGAATTGAAGCTTCTTTGCAAATCAACAACTTTTGCGAGATCCATCTTGTCATTTTAGTTTCATATTTAGCATATCATTGTTAGATTAATTGCATGTTATATCAATTTTTCATCTAGAATAGATTCATATCAGTTTATCTCATCTTATTGCATAGAAAAACCAAAAATCTAGATTAATTTGCACTCATCTTATATCTAGATTCTACATTCAAATCCTCCGTTTAGGTGTCGTCAAGGTCATTGATCTCGGTCCAATCTGAGAATACATACTCACATCTACTAGAAGGCAGTAAATCACCTGGTTAGATTAGTTTCCATTTCACTACACAATTTTGATTTTTGCTAACCTCTAATATTTTATTGAAGTGTTGTGTCTACAACTAGGAACAAAATTCACACATAGAACCATATCAGCTATGATTTGTGCAATTTCTTCATCATAAGGTCTTCTTAACACCACTAATTCATCATTTCTTAAAGTGTTACATTGAACTCTATCCAACTGACTATCTTCCTCATCAGATAAAACTTATTGATGGTAAACCTCACTTCTAACTTGGGAACTGGCAACATCTTGGCCGTCATCTTCTTCAATGGAATCCACTTCATTATACATACATGAAGTAGTCATAGCACATCCTTGATCATCATAAGATTCCTCCTCATTGCTTTCCTACTCTCCATCTGCAGAGACACTCTAAGCAATCACGCAGTAATAAGGGTCATGAGGGGATTGACAAGCAATGCACCATGGGACATCATCGTTCATGTTTACTGAATTCTTGTGTAATGGGTCGGGAGTTTTATCATTAGGTCTTTCCCTTTTTTAATGAAGCACTGGTTTTCCATCCTTCTATTGAGTGTTATAGGGATAGTTCTGCATTCTTGGTAACTTGTTGAAGTTATTGAAAGATGGCCTATCATTTCCTTGCACTCTATTGTTTCTTGCTTCACCAGGCTTCAGATCTTTTATAGCTTTTAAGATTTGCTTCAAGCTATCATCATCTTTTGGTTTTGTGTCAGATTTCCCTGGTTCTTTTCTATTTGGAACTGGAGGTTTATAGTAATCCCTCCTTCCCAATTTCCCTGATATTCTTCTATTGCTCTCTATGTTAATGGCCAATTTGTAAGCCTATGCAAGGTTCGTAGGGTTTTTATCTCTCAAAAGATACCCCATTTTTGAATCAAAAGCATTTAAGTAAGTGACTAAATAGATCTTATCATCCAATTTGATGACTTGTAACAATTTATGCATGGCCTTTTGAAATCTGACATTAAACTCAACAACACCCTCATTTTGATTTTTCTTAATGTTGTCAAATTCATTCAGCATGAAACCTTCATTAGTTTTGTCTCCATATTGTTCCTTGAAATAGTGCTTGAACTGTTCCCATGAACCAATACTAGCATGAGGTAGATTTTTAAACCAATCTCTGGCATCTTCAGTCAAAGATTGAACAAAAAGCTTCATAATTACATCATCTGGCTCAATGTTATAGTCATCTATTACATCAATGAAACTCTTCAAGTGTTCCTCACAGGTAACTGCATTGCTTCCAATGAATTTTGGAAGTTTCTTCCTAATCTCATCAGGGATAGGATTAGGATACCCAAGGATCCCAATAAAAACCAACTGTTTGTGTCTCTCATGGATAGATCCTATTTGAGATGGGCCTGCACCTAGAGATGTGGATGTTTGGATATTCAAAATAGTAGAAGTCTTGGGTATACCTATAGTTCTGGCAGTATTTGAAACATTTTCTCCTTGCCCTAAGGAGGTGGATATCATGTTGGAAGGTCCTAAAGATTGTCTAAGGAACTCAATCTTTCTTTTCACCTCAGCTACAGTAGCTTCAAGCTCTACCTTTTCCAATTCTTTAGCCAATAATTCTTGTTCTCTCTTGGCCTTTTCTAGGTCAACATATAATCGTGTTGCTTGATCTAAAGATTTATTGGGAAAATTTGGTTCATGAATTGAAATCCCTACAACCTTTTGTTTACCTTTGTCCCTAGGATTTCTTATTTCATGAGTTTCTTGGACAACAAGTTGTTCTTCTGTTGGTTTCATTATAGGAACATAATTTATGGCTTCAAAGTCTAACAATTGCTTCTTCAATTGTTCGGCTCTTATCATAGCATTTCTAATCTTTTCCTCTTTCTCTTTCTCTCTTCTCTGCCTTATTGCAACTTGCACCTGAATTTTCCTCTCTAGTTCAAACACTTCTTCAAAAATTTCTTCAAAATCTGGGAGGGTTGTTTCTAATGAGAGATTTTGGTCATGAGCTTCCTCCTGGTGATCACTAAGCATTTAGTGGCCTTGTAAAGACGTATTAAGGGGAAAAAAAGGAATGAAGCCTTGTCTATTTCTACTTTAGCTCCTAAATCTTTTGTTATTTCTAGGGATTCCTCTTCTATGAGGCTGTACTCCCCCTCCATCTTTCTGAGAGGGTGAATAGTAATCCTCATACTGATTTAAGCCCAAATCAACTGCTTCCTCATATTCTAATGTATTTCCTTCTTGGTTTGTTTGAACAAGATCTTTTTTCCTTACATTTCCTTTTTGTTTCCATGTGAAAGACATGTCAATATTATTTCTCTCCTTCCTCATTTGACTTCATCTTGAGGTAGCAGGAAGTTCTCCTTCTAAATTTTCTTCTAGATGTTCCTTTCTCCAAGATCTTGTGTTTTTATGAGTCTTTATGAAATAGGGAAATCTCTATTGGAACACTGGTACAAAGATTTTGTGAAGTGTCGCCACCCAATTGCTTTTGGGGATTTGGAGAAACTATTCTACTATTCTCTGGGAGAAAATATTAGCAAGCTCCTAAAGGCAAGACATTGAAAGATGAAAGGACAACTCTGATTTTCAATGGTGACTAACTAGTATGAAACGAGCAGGCTAGGAGTTAAACTCAACTTGAAACCTATGTCACTTGTGACTTTGTAAAAGCTTTAACTGTTCCCTAGCGGAGTCACCAATTTGTTAAGGATTTTTCTTGTAGGATCAAACTTGGAAAATTAAGGGCTTGATTCTCGATTAAAAGGACTCCAAGTTTGCAAGAAAATCCTAATTGATGAGGATTGGATAAGATCCTCCTTGTTCTTTGAGCTCCACAGGACTCAGGTGAGTATTACCTATGAACAAGTTACTATATCTCAAGTAAGCTTTTATATTTGGTGGATTAATTCTTCACTGCTATGCTTTTAATTCTTTAAGTTAAATTCAATAGAACATTATCACTCTGTAGAAAGCCCATAATATCCTAATACAGAGTACTATGATGGAAATTATAAGTGTAAAAGCGTGGAGCAGTGGTATAAGGACATTCATCCTTCTTCTTTTTATGAATTAAACTCAAGGAAGGGTAGCCTTTTGATTCTTTCTTTAAGGAATCACTAAGTATGAACTCATACCACTTGGATATAGTTCTATCAAAGCATCAAAAAAATTCTTGAAAATAAAAGTACTGGTAATGAAATGAATTTTGATTTTCTTCTAAGGATTGCAAAAGATAACAATTAAGAAAAACACACTCCAAACCAATGCCTAAGTCCTAAGGGAAAAAGAGTCCTTAATGCAAATCCACAAATCCTTTTAATGAAATATGACAGTATGCCTTACATACAACCTCCAATCCAAATAGGACGCCTTGCAAACTATTATATTTATCTAATATTATTACTATCAGTATCTCAACAAATGTACTTACTCTTTGAAATTGACAACAAGATTTTAATTCTCTCCTCAAGAGAAACTCATAACCAATTACAAAAATTGCTTAACAACCAATATATTTTAAATGCCTTACATATAAAACATACAAAATTAAGTACAAAAATAGAGAGACAGTAACAAGAAGAGACAAGAATTGTAGTATATTTGTATTAGAGAAGATTTGCAATTTACATAAGAAAACTTGTGCTCAGAAAATTCAGACACAAAGTTCAAAAGTCTATTTCGTAGCAATTGTAATTGTTTTTCTATTATCTTGCATCCCCCCTTTTAAATGAGATTACAACTCCTATATATATACTCAACCATCTTGGAATTCCCTTTTTTAATGGGAATGCAACAAGCTTCCAATGGTTGAAAACCCTAACCCTAAAAAGCATAAAATGACAAAGCAATAAAAGGAAAAATACAATCAGCCTTCAAGTGGTGGAAAGACAAAAGTATCTTGGCTTTTTCTACATCCTGGATCGCTGATAACTGACACCTTTGTCTACAAGTATTCATGATAGCTTCTTGAGTTTTAATGAGATATGGTGACCACCATTTCAGGATAACCTACACCATTCTTAAATGATAGCTTATCATCCTTGTGCTCTAAGATCAGGTGTTAGGTCCTCTAGGTGTCCTCTCTACTCATCATCCAAGATATCAAAGTCAACTGCAGAAGATTTGATCTTCTTGGGCCTTGTGAGCTCAACCCATGCAACAACCTCTTCCTCTGTCATCCATTTATAGTTATGAGTGTGTTGTAGTTGTGCCTTATGTCACTCCCACCTAGCATCTATTAGGGTTTTGACATCTGCAACAAATTTAGTCAACTCCATTTCTACTTTTATGGCTTCATCCAGGGTCTTGTTGAACCATTCCATATCTAGTTCATTATTCTCAGCTAAAAATACCTCTTTCCTAGGCGGTATAAGATCAAAATCTGATCTCCATTGATCAAGGCTCTTAATGGCACCCTCTACATCTTTAATGGGGGGTATAAACTTATTTGAATCTGAATTAAGTAGGGCTATCTTAGCCTCTATTTGATTTGCTTTGCCTTTAAAAAGTGGCAATACAGCTTTAACTCTATTAATCTCCTCTCCCACTTGCAGGACTATCTCCAGTATATCATTCCTCGAGGACTGAACCACTGCCAATCTCTCAAAAAGTGGTGATCTGACAGACCAAGTTGCATAATACCTACTCAAATTTGTATATAATTATCAACTTCTACTTGTAACTCTGGCAACTTGCTATAAGCATTAAAAACAAGATTAGATTTATCCATAATAATATTAATTCTATGCTACAAAATTTTTAATAAGGTCTGTAAGATAGCCTCATTCTTCTCTGCATTTATCTTTTCTAATTCTACAGCAACTTCTTCTTCTATCATCACTTGTGCTTCAACTTCTATTGTTTTCTCAGGAGGTGCATGGGCTTCTACAAGAGTATTCATAACTTGAAGCTCTAAGTCTGCCAGGGAATTTTCTAATGTCTTCTCCCTTATTATCTGGAGGTCTCTGTCCTTCAGCAATGCACTATAATCCTCTAAAAGGGAGCCATACCTTTCTGAAATCTACCTTTTCTTATCTTCATTTAATTTGGAAAATTGGGTTAACACTTGAGAAATTTCAAGGTCCCCTATGTTGTGGATAGACCACAAAATTTTATCTCCCTCCATATGTTCTTTTACAGTCAAAATTGAAGGTTTCTTGTCTTTGGGATAAAGACTCCACAAGGCTAAAGCCTGATTTCTTGGGCTATAACCAAAGCCTCTAATGATATCCCCTACTTGGGTTTCAGAAGACAAAGATATGTCTTCTTGCCTTTTGATTTGGTCAATAATGAAGTCTGAATACAAGTTCCACCCAGGCACAAGTAGCATATTGCTCTTCTTCACCAATTGTCTGGCCTCATCTGGGGTGAGATTTTCAGCTTCAGGATCATACTCTCTCAGCTATTGTACTGCCTCTTCTGGCTCTTGACCCTCTTCAATTATTTGCACACTAGATGCAACTTGTTGTTTGTGCCAAATCAAGAAACTCTTGAACTCCTCTAATTCTATCAAACTATCATCCTTCAAGAAGGCATCTTGTTCAATCATCCTTTCATCTTGGCATAGAGCCAAGGGCAACTCAACATCTTCAGTATCAAGCTTCTATTTTCACTTTTCTTCTCTTAGGTTCTTCCTCAACTAGTGATGATGGACACTAGTCCTAGGGAAAAGGGCTCCTACTCTATCAGGTTTCTTCACCTGGGAAGACTCACCAACCAATAACCTTTTCTTCTTTGGAGGTGGCTCATTGGTATCTTGAGAACTATGAAGCTCTACAAGATCAATAGTATCTTCTTTATCCTAATGCCTGTCTGCCATTATTGATTCTAAAGGGGAAACAATGTGCATAGAATCAGAATAGACCTTCTTTTTCTTTTCTGTTTCATCAATCTGATCCTCAAATGTTCTCATCAAAGTATTAAACTGAGACATCATTTCCTCAAGCCTTTGAAGATAAGGCAATGTAGGGAAAAAACCACTGAATGCCAGTCCCTTTTTTCTCAACTTCTTCTCCATTGCATATAATTCATTTATCTGGGAGGTTCTCCTTGCTGCTTCATCCTCCTCAATTATATTTCTTATCACATCTTCCTCAGGAAACTCCTCATGTTTTTTATTGAAAGGAATAGTGGGCATGTAGTACTTCCTGAAAGTAGTCATAAATCCCTCTGTATCTACATACCTATGGGAAGTAGCATGCATTCTGAATTGTCCCAACCATTCATCAACTTTTCTTGAGGCATTCTTGCCTATTGTAATACTATGCACTCTAAAGTGCCTTGGAGTAATAGTCCCCTTCCTGTATGAAGCCAAATGCTCCCTATCAATCAACATCAGTTGCCAAACAAATTCTAGAAATGCCGCCCTTGGTGGAACAAAGAATGGTAGTATGTGAGGGGGTTGGGGGCATCCATACACTCTAATTAAAGTGTATGTTTCCTGATAGTATATATCTCCCCAATTAAGGCCCTTATCCCATTTATCAAAAAATTGTTGGGGCCTCACCAGCTACAACACTTTGGTAGATAACCTTGAAACTTCAATGCCCATACATAGGAGGATAGGCCGAACTATCCAATTCTCAAACATATAGAAATCACTCCTTGAAGTAGAAGGGCTCGAAGCCCTTATCCAGAATTGCACTAGAGTTTGTTGCCCTCTATACATCATCTGTGGCTCTAGGTCATCCATGTTCATAATGTTATAATTGAAGTATAAAATCAAATGCATTAATAGAGAATAATGCATGAATCGAGGTGCAGGACCAGATGGAAAAGTTTTCAAAGCCTGCAAAACCTCATGCATCTTGTTAATTACAAACCCTATGCAATCATAGCCCTTCATCATAAGAAGTCTCTGGGAATCCAACACTATCATCAAAATTTTTGGAGTAATTCTTTCTCCAACATCAATTCCTAACACTTTGCACAATCCACATGCAATATACTTCATGTAGAATTTTAGGTCCTTGAAATAATATGGATTAGACCCAGCTATAGGTGCAATGTATTTCCTACTCTCCCGAGGAATGTGAGTTTGAACCTCCCTTGTAACCACATCAGTCTCTCTAATATATCTGTTGGCCAAGCCCTGTAAATTGATTTTGGTGGCCATAGGGACTTGAATACCGAAAGCCCTCATGAACAAAATTCTATCAAGGGTAACCAGAGGAGACCCATCTTCTTTCCTAATTGTTCTGGACAAGGGATCATAGTTGCGGGATAAAACAATCAGGAGATCTATGTCTAAAAAGACTTCGGGAACTATCAATTTTGCCAACCTTGAAGTCCAAGGGTTTGAAACAGGCACCGAACTCTCAACATTTTTATAAAAATACTTGAAAAGGCACATTCTAGTGATGTTTGGCATCCTAGCATCTCTACACTGAGCCAATTCATCAACAAAACATTCATCACTAACCTTTTTGTTTTGTGATGAGCCCGGCAAAAAGGTAAGGAATTCATCTGAGAAGCTCTCCCTAGCCTTCTCCTTAGTACCCTTTCTAGTTGAAGGTTCACCTCCTGTCTGTCAGCTCATCTTGTCTACACTTTTAAACTCTTTGCAAATTTTGGATACACTGAAAATTTGGAACTGTTCTACAAATTCTTCAAAAAATCTATCGCCTGGACTCTGCAAATGCTTGGTAGTTTGAAAGAATGATGACCAACTATATATTTTGCATAATTGAATGCAAAGAATTCATAAGAGATCGGAAAGCTGTAACAATGTCACTTCTACCATTACTTGGCATGCTTAGAAATTCAATTCACTAGCCGTAGCTGAGAAAGTGACAGGTAATCAAATTTAAGTTTCTGGTGATCTAGCGACTACAACACTCCTCATAATCACTGAAGAATCTTGTGTTGTTTGAATAGTTATGGAAATTTGGCATCGATGAAAAATCTTAGTTATATAATAGGTTTCACTTTATCTGGAGACCTGATGACTAAAGGAGAAGATCATAGTCGGTGACAGAATTAAAACCTTTGAAAACATCTAGAGATTAAGTGACCCTTTGATTTTTGATTTTTCATAAATTGGAGATTTGGCGATTATAGTCACTACCTAGTCGCTTCAAATTATTTCTTCTTTGAATTCATCTCAAGATCTGGTGACAAAGAATCATCACGAGATCTGGCGACGATAGTGTATCTCTTAATCACTGAAGCCCATTGACTTTTCAAACTTCTTCTTGAGACCTTCTGACTGAACTATTTGGAGATTCAGCAACTGTAGATATGATAACTTTTTAATTTATCTCTTCTAGAGATCTGGGGACTATAGTCTAGCTTACCCTTCTATTTATATTTTTCCATATTCTTGTTAACCAATCTTTTGGGGACACGTCACAAAATCTGACAAATGGAAAGTCATATTTTCTTTAATCTTTCAACTTTGGTCAACACTCTAACCTCAGTCTCTTAGGTGATCATGCAATTGAAGACAATCTCATAATCGCTGAACAACTTCCTTAACCTGAGTTTATCCCTGAGATTGAGCGACAAGGAAATTCTCTAGGTCGCAAAATCATGTTTTAACCCTCGATTTAATCTTGAGATTACATGACCACCGCTTGATCAAAGCAAAATCAACGGTCGAGTACAATTGTTAAAAAACCCTTTACTTAATTCACATGTGTCCAGCGAGCTCGTGACTGCAGACATCTCCATGTCACTGAGTATCTTTCTTAACTGCAGTTAAAACTGGAGATTGCACGAATACCTTTATTCTCTAAGTCACTGGAAAAATCACTTAACCTTAGTCTAGTCATGAGAATAATCATCAACCACTGATCAGAACTTGATCCAACGGTCCTCGTTAAGTCATTGTAGCCTTTGTATCTTGACCGCTTCATTGGGAAATCCAGAGATAATCACGTCACCAGATCGCTGACCACCAAAGAGATAACCACCATGATAAAGAGAATGCATGACTAATGAGATCGCCAAGTCATAGGATAAAAGAGATAACCACTGGCAAACCCTGAGACCTGGTGACCAGAATAACAAACAGCTACCTTGCACTTGGAGATTTAGAGACTAACTGCAGATCTAGGTACCGTTGAATTTTTATATCAATTTCTTACCTCCTTTAGAGATCACCCGACTGAAGGTACTTAGATCTGGAGATCTAGAGACTATAGTTACCCTGTAAATATTTATCATGGTAGTCGCTAGATCTCACAATGATTATCCAGAGACCTAGCAACTAAAGGGATTCACTAGGTCATTTAAGAACAAGGAATATTCTTTCTTCCTAAGGAGATCATGCAACAAGAGGTTTCGGGTATTCTCTAATGAGAAAGGAATATACAAAATGAATTGGGAGATCACATGACTAATCGAGTAAAACCAAAGCGCACATGCTTTAAAAGATCCTTTAAGTTATTGAAAAAGGTAACGACCAAATAGACTTTGAGCAAGAATTTTAGGGTTTCTTGGAAATTTCTATGGCAATAAGATCTGAAACCTAGGGTTTTACACCTATAAGAGAAACTTGGAGCTCCTGAGGCTAGGATAAACTGGGGACTTGAACTACAAAAACTGGGACAGAGATCAAAACCTCAAAATTTCAATAAACAAAACACAGAAACTGGAAAGATAACCAACACATATGAAAGGGGATAATCAAATAAATAATCATTTCATCAAAACGCTTCAAAGATGAGGAAGGCACTGGTAATAGACGCTTCTCCTTTTGGCACTTGGAAAGTTTCCATCTTTGCATTTGATCTCCAAATTTAGATTTAGAAAAAGATAACTATGGCACTATGCTATCAAGGTAAGCACTGGTTCCCTTCATTTTGATTTCATTTTCTCCTTTCTTTGAATTTTGAGGGCACTGCATAAATGATGGCATATTGTTTTTCCTTAAATGTTGTTTCCCTGCTATTGTTTTATCACTAGTTTTATTGTGTACTGCCTAGATTTGTGGCATATATTTAACCCCTTTGTATTTTCGAGGGCACGACATTCTAATTTCTTGATCTTTTTTTGGCACGGTGTTCATGTTTTCCTTGATGTTGGTGCTTGTTGAATATGTATGTTATTTCTTATGTCTGGATAAAATGTGAGCCCTCATGCTTTCCATTTATCCCTCATGCTTTCCGTTTAGCCCTTAAGGCTCGCGAGCTAGGGCACGGTATCCATGCATTCATTTTTGTTTGATGTTTGTTGAACATGCTCACTGGATACAATATGCTAGCATGTGAGCTATGGTTTCAATGGCTATTTGATCATTCCTTTTGATCCATAATGGACGGAATCATGTATAACATGATCAATTTTGTTCATTTATGGTCACCATTGAGAAGCTCCTACATTACACTGGTAGCTACACAACCCATTTGTAGCTAGGGCATCATATGCTTTTGTGAACTCATTGCTTGTTGCCGATTCTTTTATGTATTAAAGAGGGCACTGACTGGGCATCAATACATTGTTTGTTTCTTACCATGCTAGCCTATTTTGTACACTCCTATGGATCTAACCTTACAGGGATCCCTACATTCTTGATAGCCTGTTTTGTAGGGCATCGATGTATCTATCTCACTTCCTTTACTTACTATTTCTTTCTTTGGCCTCTGAATGACCCATGAGTCTTGTTGATGGAGAGTGCATGAATAGACTATGACACCATTGTTAAGGTTTTCACTATTTTATATTCATGGCTCATGAACTTAGAACATGACACCCTTTATGTTTTGATTGCTCATGGAATCTCACTCGCGAGCTATGATCTCAGTCTCCTTTATGTTGGCATATCACTTACTAGCTATCTCTATCATCAACACCATGAGATTACAAGCTTGTTGCATGCTCGACACCATGACATTGTATTGATTTATTGTTTGGATTTGGAGCATCAAGTATTGGTTGTTTACTAATTTCCATGGCAATGGCATCACATCCTCAATCTGAGCATTGCTTTGGGGAGGCCTATGTTTGTTGATGTTTACCTTTCATTGCTTGATGAATGGTATCATTAAACATATGATCTGTTATTGACATGCCTTGATATTTATTGTTTCTTTGAAAGGATCGTGGAAACTTAGTGTTCATTTGATGATACTGATCATATCTCATACATATGCACCATTGATTGATTCATGCACATGATGGATGCCATTGTGTGTTATGAATATTTTGCTACCTTGATTGGCACTGTTCTTCAAGGTTAATGGTGTGCCTGTTGTTGGTGATTAATGCCTGATTCTTGTTTAGCATGGTTGTTGAAAATATCAATACTATTTTATGTTGATGCCACTCTTTAATGGTTTGGTCCATGTGCCTTGTTTTGGAAGTATTACTTTATTACTTCGTTGCTGCATAAATTTCATGGTGCCCCATCCTCATGCCCATTTACTAACTGCATAGTATCCACTATGACTGTTTCATTACACCATGTTGGAGATGCATTTAATGACATAATGTTTGGTGCCCATTCATATTCCACATGCACTATTTGTTCACTATTTCACATGATGATATGCCATACTGTGTCACTGATTTACCAATTGTAGCCCCTTTACTTAGCTCATAATGCAAATTTAAGGCACCTCTTCATGTTATAGCATCAATACATTGAATGCAGATTTGAAGCACACTTTATGTTGTAATGTAATTTTCCTTAGCATGTAGACTTGTACCTTTATCTAACATGCTGATGATGTATTACCATTTGAATCTACTAGTGCTCTGACCATGTTTCATTTGATTTGTCCTTATGATCCTTGAATGTCCCACTGATACTGCATCATCCAATTTTCTCCTTGTGGTGATCATGGGTGCTCTTGGCCTATGATGTGGTCTCTCTCAAGGAAATTTGAGATCTTCCCAAGAGAGCCCACATCACAGGGCAGCATCATTCATCTAGATTCCAGTACTCTACTATTGTTATTGTACAGATGATCACTACACTTTGAGGATGGTCTTTTGGGAAGACCATCCTCTCAATGCTTTGATCATCTGAATGAGGAAAATAATAGTGAATCAACTTCTTTTGTATCTGCACATGGAATAAACAAATTAGTGAAAACATGGTATCTCTTTTATTTTTGCAGGATCTTTTCCTGAGTGCACATGCCCTATACCATAGCCCTCTTAGAGGTGTATGACTAAGTGCATATATGCATGTTTGTAAATATTATGGTACCATACATTGTTTAGATCCATTGGATCTAACCCCCATCTCTTCTTCTCTGCAGATTCTGGATCACAGGAGCACATGGGAACACCTTGGGTTAGGACTTCATTACCAGGCAATGTCTGGTACCCCTATATTTATGTTCATCATTTCATGTATATCTAAACTCATTTATGCAATTATGATTGCTTACAGCGTGTGTGAGCTCAGATAAATGGTCTTTTCAGTTCTTTCCCTTTGTACTGCACATTTAAGACAATGGCACATATACATGTAATGATTTTAGATGTAGATCATTTCCTTTCCTTTTCATTTATCTCACTATGAAATGAACACAAATTTAAGAAATTTCACCTAATAATCTAAACTAGGGTACAATAGTCTCATTTAGTAATTAGGTCTCCAAAGATGAGTAAAAATATGATAACAGTTATGTCATGTGAATTTTGAAAACATGGTTAAGATTGGTAAGAAAAGAAAAGTTAGAGGTTTACCAAGCATATCTAAACCTGACCATGTTATGTGCAAACAATGTCAAATGGGCAAAATGTCAAAATCTAGTTTTAAGAGAAAATATTTTTTATCTAATGCTATTTTGGAGTTAGTTCATACTGACTTGTGTGGTCCTATGAGAACTCAGAGCTATTATGGAGACAAATATTTTATCTTGTTTGTTGATGACTTCTCTAGAATGATGACTGTCATGTTCTTGAAAGAAAAATATGAAGCTTTCAAAATGTTTAAGTGGTATAAAGAAAAAGTGGCAAAAGAGACTAGTTAAGAACTGAAATGCTTAAGGTCAGATAGAGGTGGTGAATTTATTTCTGATGAGCTCACTAATTTTTTTAATGAGCATGGAATTAAGAGACAGGTTTCTGCACCGAGGACACCCTAGCATAATGGAATTTCTTAAAGGAGAAATAGATCAATTGTGGATTGTGCTAGAATACTAATGATTGAAAAATATGTTGCACAGATATACTAGATAGAAGCTTTTAGTACTGCTATTTACACATTGAACCGAGTTCAACTGAAAAAAGAATCAAACAAGATGCCCTATGAATTATGGTATGGTTACACACCTAATGTGAGTTATTTCATAATATTTGGAAGTAGATGTTACATTCTAAAAGATGATAGAAATGGGAAATTTGATTCAAAAGGTGATGAAGGAATATTTCTAGGATATTCTACTAAAATCAAAGCTTATAAATATTTGAATAAGGATACTAACAAGATGATTGAAAGTGAAAATGTGAGAGTTGATGAATTTTCTGAGAGGAATGATGAAGAAAGTAAAAATGAACAGAAAGAATATGGTAGATTTTTTTACATCGAGGAACTGGACACTCTACCCAACAACCTAGTGTTACCGAGAAATATGGTAATGATACCGAATGATAGTATTTATAGACTGAGAATCAACAAACTATTATCGATGAAGATCATGATCATGCATTGAGTGTAGAACACATTGAAGAAGAGAGAACTGAACCTGTACTTGCAAGATACGTAAGGAGACATCATCCAAAAAATTAGTTAATTAGAGATAAGAAAGAAGGAATGATGACACAAAGTAAGTTGAGAAACAACACATGCTTAGTTTGTAAATTTGAGCCTAAAACTGTTAGAGATGCATTGGAAAATGATGAATGGATCAAGGCAATGAATGAAGAGATTGAGAAAATATAGAAAAATCAAACATGGACATTGGTACTGAGATTGAAAGATAAAAATGTAATTGGAACCAAATGGATATTCAGAAACAAATTGAATGAGAATGGAGATGTCACTAGGAATAAAGCAAGACTAGTATGCAAAGGTTATGCACAAGAAGAAGGTATTGATTATGGTGATACTTTTGTACCACTTGGTAGACTTGAAGGAGTAAGGATAGTTCTTTCTTATGCTACTTACAAAGGATTTAAATTTTATCAGATGGATGTTAAATCTGTATTTCTGAATGGGATACTTGAGGTTGAGGTCTACATTGGTTTTGTTGATCCTAATCAGAGGAATATGGTATGTAAGTTGCACAAAGCATTGTATGGATTAAAACAAGCACTAAGAGCATGGTATGAAAGATTGCATTCCTATCTTATCAGTATTGGATTTGTTAGAATAAGTGACAACAAAATTTTGTATTTAAAAGGTGAAAATGATGACAAGATTCTTATTGCTGAAATTTTTGTTGATGATATCATATTTGGAGGACATGATAACTTATGTAAATCATTTGCTGATGAAATGAGCAAAGAATTTTAAATGTCAATGTTCGGAGAGATTAAATTTTTTCTTGGCTTGCAAATATTACAATGGAATTAAGGCACATACATCACTCAATCAAAATGCATCAAAGAAGTATTGAAGACATTCGGTATGGAGGACTCAAAACTAGTCAGTACACCTATGGTCACTGGATGCAAATTGACAAAGGATGACAAGTCAACCAAGATAAATCAGACCTTGTATATATCTATGATTGGTAAATTGATGTATGTTGTGCATAGTAGACCAGATATTGCACATGTGGTCAGAATTGTAGCAAGATTTTCTACTAATCCTAAAGAATCACACATAACTGTTGTAAAAATAATTTTGAGATACTTGAAGAACACTGCAAACTATGGTTTATGGTATAAGAAAGAAGGCAATTTTGAACTAAAATTTTACACAGATGTGGATTGGGCTAGAAACATTGATAATAGAAAGAGAACTACTGGTGGAGCATTATTTTTGGGAGAAAGATTGGTTACTTGGATAAGTAAGAAACAAGGATGCATTTCTCAGTCCACTGCAAAATCAGAATATGTTGATGTTGTTGCTAATTGTTCAAATATTGCATGGATAAAATAACTATTAGAAGGTATGAATGAAGACATCAATGACCTAGTGATAATATATTGTGATAACACAAGTGAAATTAATATTTCCAAGAATCATGTGATGCATGCAAAGTTAAAGCATATTTCTATTAAGTATCACTACTTGAGGGAACAAGTTCAAGAAAATCAAGTAAGATTGGAGTATGTGAAATCAAAAGAGTAACTTGCTGATATATTTACTAAACCCTTACCGAAGGACACATTTGAATACTTGAGGAGTAGACTAGGGGTCCATCCCCTATCTATCAATCACTAAGGTGATTAGGAGGTTGCATCAACCTATACTTTATCAGAATATCAAATGATGTTGATGCATAATGTTCACACTTTGGGTTTCCTAAGGCTGTGAAAATTGAAAGATGGAAGACAATCTGAACTGAATAACAATGCTATTATTTTGGCTATTGAACAACTGATTATTTTATTTTTGGCATTATTGTCAAAGGGAGAGAGATTGTATGAAATATTCAAGCTAAATATATAGGGGGAGAGACTGCATAAAGTAAGGGAGAGAACACAAAAGAGATATTATCGAAAGGGAGAGTATTGATGTTGTGTAATGATTAAAGATATTAAATGTATAAGCTAGGGAGAGCTTACTGAGTTATAGCATTTTCATACAAAGTTATAGAAAAAATGTTTGGTATTCTATGGAATATTTCATATTTTGTTGCCATCAATGCCAAAGGGAGAGATTGATAGACTACAACTGATTGAATATCTTAAAGGATAGATTAATAGACTTCGAAAGACAATGATTGATGATCATTGAGCTATTAAGGTATATGTGAGACATTAAATCAGTTAATGTATTGTCATTTATGTCAACTAGTTTTGACTATACTTATCATGATGGTTACAAACATCTTAAGAAGGAAATAATGGTGAAGGAATGTGATATCTACATGAATATGAGATGTATGAGAAAGATATGGATATGGTATTCATTGGGTAATGTATTGATGAGTCTATGCCATTATGTTAGTTATTTGATTGTATTACATGATTCTATTATGGATTAAACATCAAGATTGAACAAGTTTATGTGGTCAGTAAATGAAGAATTCAGTATACACCAAGTTGGAACTGTGTAAATCGAGAAATTGTAGTGTATACCGAGTACAATGTTAACTGAGCTAGTTATCACTGACACATTGCGGTGTTGACTGAGTGAAAGAAATAAATGGAACTAATGACTATTGAATAAAGATGATGAGTTGGACATTTAATGATGATTCTAAGGTTAAAGATAATGTTTTTTATGATGATCAAACAAAAGACAAAATTCAAGGATGATCGGATGAAGGAGAATGAAACATGTTACTGACACAACTGTTGAGGAAGGTTAAAGCAACAAAATAAATGGTGAAGATTAAGAGGAAAAATCTATGGATGGAAATAAAATGGTGTATTATGTCTATAAAAGGAGATAAGAGATTCAAATTAAATTCTAAAATACGCGTGAGAAGATTGCATTCATGCATGCTAGTCAAACTAGTTGAAGACATAATCGAGCAATTTTGCAAACAACACTGAGCATCAGAGAAAAGGAATTAGTGAACAGAACAGAGTTGGAGGAAACAAAGAGATTGAATTGAGATTATTGGCCAGAGGTATTTTGAGCTTAGCATAGATTTGAAAATCTATAAATCAAGTTGTAACCTTTAATAGGGTTGGCTCTTAACCGAGCTCACTTCAGAAGAGTGAAATATTTTGGGTTACTAGTCCCAGGTGGTTTTTCCCCTAACATGATTTCCACATTAAAAATCAAAGTGTTATATGTGTATGGATGTGGTGAATTATTATTTTACTTTACACATTATTATAACTGGATTGATCAATAAATACACTAGTTAATTTACTCCTATTCGGTAGATGAACAAAAAGGCACAACTGATATATTACTAAGTTGATTAAATTATTTGAAAGATTTGTTATATACATCAAGAAGTATTTGGGACTGTAGGATAACTAGACTTAACTGATTCACCCCCCCTCTCAGTTATCTAACATTATCAAATTGATTCCTAAAGAAGGTGATAGGACCCTAATAATAAAATGGAGGCCTATCACATTATTAAATGTGTCCTACAAGATTTTGGCTAAGCTTCTAGCTATAAGGGTGGAAAAGATTTTGCCTCATGTAATTAGACAAACCCAAATAGGATTTGTGAAGGGGAAATATATTCTATAGAATTTGGTTACATGTTGGGAAGCTCTTGATTGGGCTAAGGATTTTAGGTAGAAAAATCATATGATTCTATTGGATTATGAGAAATCCTACGACGAGATTGAATGAAACTTTATTTTTATGATGCTAGATAGCTTTGGTTTTCCTCCCTTCTTCTACCAAATAGTCATGACACTAATGAAGGGAGACACTACCTCAATGGAAATCAATGGTGGCAGATCTTCTCTGTTTGAACTATTTAAGTCTATTAGGAAAGGATGCCCTCTAGAACCTACCTTATTTGTCTTATTTTTTGATGCCCTCTTCCATCTCTTGAGAGAAAATACAATATCTCCTAAGGTCAATGTCATAAAACTTCCCAATGGTGAAGCAATATCTAATGTGAAATTTATCAATGACACTACAATTATCATTGAAATGCTTGAGAAAGATTTGTAGAACCTAATCAGCAAGTTGGATCTATTTTTCTCTGCATCAGGAAGTAAGGTTTCTCTCCCAAAGCTAATCATGTTGGTTTGGGAAGATGATCCCCTCTCATGGTGTAACAAATTATCCTTGGCATTGGGTGGACCTAGTCATATTGTAAGGTATCTGGGAATCCCATTCTCTATCAATCCCAATCTAAGAGAGATTTGGGAATGGGTTGAAAGGGAGATAGA
Source organism: Chamaecyparis obtusa (assembly GCA_027943335.1). Lineage (NCBI taxonomy): Eukaryota > Viridiplantae > Streptophyta > Pinopsida > Cupressales > Cupressaceae > Chamaecyparis > Chamaecyparis obtusa. The sequence continues at coordinate 289,012 of BSBK01000712.1, read as the reverse complement.
CACAAAGCTAGACAAATGGAATAACAAGTACCTTTCTTTGGTAGGTAGATTCCAAATTTGTGAGAAATTACTCTCCTCCTATACCATTTACTATGTCTTTGCCTAGTTGTTCAATCAGGCTCAAATCAATTATGTTCAACAGAACATCAATGACTTTATTTGGTTAGATGGCATGGGTAATAAGAAGAGGCACACTATTAGATGGAAGTGGTGCACTATGAGAAAAGAGCTCAGTGGGTTGGTATTGAAAGACTTGATAATCTGAGGCACCTCTCTAGCAAAAAAGTGGATTTCCAAGGCTACTCTTGGAGAGGAACCTTGGAAGCTCTTGATAAGGATCAATATTTCTAGGGCCAGTCTAGTCAAGGCTAAATCTTGGAGAAACCTTCGTATCAATGAATTACTGTCTAGAAAGATGGAACTTAATGTTGCAGGTTCAAATGTCTTCAAGGAAATATGGAAAAGATAGAACAGTGTAAGACATTTAATTTCTAATAACACCATATTTGATGATAGTAACAAAATCTATGGTAAAAACTCTATATGGTGGAATCTCCTTCACAGGGACAAACCTCTAGCTCTTTTGCAAGGTTTCTCTGTGAAGAAGTGGGCAAATAAAGGCAATAGGTACTTCCCTGACATAATTCATCAGGTAATATGGTATCTTGGAAGGATTTGGTAAGGAATTTTGATATCCCCCATACATAATGGAGAACTTATTCCCTTATTAAAGAAGCCTATAGTAACCTTAATCTTCCTAGACATTGTTGTGGTGAGAATGGTAGAATTGACCTTCTTAGATGGCCTGATGACACCCTCTTTCCTATAACCAAAGAAAAATACACTTACAAACTCCTCATTGAATCCAATGTAATATTTGATCACCTCAATCTCACTTGGAATGCTAATCTAGACCCTCATGCATCTCTGGTGCAACCTAATTGAGCCCAAGATGGCTTGCTTCATGTGGTATTTTTTTCTCCATAGGCTACATATAAAGAAACCTAATGGGGAGCTTAATGTTTGTTCTTTCTGTTGATGTTGTGAATCTATTTACCATATATTCTTTAAATGTTATTTTGCTAAATAAATATGGGGAATCTTTGGACTCACTGTGGACAAATGACTTCAATTTCCATCATGTTTTAGCTAGGAACTTCTTGAGTATCAATAAAAGAAATAATTCTTTCCGATCTATCTTATTTGTTTACATTTTATGGAAAATTTGGAAGTTGAGAAATGGTGATGTATTCAATGGTAGGGCTAGGTGTCTTATTGGGTCTCTCTAGAGACTCACTTACTATAACATCTCATTGCAGGTTTCTATGATATTAAAGCTAAACGAGGAAAGATTATTGAAGCCGATCAATGATGGAACAATATAGATGTATAGAAAAAATATGTGGCACATGGATATACTACTGTCAAGGCTAAGGAGGACAAAGATGAGTTTGATATCACACTTAGGGAACTCCTTCAACATATCAAAAAGAGTAAATCCAAAGAGAAAGAGAATGTTGTTGTTGCAACTCATCCTGGTACTCACACTGATACTCATGTTGCTACCTCTTCATCACAGACTAGCAGTCTTCCAAAATTCACCAAAAGAGGAACAACTTGGTTTTGGAATATTTACTATAGTAGTTAGATACTTTTTTTATTTTTTCATACTATGTAACCTTGTATTCAGTTTATCATGTATTGATGTAAGAGCAGTAACTCTGATGTACATTGAACTCTCAGGAACAACTTATGATATAATTTTGAATGTTTACAATGTATACCTAATAGAAGAAAAAATGTATATACAAAAATAACTAATATCACTTTTAAAATACCTCTTTTTTACTAATTTATAATATAAATAAAATAAAATTTAAAATTTATATATTCAAATATAATATCATCATTTAAGCTTAAATTTATGTATCCATTTAAACATATAATACTTTAAATAATTATAAAAATTAATGTTCATGAAAAATGATTATTCAAATCAAATAATTTATTTTATTTTAGTATAACTTTTTGGAAAGATAGGAAAAAACCTCTTGAGCTATTTTTCTCTATTTTTATTTTTGAAGAGTCAATGAAGGTGGACAATATGATGGTAAGAAAATGACTTTTTCTAAAGCTATGTTTAGTGTATAAAATTTATTTTTTTAAAGATATAATCACAACAAATTAATTAATGTGTTAGAAAGTTATTTTGGTATAATGAAGTTATAAAATGTAAGAGAATTATTATTTTTAAAATAAATTTTATGTATTGAAATTATGACTAAAATAAAATAGATTATAAATGTATATTTTAATGGTAATATAGACACGGGTCAATAGTGGCATGTTGGGATGGTTAAGTTGTTCTTGCAAATCTCATTGGGGATGATGTCTCCCATTTGTGGTCTCACTGGTTCATAGCTTCGAGTCAGAGTGTTTACCCCTCTTTTAAAAAAAATGGTAATATACATATTACTCCTTTAAAAGGGGATTATAAATCATATTATAGTGTTAATAATTTATTCTTTTATATGTAGTGCTACATTTTGAATCACTCTTAAGATGATTTTTTTCAAGATGATTTATGATGGTGCTACTAAATGAAACTCAAGGTTGAATTGCACTGGTGTGGTGTTTTAATTTTTTAATGGATACTTCTTCAAATGTGTTTTTCACTTGTGAGTATCCAAGGCTAATAATGAACTAAAAACTTTAGCAATCTTTGGAGGTGAATATGGTTAAAATGGATACATAGTAATATACCTAACATTCAACACATATTCATTTGAAGTTGAATTTGGAATTGGAATAGCATAAGTAAATCTAAAAATACTTGAAAATCAATTAGGTCAAGATACATACCTCATCATGAAATTGATGCATAAATACCTATTTTCTGAAGTCTGTGTACACTTTCTGGAAAATCCGAAACCTATCTTGGACTAGAAATGTCGAGATGACGAAAACCCAGAAATCTTTCTCCAAAATAGCTCAACTCAGGTTTGACCCTCATAAAAGGTCAAATGCTACATTTTTTATTTGAAGTCCGATTCGAATTCTGTTCGTGGATCCTGAAAGTTCAACAAAAAGGGTACTCAGATTTGTCCTCTGATCCTCAAAATAGCAACTGTAGATATCTGAAGGGGGAGTTTTGGGGTGGCTATATAGGGTTTTGCCTTAGTCAAACCCCCATTTTGGTGGTCTCCACCTCCATGAATAGCCGATTGAAATAGAATGTGTGTGTGTATGTATTGAAAGTGTAATGCCAAGATCTAATCCTCTAGATCAAAACCCTAGCATGAATGTGTATGAAATAACAATGCATAGATTTGAATGAGATAGAAAAGCATACTAAGCCCCCAAGGCTAAAGTACTTCTACCAAACTCACAATCTATAATTGCTACTCCATGATTGAATCCTTGAATGCTTGAAAGTTGATAATGGTGGATCAAGGAAGAAGGGATCTCTCTTGCTCCAAATATGAGTCTACAAAGATTCTAGATGTCAATAATGGCTTGATCTTCTATATCTTCCTCTTGCTAACTTGCACCTTCACTATTCCTCCCTTGCTTGAATTCTTGCTTGCACTTGAGAACTTGCAATTGCTTGAGATGAGATATGAAAACTTGATGTGAAAATGAGAGGAAGACCTCCTTTTATAGTGATCTAGGGCACAATCCTCTAGAGGGGCCACCTTGGAGAATTAAATCCCAATTAAGTCCTCACCTTTAGAAAATATACCTAGATTAAATGTAATTAAAGGATTTACCATCTCGAAACCCAAAATGGCTGACTCGGAGGCGGGAAAATAAATTTCCCTAAAGCCCGAAGCCCAAAAATTAAGGATCTTGAAAATTTGGAGAAAGGGGTCAATGTCAAGGTTGACCCTGACCTAGTCAAGGTCGACCTAAGACATTGACCCTGGTCCTAAATTGACTCAAAACCAAGTCAAGAGGTCCCAGGGATGCCCATAAACCTAGAACTGATGCCAGAATAGGACAGAATGTCAGGAATAGACATAAAATCCTATGATTACTAAGATGAAGGCCAAGAGGATCCATTTCTAAATCCTACCCAAAAAATAGAGCCATGAAAGAGGGAAATTCAGGAGAATCCTCAGGATTCTAACCCTAATTTCACCTATAATGAAGAAGATGAGTGCAAAATGCATCCTAAATGCATGTCTATCATGATAAATGTATTAAAAGAGGGTGCTAAACCTATCAAGATGGAAGTGCTTCCATTTTAAGATGATAAATTTAGCCCCCACTTTAGCTTAGTTATGACACTACGTGAATATGCAAGCTAAAGTAAGAAAACATCATAGTAAATAAAAAAAGGATATAGCCAAGTCCTCGATGTAAAAGATCCTGCAGAAAACTGTTAGAACCTGCAACACACAAGGTTAAGGAAAATATATAAATCACCTAAATCTTACTATATGATAATTTGAGAAGTGTATAGAGCCCCTTATGCCCCCCCTATTTTGGCTTTCTACTTCGGAAGGGTGAAACAGGGTGATAAGCAAAACTCTATATGTGGGATATGAAAAGTGTTGAAAAGTCCTTTCCTAAACCAATTATAAGGATTCCCAACCTTCCTAAACTAGTTCAAGGAGTTAGGTATCTAAATCATGATTCCAACGCCACTGATGACACTGAAAATGGAGTTACCGAACTCAAGTTATGATGAAAAGAATGGATGTCTGTCTAAATGCATAAGGAAGAAATTTTGAATTTACCCTAAGAAAACCCTAATTTAACTTTATAAAAGAGATAAAAAGCCAAAACTTACTCATTATTACCATTTGAAGATTCGAAATGAGAAAGCAAGATGCCGAAAAGAGAAGAGCTATGAGCGACATGCCTGGAGTCTTTGAGACATAGCTTAGCTACCAGATGACCACTACTCGAGGAGAGTTGTGCCTTTATCCACCTTTGTGTTTTTTCAAATTCCTATTTTTGAGAGGTCAAGTTGATTTTTCCCCCTTTAGGTCAACCCTGACCCATTTAGGTCAACATTGACCCACCTAGGTCAACTTTGACCCATAAAATTCAACATTGCCCAAGGGGTTTTTGTCATGTTTTGAGATGAGGTCGACCTTGACCTAGTAAAGTCAACATTGATCCAGTAAGGTCGACATTGACCTAACTAAGGTTGAATTTGACCTAGTTCAGCTACATTTGCAGTTTTGATGATGTAGATTACTGATATGATGTTTGTTTGTGTTTATAGGACCTTCTGCTTCTAAGAACATCCTTTTGGGGATTTGCTAGTGAATGTCAAGGAGAAACTGTCCGAGCTAGATGATGAGGAGATGCAATTACTGAGGGATGTGGGACTATACTAGGTATCAATCCTTCCAAAGATCAAACTACACTGAGCCATGTTGTCAACTCTGATAGAGAGATGGGATGAGGATACATGCTCCTTCCATCTTCCATGTGGGGAGATCACAGTGACTTTAGAGGATGTATATAGGATTATGCGGCTTCCAGTCCGAGGGGAGATTGTCAGACCTAGAGCATAGCATGGTTGTGAGGAGATCCATGCAGACATAGAGTACTATATAGGTGTGCGTCCATTGATGTGGAGCCAATCAGATCAAATCCCACTATCTGTCGTATTATCAGGCCCTACACCTTTAATACGGAAGGTGATGTTGTGCATAGTATCCTTGGTTGTGTTACCCAACTCAAAGGGTACCATATTTTGTTCACCTCTGACACATCTCATACAGAAGATGGAGAGAGAGAGGACCATATTATCATGGGGTCGCAGCATACTAGCTCAGTTATACCATGAGCTGAGTCAGTTAGTGAGGTATTAGCGAGAGAGTCTATCGACATGCACAGTTCTATAGATATGGATCTTTGAGCATTTCACATGTACACATCCATAGGGAGTGTCAGTGATGGTAGATGCAAGGATAGCAAGAGCTTTTACATATCCTTTAAGGGATATATGGCAGTTTGGGGATATGCTCTATTGGAGAGTACATCTAGACTGCATTGCCAATACTGATGTGATATGGAGACCCTACTGCTAGATGACAGAGTGGCCTGATACATGATTCCAGATGAGACATTCACAGTAGTGAAAGCTTCTAGAGGGTCATCAAAGTCATATAGTGATGCCCTACTATTATGATTAGGTGAAGAGGCAGTTTGGCCTCTTACAAGGAGTCCCTAAGGTAGTACCTCGCTATATGCATCTGACAAGATACTATCAGAGACCTGACGCCATACGCCAACCATCGATAGAAGACATTAAGGATAGTGATACAGAGGAGATAAAGGATAGAGAGGTACCATCAGATGTAGCCTATGTAGGTGTGAGCTGAGATTACATTAGGTACTAGAGTTTGGAGGGGACCCGTCCTATCTTTCTCGAGGATTATCCTATAGGTGATCCAAGCTTTACAGAGGGGACACACTAGGATAGTGGAGCCACCAAGGATGAGGATATCAGAGATGAGGAGGAGCACATCTTTGAGGGATAACCCATGGAGGAGCAGAGAGCAGAGGAGAGAGCAGAGGATATGCCCCCAGCTAGTGATACTGGTACAGATATACCTATTACACACACATCACCATTGAGATCACGACGGCCCCCACGGCCCCACACAGAGACACCACCATCGAGGCCTAGACATAGCGAGTGTGGAGAGAGTAGTCACTTTGTGCCCCCACCATCCAGGCACTTTAGTGACGTCCACTAGGGAGACCCAGGTATAAATTTGATTGAAAATTGCTTGAATATATAATTTGATGAAATAGATAAGATACTAAATTGATAGAAGTTTTTCTTTCTATAGCTAGCATAGTGGAGTGGAGGAGCTTTGTATCTGAGATTCTCAAGGATAACATTATATCCTACTGACTACCAGTCGATGAGAAAGAGTCTTCCATTGGTCACAGAGATCTCGGCAGACATGCTGACATCTTTGTATGTATCCAGCAAGAGCTGAGGATGTGTAGAGAAAGAGAGGAGAAGATGATGACAGAGATACAAAGTCTTCGCAAGTGTGTACAGGGTATGAGCATATCCAGGAGTCACACACGGACACACAAATATTCATCTTCTTACCACAAGGCAAAGAGATATGGGAGTCACCAGCCAACAGAGCGTCATAGTGATAGATGTAGTGATAGACAGGGCCATTGGCCTCATATGTATCAAAACTTTGAAAAACTAAATTTTTGATGAATGAAAAAACTTTCTCTACTAATTAGTTCTATGTTTGATTACTATGCTTTCATCAATATAAAACTTAATAGAAAGAAAGAAAGAAAGAAAGTGCATAAACATATTCAATATGTAATTTTTACAAAAACTACATAACCTATAAAAGAAATATTTATAAGGAACACATAAATGCACATGGAACAAATGAGATTAAGGGTAATAATGTTTAAGATGCATAATATTAATGGGCTCCTTAAAAGAAACACCATCCATATCAGCAAGTTTGTAAGCACCAGAACCAAACTTTTGAATAACAACAAAAGGGCCAAGCCAATTAGGGCTAAATTTTCCTTTTTCACCCAGTAAAGCATTCACATTTCGTTGATTCTCATAAAGAACTAAATCACCAACTGCAAATGTTTGTTCAATTATCTTATGATTGTATTGTTTCTAAAGAGATTTATGATAAGCTTTTATATGTTCTAATGCATGTATTTGTTGTTCATCTAACATTTCTAATTCTTGTAAGCGTTGTTCATGAAAAGTATCTTTATCAATTATCCCATGAAATGAAATATGTAAAGAAGGTATTTCTAGTTCCAAAGGCATAATAGCATCAGTACCGTAGACAATATTATAAGGAGAAGTACCCATGGCGGTACAAACACTAGTCCTATAGGCCCATAAAGCATAAGTCAATTGAGTATGCCAATCTTTGGCATGCTTATTAACTATTTTTCTCAATATTTGTTCAATAATTTTATTTGATGCTTTAGCTTGTCCATTAGATTGAGGATAGTAAGGAGTTGAAAATCTATGTTGAATCCTATATTTCTCCAAGAATTTTGTGACTTCTTTATTTTTAAAAGATGTTCCATTATCCGAAATTATCGTCAAAGAAATACCAAATCTTGTTATGATATTATTAAGGATAAAATCACAAATAACATCTGTCGTTGTTGAATGAAGAGGAACAGCTTCAACCCACTTTGGGAAGTAATTCATAGCGGTGAGAATGTATGTATGTCCTTGAGAAGAAGTCGGTGAGATTTTTCCAATAAGGTCAAAACCCCAAACACTGAAAGGCCATGGAGAAACTTGATTACGAAGCTCATGAGTAGGAGCATGAATCAAATTACTATGTTGTTGACATTGAGGAGATTTCTTAACAAACATGAAAGAATCTTGTTCCATTGTTTGCCAATAATATCCCATTTGAAGAAATTTATTAACCAGAGATTTTCCACCAAAATGTCCTCCATAAGAACTAGAATGAGCCTCTGCTAAAGCTACAGGAATTTTAGTTCTATTAAGACATCTTAATAATAATCCTTCGTAAGAGCGTTTGTAAAGCGTATCTCCTAAAATGATGTACAGAGCTGCAAGTTTCTGAATATGATTACGTATGTTCCTTGTTGTTGATTCAGGAAAAGTACCATCCTTCAAAAAATGAAAAATATGTGAATACCATTCATCCGAATGCAAATTGAAGCAGTTAGAGGTGATCTTATCAGAAATTGTAGGGCATTTAAGAGTTTGTATAGTAAATTGAAAGTTTTTCGCATTGTTCTCGAGACAAACCAAGGAAGCTACACTAGCCATGGCATCTGCATGTCGATTATCCTTCCTAGGTAAAGTTTGAATTGTATAAGAGGAGAATTGTGAAATCACATCAAGAGCTAAATCTCTATATCGTGTCATTTTAGCATTTTTAGTTTGATATCCTTCTTTAATTTGTTCAACTATCAGTTGCGAATCACCATATATTTGTAAATGTTGGATATTGAGGGATGAAGCTACTCGTAGTCCAGCTATAGGGGCTTCATACTCCGCAATGTTATACAAGGAAAGGTTAATTTATATGATAAAGGGATGGGTTTTTTTGTAGGGGGAATCAAGATGATACCCACACCAGAACCTATTTTACACTTAGACCCATCAAAATATAATTCCCAAATATCATCTTGTTGAATAGTTAGAATATTATCGTCAGGAAATTCTATAGAAGTAGAATTTTCATCTAGACAAGGACTAGGAGCCTCGGCTAGATAATCTGTCAATGCTTGTCCCTTAATAGATTTTGGAGAAATAAAATTAAGATCAAATTCGGTGAGCAACATAACCCATTTTGCTAATCGACCCGAAAGATCAGTTTGTGAGAAAAGATGTTTCAAAGGATCAAACTTGACAATCACATTAACTTCAACATTTATAAGATAACGCCTGAGTTTCTGACATGCATAAACTATAGCTAGACATTGTCTTTCTAAATCTATATATCATGTTTCATAATCAATTAAAATTTTACTAATGTAATACACGGGTTTTTCTTTACCATTATCATCAATTTGAGCTAACAATGCACTCACAGCCCGTGGAGTCGCTGAAGTGTATAATTGAAATGGTTTATCAAAATTTGTGGGTTGCAAAATAGGAGGATTCACAAGATACTCCTTAAATTGCTCAAAAGTTTGTTTACACTCCTCATTCCAAGAGAAAGTGGTATCCTTTCTAAGCAAGGAAGTAAAAGAAATAGTTCAGTCAACTAAATTAGAAATAAAGTGACGAATAGCTTGTATTTTTCCTTGTAAACTTCATAACTGAGAAATATTCTTAGGAGGAGGCATATTAACAATAGCGTCAATCTTTTCAGTATCTACTTCGATGCCTCACTTAGAGATTATAAATCCTAATAATTTACCAGAATCAACTCCAAAGACACACTTCTTAGGATTCAATCTCATATTATAACTTCTAATTCTTTCAAATATATGTCGTAAAATAGTAACATGATCTTCTCTTTGTATAGATTTTGCCAAGATGTCATCCACATAATCTTCAAGAATCTTATGAATGTAATCATGAAAAATCAGAGTCATAGCCTGTTGGTAAGTTGCTCCCCCATTTTTTAATCCAAAATGCATCATGACCCAACAAAAGGTTCCCCAAGGTGTTATAAATGCAGTCTTAAATTGATCTTCAGGGGGGATAAAGATTTGATTATATCCCAAAAAACCATCCATAAAAGATAACAAAGCATGACCCGTTGTTGAATCCACAATCATATCAATATTAGGTAGCAGGAAATCATCTTTCAAAGATGCCTTATTTAAATCTCTAAAATCAGTGCACATCCTTATCTTATTTTCTCCTTTTGACACAGGCACAATGTTTGAAATCCAATTTGAGTAATCAATAGAACGGATAAATCCAGAATCCAATAGTTTTTCAATTTCACCTTTGACTAACAAATCAATTCGTGGATTCATCTTTCAAATTTTTTGTTTCACAGGTTTCATATTTGGTTTTAGAACAATGTTATGAGTCACTATCTTAGAATCTATACCTGGCATATCCGAATATGTCCAAGCGAAGATATCCTTAAATTCAAACAAAAGGGAAACTAACTAATCATGTTCATCCTGATTCAAACATTTCCCAATTTTTATCAACCTTTCAGAGTTATTCTCATCCACTTGAATATCAATAGTCTCAGTGATTAAAAAATCACTTCTTATCAGAGAATCCATTGGTCAAGGGAGAATATCATGTTCTTCATGTTCTCCAAAATAAGCATATGTTTTGAAGCAATAAGGCTTTCCTCGTTTGTGATGAAATTTAGGTAGATCCTCATAAACCCCTAAAAATTCCATTAAGGCTTCATCCTTAGGAAAAATATCCAAAGAGTATTGTTGATTAAGGTCAATAAGCAATGGGTTAACCAATTTCAACTGTCCACTACAAATATGATTAACATTAAGAGGAAAAGCCGATGGTTGTCGATAAGGATTATATCCTAATCCATACATATGATCATAGACGTCATTATCCAAAGGTACTTGTATACCTTGTTCATATTTACCACATCCTTTCCCATTAAATCCTGATTTCTTAAGCAAATGATAACCAGGGCCATATCTATTAGTCATGTCAGAAGGAGTCCAAGGAGCGGCATATGTCACAATGTCATAACAATCAGGCTTTATAGTGTCAAGTGTTTCATTAATCGAAGCGGCAACAAAATTACTTTTTAATTCTTCAGACAACGGGGAAGAAGTAAAAACCTTTTTCTCAAATTCACTCTATTGCTTCATGAATTCTAAATCAGAGACCTTGTATTCTCCAATAAAGGTAGGGTTAAAATCCAATGTCCCCCAATCATCCTCAATCAAGGAAGAAGAAGAAGATGGAACTTCTTGTTGTTGAATTTTAGGTTGTATAATTTTAGGTTGTTGTTTCTCTGAATGTTTTTCAATCTCTTTATTAGGTTGAATAGGTTTAGAGTTCTTAGCATATTATGCATTTAAGCAAGGGTTTGGAGCATCATCCACATGTAATGTATACATTAGATTATTATAGATGAACCTAACCTTGCGATGAAGAGTAGAAGGGACTGCATGCATAGTATGTAACCATGGTCTTCCTACAAGAAGGTTATAGTTGAGAGGTCTAGGCATAACATGAATAGGAGTATTTAGAATAACTGGACCTACTTTAACAGGTAAGGTAATAATACCCAAAGTTATTTTCACAATATTGTCAAACCCACGTATAGGAACATTATCAAGTTGAATAGTTGATAAATCAGCCTTAATCGCTTTGAGCATATCCATGCTACAAACATTAAGTCCTGATCCATTGTCAATTAAGGTTCTATGAATGATACTCTGATTAATCGAGACAGCCACCATAAGAGCATCATATTGATTCTGCACCTCTAAGGAGGGTAAATCATTATCAGAAAACACAATAGGAGGTACATAGCGCATAGTATGCATACAATCCAAAATAGAATGAATGTTTTCTTGATTAAGAGGTGAAGCAGGAAGAGTAGATAAAGCTTTTCACAATGCCTCATGATATGTTAGAGATGTTTGAAGTAATTCCCATAAAGATATCTTAGCAGGAGTAGCACGCAATTGGTCAACTAAGTTGTACTCCTTAAAAGTAGATGGATACCTAGGTGCTTGAGGAAGCATAGGTTGAGAAGGAGGTAAAGAAACCGGAACAGTAGGTTGAGGGTTATTCTGTGTACAATAAGCATGCGAAACATAATCAGTGTTATCAAAGAAATCCAAAGGATCTCTAGGTTTACCATTAACTGTTATACGGGGGCATCCTTTTACCGTCATCAAAGGTGTAGAATATATCAATTTAGGTTTATCAATGTTACAAGTAGTGGGACATGAAGGTAACCATGCACACATCCTATGGTAAAGGTCAATTGGAGAGGTTGTGGAGGAGATAGGAATAGGATCCATAGAGACCACATTCGAACCATTTTCAGTCTCACTACCATGTACCTCATTAGGGATTATATCCTCTTGTATAATAAAAGCATCATCAAAGTACTCAAAACAAGAATCATACATGTTGAATACAAAGAAAGTACTAAAAGCATGAAAAATGTAAATATTTTTGTATTTTTAAAGGAATTTTGTAATTTTTTTGTATTTTTGAAATATAAATGCAAGAAAGAAATCTAATCTTATAAGCATATAAGAGTTAAATCTAACACCATAAAAGAAAGATTTTTCATAAACGGGTTCACCAAAATGAATATGGTTAAAATGGATACATAGTAATATACCTAACATTCAACACATTCATTTGAAGTTGAATTTGGAATTGGAATAGCATAAGTAAATCTGAAAATACTTGAAAATCAATTAGGTCAAGATACATACCTCATCATGAAATTGATGCATAAATACCTATTTTTTGAAGTCTGTGTACACTTTCTGAAAAATCTGAAACCTGTCCTAGACTGGAAATGCCGAGACGACGAAAACCCATAAATCTTTCTCCAAAATAGCTCAGCTCAGGTTTGACCCTCATAAAAGGTCAAATACTACATTTTTTATTTGAAGTCCGATTCGAATTTTGTTCATGGATCCCGGAAGTTCGGCAAAAAGGGTACTCAGATTTGTCCTCTGATCCTCAAAACAACAACTGTAGATATCTGAAAGGGGGAGTTTTGGGGTGGCTATATAGGGTTTTGCCTTAGTCAAACCCCCATTTTGGTGGTCTCCACCTCCATGAATGGTCAATTGAAATAGAATGTGTGTGTGTATGTATTGAAAGTGTAATGCCAAGATCTAATCCTCTAGATCAAAACCCTAGCATGAATGTGTATGAAATAACAATGCATAGATTTGAATGAGATAGAAAAGCATACTAAGCCCCCAAGGCTAAAGTACTTCTACCAAACTCACAATCCATAATTGCTACTCCATGATTGAATCCTTGAATGCTTGAAAGTTGATAATGGTGGATCAAGGAAGAAGGGATCTCTCTTGCTCCAAATATGAGTCTACAAAGATGCTTGATGTCAATAATGGCTTGATCTTCTATATCTTTCTCTTGCTAACTTGCACCTTCACTATTCCTCCCTTGCTTGAATTCTTGCTTGCACTTGAGAACTTGCAATTGCTTGAGATGAGATATGAAAACTTGATGTGAAAATGAGAGAGGAAGGCCTCCTTTTATAATGATCTAGGGTACACTCCTCTAGAGGGGCCACCTTGGAGAATTAAATCTCAATTAGGTTCTCACCTTTAGAAAATATACCTAGATTAAATGTAATTAAAGGATTTACCATCCCAAAACCTGAAATGGCCGACCCGGAGGCGGGAAAATAAATTTCCCAAAAGCCTGAAGCCCGAAAATTAAGGATCTTGAAAATTTGGAGAAAGGGGTCAATGTTGAGGTTGACCCTGACCTAGTCAGGGTCAACCTAAGACCTTGACCTACTCAGGGTCGACATAAGACATTGACCTTGGTCCTAAATTGACTCAGAACCAAGTCAAGAGGTCCCAGGGATGCCCATAAACCTAGAACTGATGCCAGAACAGGACAGAATGTCAGGAATAGACATAAAATCCTATGATTACTGAGATGAAGGCTAGGAGGATCCATTTCTACATCCTACCCAGAAAATAGAGCCATGGAAGAGGGAAATTCAGGAGAATCCTCGAGATTCTAACCCTAATTTCACCTAGAATGAGGAAGATGAGTGCAAAATGCATCCTAAATGCATGTCTATCATGATAAATGTATTAAAAGAGGGTGCTAAACCTATCAAGATGGAAGTGCTTCCATTTTAAGATGATACAGGAGGCTTTAATATCACAATATTGTCATATTGAGTCAATTAGAAGTGGACTCACATGACGTGAAATAGGTTGTGTAATACTAATGAGGAAGCCTATCTACTTTGTTATCAAAATTATGAATTTACATTTTTACATTTTTAAAGGAAGTAATAAAATGGTTATCTTACTAATGTTAAGATTGATCAAAGTTATTTTATCATAAAAATAAATGATCTTCCATATGAAAGAGATTTGATATCTTCATTTTTGAATGATTCTGTTTCTTTAAGAAAATTATTGGCCCAAACTTTAGAACTCCCCCTTCACAATAGTTTGGTCAAAAGATTATAATTGGTATTTAAGAAAATTATTAGCCCAAACTTTAGAACTCCCCTTCACAATAATTTGGTCAAAAGATTATAATTGATATTTGTAGTGGAGAATTCACTACATATCATTTATTTATGTTATCCAATATGATTTTTTCCCCTTGGTAAATGTTGCCTAATGTAGAGAATATAAATTTAGTGTTTTATCCTCTTGCATAGGCATGCTCCTCCTAATGTTTGTCATTATTCTATTAGAAATCTTTCAAGATAACTCCTTTTATTTTTTAGTTATATGATTTCTTTCTAGGACAATTAGTTTTCTCAATGTTTGTCATTATTTTATTATAAGTTACCTTTTAAGATAGCCCTTTTCTTTTTTAGTGATATATTTTCTTCTCGGCTAATAAGCTTTCACTCATCTCTACAAGTGTGAATGAGAGTTTAGTGTTCACAAATTTCCTTATAATAGCATGGATTAAGACCAATACTTAAAAGGAATATATTTTAAATTTACATTGTGGCAATATTGGACTTTGTCAAGGAGGTTTTGGGTGAAGATGGATAGAAAGATTTGGATGAGGATGCAATCCAAAGCAATCAATGAGTGTCGAGGGTTATCTAGAGCAATTTGAATGTGACCTAGAGTAGTTTGAGGGTGATCCAAAACCATCCAAAGTTGATAGAATGAGTGGAGTTGGGAAAAAAACCAAAATCTTTTTTTTGCTATTTTTAATCTTTTGGTAATTTATATTTTTGAATGCCTTTGTAGTGAAATATAAGGTCAAAACTGTCATTAGTCTCTTAAGTAGAATAGCTGGAGGAATTGGATTTAAGGGACTAAAATTAGAGCTCTTCGAGACCTTATCGACAATGTAAATAGTTTTAGATGTCAAGCACCGAGCATAAAGTTATGGGCCTACCAAGTTGGGGTGTCTAAATTCCTTTTTTTTTACAATTATAATTGTGTTTGTTTATTTTATTAAAAAAAAATATTCATTTTGAATTTGCAAGATTATTAAGATGGTTGGCAAGATTATATATAAGATTAGGATGAACTAAAAATTTGGAAGTAATTCATACCAAGACAACTATTTCAAATGATTTTATTCAAAATTTGGGTGGTCGAGTTCATTATTTAATTTCTAAAGAGTGGATTATTGGCATAGTATTTCCCAATGATTTGACTTTATCCTACTTAGTGAAAATATGGAATATTTTTTACTAGATTGTGTGGCTCCTCCAGCTTGCTTCCAATAGTCAAGGTTTTTGGAGCAAGTTCGATGTCTTACAGATTCCCTTTCTAAGGAGTTCACCAATTTGACATTATTTCATGAAGCTTTAGAATTACACATAGATATAATCTATGGATTATGATAATGAGGGTTATTCAGACATTTCTAATACAAATCACAAATCCACCATTTTGAAAAGTGGTGTTTCTTAGGTTATTTGCAAATCCTCTCTTTGATCTTGGTGTTTTGGTTTTGATCAAAGATGATTCTACCCCAAGACTCTCTTGTTGATTTAGTTTTTCGAGTAGGACTATGTTCAATTGTAGTTTTATAGTTCGAGTCAATTAACTTGAATTTTAAATTTTGTATATTTTTAGCATTTTCAATTCTATCAAGCTTTTCCGATACTTTTATTTTCTAGAAGAGAACCCATATAAAACTTTTATTCAACTTAAAAATAAATCATATAAAAATATAATTTTTAGAGATCATGTCCGAATTAAAATCCGGCTAAAATTTTGTGTAGCCTTCTATATTTCTTTTTCTTTTATCTTTGTAATAGTAAAATTTGCATGTCTATATCATTTTTCATTTAGTTTTGTGTTCATTTTGAGATAATATTTTAATACATGTATAGACCAACAAATAGTTCAATAGTACAAAATTAGACTCATTTATCTAGCATTTATGTATTCCTATGGAAAGATTTCCCCACAATATTCCTATATGAACATACTTTGATACATTCACAAAATCAGTGCACTTAATACATGTATCCATACACCTACTTTAATATAATTATTGTTTACCAATATTTAATGATTTACCTAGCTTGGGTTAACCCTATAACTATGAGTTCAATAACCATCTTTTCAAAACTTAAATTCAAAATCTAGTCAACCATTGGCCTTTATTTTCCTTCCTAAGTCAACTGCGTACATGATTTATGAAATTTGAAATCATGTACTAATATTTAAATGCACCTATTAATATTTATTTTTTATATCACATGCATCCTTTCTCATTTTAGAGCATAAATGGGCAATCAATAATGAAATATTTGAATTTGATGTACTTGTAGGAGTATGAAAATCTTTACTTTATTTTAAGGTACTTGCTTGTTGTTTTCAATCTTGTACATGCATTTTCAAAAGTTGAGCTGACACATCACATGTTTCCTAAGTTATTTTTATCTACAAACCCAAGAGCAAATAAAAAGACAAAGTAAACATAGACATATCCAACAAACCAAAGAGCAATGACATTGTGCAAGATAGAATCTAAACACAAAAGATGGACCCGCAATCACAAACTAGCCCTAAATTTATAGACCTAAACCCAAACATAATTACAACTACAAAATAGAAACGAAGACACTATTGACAAAACAATCAGATTTCAAAACAATAAACAATTCAAATTCAAAATGCTTATAAAATAATAAGGAGAAATTTGATGCCAAATAAAGTCATAGAAAAGAGGAGATTTTATGGATAAAATGTGTAAAACAAAGTTTATTAGAATTGAATGATGGCAGCAGGAAAAGAGGGATTTGGAGGAGGGTAAAATAATATTTTATTGAGGTCGGTGTGGATAAGGACGACTGCAGCCACCAAATATAATACTCTGCTTTCTCTGAATACGCAGAACTTGCCCATTTTTTAATTTCTGCACTGCAAGGTGAGAAGCCTGAAGTCCGTCCTCAAGACGCCACGTGTAACAGTGTCACTGGTTGGATATAAAATAATTACTGTCACTACATCGATATTGGAGCTCATTGTGGATATTGCAAGACTTTGTTTTCTCCATTTTGGACACACTCGTTCACAGATAAATACAGAATTTTCTAATTTTATTTTGTTATCTTTTTTCATAAAGGGTTTTGGAAGAATGAATTAAAAATCTCAAGATTTTTTCTATCTAATTTAAAAACTTAGTTTCCGTTTTAGTGATTAAAGAACATGTCTATGGATTACTAGAGTTGTTAATGGAGATGAACCTTGGAAATCTTTCTTACTTCATATTGGATTATGTTAGCCATATTTAGAAAGAAGTGGCAAGTTGTCAATTGGTTAAATAAATTACTTTTGTCTCTTTTCTTGAAAATCGGAACTTCATTTCCTTTACAGTCAATATGGAAAGCTTGGCAAAAAGTTAGTAAGTTATCAGGGCCCGTTTGGTTGCTGAATTAACCTGGAATTGGAAAACGAGAATTGGTTTCCCTTCTCAAAATTAAATTCTCAATTCCAATTCCATACCTCAATTATAATTCCAGGTTCTGAGGAGAATTGGTTGAATGCTCATTTTGGACCAAAATTAGAATTGGCCTATACCAATTCACCAATTCCTGTTTTCCAATTCCAGTTTAATTCATGTTTTGCTTCAGCTTCTATATGGTGGAATAAACTTATCACATAACACAATCAATCTCTTCCTATTTGTTTTCCAAAACGTCCTTCTTATCTATACAAGAAAGGAGTTAAGCAATTTAAGAACTTATGGGATTTTAGTGCCTTAATTGGGCCTCTTAGAAGGCTATCAGAGCAAATTATGGGTTGAACAATAAATATAAACATTTTGTGATTTCTCTTAGGTCTCTAGTTCCTTTTGAATTATTTATGAAGATAAACACCCCAAAGGATTGTAATTTTTTTAAAAAATGGCAATGGTTGTCATGCAGCCATTTCAATCACATTCCTTTGAAGAGGTTATATATTGATAGTCTTCCTAGTTGGCTCCCCACTCCTCGACTTAATTGTAAATGGAAGTGTAGATTTAGTTGAGTGAACCGTGACAATTTCTCTCTGAATTTTGATATGAAGGTACATCTTTCTTCATTGGATAACAAGAATAATTATAATGGGGTGTGCTTTTAACCGGAAAGCAAGAAATGAAACTAACAACCGTTCATCACTACGATACAGATGTGACTACAATAAATAACTAGAGGAAGATGGAAATGAATAACACAAAGATTACCGCCTAGCCTCCATAAAAGATAATTAGAAAAAATGAAAATGATGTTTTTAAAAAACATAAATAGAGTTAAGACTCAAAGATCTTATAGTCAATCATGTTCATGATATTGCAAGAGATTCATATAAGAAATAGTTGCATTAACACAAAGGAAGATTACAACTAGAATAAGATACAAAAGAGCACAAAGACTCAAAAGAATCTCTTCTTTATTTCCATAAACAAACTCCTAAGACACAAAGGCCCTCTTCCCTGTATCACTAGGTTGCCTTGGAATCTGATTGAGTCACGCTCATGCCCCAACGAGCAAGGGGAATCAGATTGTGTACCCTTCTATGTTCTTTGATTACATATTTATAAATTTTCCCAACGTGGCTTTTCTATTTACCAACCACCCCCTTTCTAACTTCATAAAAATAACCTTTTATTTATGTTCCGGGAGCCTTTTGGTTTCTGTAACCGATTCTTTAAAAGACTTCAATTTTCATCACCATTAGTTTCTTTTGATTACGTGACCCACACAATAATCTCCTTCTCTGGATTAGAGTCTTTTGGTCTTTTCCTTGTGTGTGTGAATTGTTGAAACTGCATATCCTACAACACAACATTTCTATAACTCATTAATTCAATTGTTAGTCCAAAAGAAATCAATCAAAATGACACAATGGAGACCAAATAATAGCTTCCTAGTCATAGCAAGTTTAATCTAACTATGGATTTTCTCTTAGATTATGCATTATATTAGTGACAAGCCACCATGAAATGGAAGATTCAAACCATAATGCATCTAGATGAATGCAATCAAGATGAATTCTATGATGAATTGCTCCTAAAATACTCTCAAATACTCTGAAAGTGCTCTAGAATCAATTTGGCATTATCTCCTTACAAAGTGTTCTAGATGATCAAATGAGCTTTATTAAAGGTTGCTTTTATAGATTTAACTTTGAATTGGAGGGTTGAGATCCATCCATGATGGACAATTGGGATTAAAACTTGAGTGATTCACTGATGTCATCCCATTGGTTTGATTTAAGTATTTTGTCCTTTTGTGGTTGATTACCTGATAGGACAATTTATTTAATACGCTCAATTAATAACTCTAGCCAAGGTATTTTTGCGTCATGATTTAATTTAACAGGCTAGGGTTAATGAATTAATTAATTCCCCTTTGATGATGGATCTTTGATGTTTGATTCTTGATTGTTGATGTGAGACCAGTTATGTAAGTAAATTGATTAAATTCACTCAAACAAGATTGTCTAGGATCAATTTAATATAATAACCCTTAGATTAAAATTTTAGAACAATTAATAATGATTTAGACCTTTTGATTTACCTAGACATTTTTAGATAATTACACTCCTAACTTCTATTGCATTTATATTTCCAATTCTTTTTAGCATTTGAATCTTAAATTCTTGAATTCAAGGACTTGGAAGTTATGAGGGAGTTGATGCAAATACTTTCTCACCAGAGTATGAGATGTCAGTTAATTCGAGCGGTCTTCATACCTTGCCAAGCCCAATTGGTAAAATAAACTTCTGTGGCCTTTGAAATAACACAGAATAAAATCCCACCTTGTGGTGTCTCACTTTTCTAGTCTTTTATTTTGCATGAAGATCACTTGGAGATTCTATGTTTTCTACAGATTCTTTTTGATATTTTTTTTGACACACCTGGGATCATCGCGGGCTGAGGGGAACATTCCAGAATTTGGGACAATGGTGTGCAACATTGAGGATCCTCCACTGAACACATCATTTCCCTATGAGTCTTCATGAATGTCCATATTACAATTGGGTCTGCAAAACAACCATTGGCTTTGACATCAATAAGCATTGTATTCTTTGTATTCTACCCTGCGTGCATATTGAACGCACCCTGAACGACAGAGCAGCCTTGTGATAGAATAGGGAACATAGGAGGAAACGAGCTTATGGAAAGGCAGTAACCAGTCATTGAGAAAATGTCATCACCACACACCGAATCTATAAGTTTGAAAACCATGATATCTACTAAATCAGCCCCTTGAATCTTTAATGCATCCTCTTTGAAGATCCGATCAGTAAGTAGTAGCAACAATTATCCCACTTGCAAAGACCTAAAACTTTGTGACAAGAGTACTCTTCATATATATACATGGAAATTCTAGTTTCGTATGAATAAGCTCTTTCAATATACTTCTTAATTCAAATTTTGGAATTCATCACTTCTAAAATAGAGCATAAGATGAATTGGGGATCTGAAAAGTTTTAAAATTTTCAAATTCCGAAATTGGGTTCACACTCTTGAAGATTCCTTGCAATGAATCCCTAGTGTCATTTAGCTATTATCTTTTTCTCCTTGTATTGTTTCTTGAAAACCTAAAAGATTTTCTAGTCCAAAACATAAAACTCGACAGGACAAAGAGGATCCTCCTTTTGTTGCTTCGGCTCAGTGGTGGAATTGAACTCAATGTTATGTGCTTTGGGAGATACTTCTTTCTCTTTATGTCGTTCACCCCATAGTTATATCCACTTGAGGGGGATCAGAGGTGTCCTTTAAAGAAGGATTTCCCAAGTTCAATTTCCATGTTGTTTTTGTGGATCTTGTTCTTCTGATGAGAAGGGTCCAGGTTTCCTCATCTTCCATTTTTTCAATTGTCTCCATGACATGATCCATTGTTGGGGACTTATTCTTCAACCTTATATACACCTTTGTTGGAACAACAAGAAATAGAGTCATTCCTTTCTAGGTTCTAATCTTGACTAATTTAATCTTGGGCTTGGATGATGAAGGGACATTTGTCATCTTAGAAAATAGTTGTTGGAGCCACTGGAGGAGATGGAGTAGGAATAGTGATAGTTGTTGCAACTATGGAAGATTCACCTTAATGTTTGTCCTTATCCTTTTGTTGCCTTTGAATTTGAGGGGGCACATGAGTTGCAACCTCTGTGCATGGCCTAAGGCCTCCCTTAAGAGAGAAGTGGCTGAATTTTTCTTAAATATAGACACATGTGATCTCTTGCCTTAACCAATATCATGTTTCAAAGGCTTGTCTACCCCTTTAACGATTTCATGGATCCTTCACAAAATAGACCTACTAGGAAGAGCCCCTATTAGGTCTCTTATTCCGGGAAAATAGGACTTTTCACCAAGGTCATGTCAAGGGACCCTACAACTTTCTTATGGATTCTAGCTTCAATAGTCAACCTCTCAAGGATTTTTGAGGTTTTAGGGTTCTACCCTTCAGTACAATGCCCTAACCAAAAATGAGTATTTTGGGAGGGTTTTAGGTCTCCTCTAGATTCTTGGCTTGTCTGCAAGTGTTGGGAAACCAAATGGATTGGTTAGACCATCTCCTCTTCACCAGATCTTGGTAAGATCTCTGCCTTCGACCTCCAATCCCCAATATATAGCTTCATACACACCCCTACAAGTTATCAATGTTGTAGCTTATTCTTTCCTAGTTGGGCTCACCATAGGCTCGCCTAGGGTAAGACATTGAAATTTCTTCCCATGCTTTTCTGATGCAATCAAGGATGGTGGATCTAATGAAGGACAGTCCAAACCTTGCAGCCAACAAAATTACATAGTGGAATACTCAACACAACATATAACACAACAATTGTTTTAAGTAATTTGCATTAACATGCCCGACTGTAAGGCTTTTCAGGTTAGGGCTAGTTACAAATAGAAATAATTCTTCAAGATCCACAAATAGATCCAATACAATCTTAGCTAGTTCAGCTCTGAAGACAATCAGAAGCTGATGGAAACTCTAAGGCAGATCTGAACTTGAGCTCGCAAGCCTCCAAGCAATCCCCTTGTCTCCAAGTGTGCAACCACTAGCTCTGCTACAAACAACTATCAGATATCAATCTAATCTGCAAGATCATGCAAGGCCTTTACTCAACTTTGCCAACTTCAGCTTTCAGAACCTCAGATCTGACTCACTAAGTCTTCCAAGTCATGAACTTCTCTATCAATCTCCTAATGATCTCCCCTCTGTCCTTAAACATCTACCCAACCATCCTATAAATACTAGTCATCAGCCACAAGTCAGCTGGATGAAACCATTAGCTCCCCAAACAAATAATTAAATGCCATACAAGTCAGCTTACAATTGTATACAAACATTTAATTTAACATGTCGGCCCATAACAATAGCTATCAACAATAAATGCACCAAGTCGGCTCAACAAATCACACAGAACTCCAGTCGGTAAGCTAGATCTACCGAGCGATAGTGAATTAACTGAGCACGTCAGGAATCACCGAGCACCAGTGTCGACCGACCACCATAGGCATGACCAAGCAACACCTTCACCAAGTGCCAGAGACTACCGAGCTTCCTTCAATGACCAAGGACGTCGGTCAAGGCTACAACCGAGTAACACCAACCAAAATACAAACACCAAATGTAGTTTCACCAAGGACAAAGAATGACCCTACCTTAACCTTGGATGCCCTTGCATCAAACACCCAGATTCCAAAAGATGTTCATATGTGAGAAGAACATCTTCCAGGATTCAACACATAAATCCCGAACTGGTTCTTCACATACAAATCCTCCACCTTTTCTGCTTGTAGATTCTTCCACTTTAGTTTCCTTTGTCTCTTCAAGTCTTTTCTTGACAATATACAGGTCGGTTCTCCATACTGATCATTCATTTTCTCTGGATCCACAATCTCAACTCGGCTACCAATACTTAGGCTTCTCCTACCGAGCGTTGTATCCATCAAAGGCATCAGGGAAAATTTTTTGTCATCCTTCTCAACAGTAAAAATATTTCGAACACAGTCATAAATAGCTCTACAATCATATTGCCAAGGTCTACCGAGCAATATATCACAACTATTCATCTTCACAATGTCACATAACACAAGATCCTTGTACTAGTCAATCTGAACATCAATGAGGCATTGTTCTCTTACTTCCAAAGCATGATCATCTTGTAACCAGCCAATCCTATAAGGACAAGGATTCTTCATTCTATTCAATCCAAGTCTCTGAACCATGTCCTCAACAACAAGGTTATCAGTACTACCACTATCGACAATAACATCATAGAGTTTACCTTCAGACTTGCATCGGGTTCTAAACAAGTTACTCCTCTGACAAGGTTCCTCCTTTGTACCGAGCAATGTTCATCGCAGTAGCAAGTTCTCTGATTCAGGTTCATTCTGAATGTTCTCATTCATCACAACAGTTCATCAGTCAACCTTCTTCTGTGTACACTCAAAAGAATGGTGTCCTTCCTCTCCATAGTTATAGAAAGTTGTTGGACTATAATTGATTTGGAATATGATTGAAGAATCCGTGATTAAAGATCACTGAGGAGTTGCTAATTAGATATGTAATATGATTAAATCAATATTATGTTGTCATTGATGTCAACTAGTTTGACATCACTTATCTTGTAAGTTACTATACCGAGACATCTGAAGAAAGGTGAAAGAGATGAAGAATAGAGAAATTTACATGAGAACAATGTACATGACAGATGAAGATAAGGAATACATTGAGTAACTTGTTGATGAGTCTATGACTTGATGATATTGACTTTATTATGTTGCATTCATCTATGATGAAGTATAGAGCTGAAAGACACAAAGCAGTGTTGTCGATAAATGAAGCATTTCTAGTATACACCGATGGAGTGTAGTGTATACCGATTGCAATATTAACCGAGCAGTGTTCACTGACACATTTCTTTGTTAACTGAGCGAAACAGAATGAACTAAATGATTAGTTTAGCCGATAAGATTGATGAGCTGACAAGTGTATAAGATCGAGGTAATGGATAATATTTGTTACACAGATCGATGACTAACGAAATTTAGGAAAGATCTAAAGGATGAGAATCAAACGTGTTATTGACACAAGTGCCGAGAAAGTTTGAAGCGGCAAAATCTATGAATGTGGTTTAGCGGAAAAATCTGATGGTGGAGAAGCAAATGATTTATCCGTCTATATAAGAGAACAAAATTTCTTTATGAAATGATGTTGAAAGAAGTAGAAACTGCAGGAATATCGCGTGAACAAGGTTTTCATGCATTCTGATCATACTAGTTAAGTAAGAACCGAGCTGCAGAACAATTACCGAGCTATAGAGAGCAATTACCAACGAATAGTAAGTTGATACAATATTGAATCTGAAGTGAAATATTGATTAGAAGGATTTGTATGGATTGAATATTGATCTGTAATCTGCAATTGAAGTTGTATTAAGGTAGGTCATTTATTGTTACATATTTAACCATTGTGTACAATCAAAATCTCTTAACCGAGTGGACTCTGAAAGTCTTATGATGTATCATTCATAGAATGAACATTGTTATCCTGTCAACCCAATAATGAATGCTGGTTGGATGATAACTTCTAGTCTAAAATCCTCTAACAAGGTCACACTTGACAGTGTGTTTGTAAACCTTTAACAGGGTTGAGTCTTAACCGACCTCACTTCAGAAGAGTGAACAATTTTGGGTTGCTGGTCCCAGGTGGTTTTTCCCTTTACAGGGTTTCCATGTTAAATCTCTTGTGTTATGTGTTGATTGTGATATTTATTTGTTATCATTCTTTACATGTTACATGTTAGATTTGATCGGTAACTGTTATGGTATTAGACTGGTAATCAATAAAAGCACAAACAATGAAAGTTTTATTGTTTATCGAGGAGCAGAAATTGTAGAAGTTGTTTTGAATTATACATTTTGTTTTGGGACATTGGATAACTAATTCACCCCCCTCTCAATTATTCTAACAATTGGTATCAGAGCATTGGTTTCTTGGAACAAGAGTTTTAAGAACTTAAGCATAAAGGTCTCAAGATGTATAAGAGGGAAGTACCAAAATTGAACAAGGAGAACTTCACAGTATGGCAAAGCTAGATGAAGCTGCACATATCTGGAATTGGGAACTTTGCACTACATCTGATGGAGAATGGTTACATACAACCGCCCACTGGTCCCTTAACTCTTGATCAACTAAAGGACAAGCATGAACACAATGTTACTATGATGGAACTTGCTACTGCCTGTATCGACCCTGAATTTGAAGATATTAAGACATGCATGACTACCAAAGCAATGTGGGATAAATTAACATAAATATATAGTGGAGATCTGAATGTCAAAAGAGCCCGAGCCGAAAGTCTGAGAGGCAGATTTGATGATATGAGAATGAAAGAATGTGAGAACATTGTCCAATATTCAAATAGACTCAAAGAGGTGGTACATGCTATTAGAGCATCTGATGGAGTAATTGATGATGAAACAGTGATAAGAAAGATTCTCAGAACTTTGCTACCAGTTTATGCAATCAGGATTTTTGCAATTCATGAAACAAGAGCTACATCCAACCTTACTCTTGACACTCTGATTGGTAAACTTACAACCTTTGAATTAAACAACTTTGATAACAGTGTTGTTCCTTCTTTGAATCCACTTTCATGTCTTCTTTGAAGATTGGAAAGTCTAGCAGGAATAGTAAGAATTGTGATAGTGATGACAATACCGATGATGAACTTGATGAGCTTGAAGCTCTTATGGCTAGAAGATCACCCAAAGGAAAAGGAAGATATAGAGGTAAGCTACCTTTGGCATGCTTTAATTGTAAAGAAGTTGGTCACATCGCTGCTAGATGTCCTCAGAAGAAAGATGATGATAGATCCAAAAACTAATCTGAAGGAAGCTATGGGAGAAGAGTCAACAGAGGCTACCGACACAACAAAAGAGACAACTGAGATGAAAAAGGAAAAAAGGTATGTTACATAGCCGAAGATATTGAAACTGAATCTAATTCTGATGATGATATAGAAGTTGTATTGGTTGCTATGAAAGATGACTCAGAGGAAGAAGAGAAACATGAAGAGACATCACTGATCTCTAAAGTAAGCAGAAATGATACATGGATCATAAATAGTGGCTGTACACATCATATGACTGTTGATGTAGAGAAGTTTGATCATCTTGTTGAATATAATCGAGGATCTGTGAGAATGGGAAATGATGCACCTTGTATGGTAAGAGGTAAAGGCTCACTGATGATCAATGACAGATTACAATGTGAAAATGCATACTGGGTAGATGGACTGAACTATAATCTATTAAGTGTGGCTCAACTGAATAATTCATGCCACCGACTGGCCTTTGAGAGAAAAAAGGTGAAGATCTATGATGATGGAGGAAGACTTGTCGGAACTGGTACACAATCTAGAGGTAATCTATTCTATCTTGATATGGATCAGTCTTCTTGTTTGTTAATAAAGGATGAAGATGCTTGGTTGTGGCACAGAAGGTTATGCCATGTGAACTTTGACAACATGATCAAGATTAGTAGAAAGAAAAGAGTTAGAGGATTGCCTAACTTGACAAAACTTGATCATGCCATGTGCCATGAATGTCAGAAAGGTAAGATGACTGAGTCTAGTTTTAAAAGCAAAGAATATTCAACAAAGAAGATACTTGAGTTGGTTCATACCGATCTATGTGGTCCTATGAGAACTCAGAGCTGTTTTGGTGATAGATATTTTATTCTTTTTGTTGATGACTATATTAGACTGATGACTGTTATGTTCTTGAAAAAGAAATCTAAAGCTTTCAAAATGTTTAAGTGGTATAAAGCTAAGGTAGAGAAAGAAACCAGAAAGGAAATAAAATGCTTAAGATCTGATAGAGGAGGTGAATTTATCTCTAATGAATTTACTAATTTTTGTAATGAGCATGGAATCAAAAGATAGGTATCTGCACCGAGGACACCTTAGCAAAATGGCATTGCTGAAACAAAGAACAGGTCTATAATTGACTGTGCAAGAACATTGATGATACAGAAGAATGTTGCTCAGACATATTGGAGGGAAGCTGTCAGTACAGCTGTGTATGTTCTTAACCGAGTACAACTAAAGGACTCCAACCAAACACCTTATGAACTATGGTTTAGACACAAACCTACTGTAAGTTATTTCAAAATTTTTGGAAGTAAATGCTTTATTTTGAAAGATGAATGAAATGGAAAATTTGATTCTAAAGGAGATAAAGGGATATTTCTAGGATATTCCACTACAAGTAAAGTATATAAGTGTTTGAATAAGGTTACAAATAAGATAGTTGAAAGTACTAATGTTCATGTTGATGAGTTTGATGATAAGAACATAGAGGAAAGTACAAAGGAACTAGAAGACTACGGTAGATTCACTTACATTGAACATCTAAAGTATCTACCGACACTGCAAGCTATAACAACCAGTCAGCAGAGAAACAATGCAAGACAACAGGCAACACAAACCGAGGAACAAGATGGAGCTACCGAGCAAGGAAATGACCCTGAACAGGATGAGCAAGAAAGGAGAAACTGAGTTCTGGCTAGTTTTGTCAGAAGACATCATCCTGAGACATAAATCATTGGAGACAGACATGTTGGAATGCAAACTAGAAGCAAAACAAGACAAGGTATATGTTTAGTTTGTGAATTTGAACCTAAAAATGTGAAAGTTGCATTAGAGAATGAAGAATGGGTTAATGCAATGAAGGAGGAAATTGAGAAAATAGAGAAGAACAAAACATGGTCCTTAGTACCCCGACCAAAAGATAAGAATGTTATCGGTACTAAGTGGGTATAAAGGAATAAATTGAATGAAAATGGTGAAGTCACAAGAAATAAAGCTAGATTGGTATGCAAGGGATATGCATAGGAAGAAGGCATTGACTATGGTGAAACATTTTCACCTATTGCTAGATTAGGAGTTAGAATGCTACTTGCATATGCTACACACAAGAAATTCAAATTCTATCAAGTGGATGTGAAGTCAGCATTTTTAAATGGTATACTTGAAGAAGAGGTCTACATTGAACAACCTGAAGGATTTGTTGATCCCGACAATAAAGACATGGTATGTAGATTACATAAAGCTTTATATGGATTGAAGCAAGCACTGAGAGCATGGTATTAAAGACTGCATACTTACTTGTTAAGTATTGAATTTGTTAGAACAAGTGAAAACAACAATCTGTATGTGAAAGGTGATACTGATGACACTATTATCATTGCTGAAATATTTGTTGATGACATTATTTTTGGAGGCTCAGATCTTGTTTGCAAGGCAATTTTTTATGAAATGCAAAAGGAATTTGAAATGTCTATGTTTGGAGAGATTAAGTTCTTTCTTGGACTACAAGTGATTCAGCAGGGTGATGGGATATTCATCACACAATCTAAATACATAAAGGAAGTACTGAAGATATTTGGCATGGAAGATGCTAAACCTGTGGGAACCCCGATGGCTACTGGATGCAAATTGACAAAGGAGGATGAAACTACTGAAGTAAACCAGACACTTTACCGATCCATGATTGGTAAGTTAATGTACGTAGTTCATAGTAGACTAGATATAGCACATGCTGTGGGTATTGTTGCAAGATTTTTTGCTAATCATAGAGAATCACACATGATAGCTACTAAAAGGATCTTAAGATAGCTGAAGAAATAGAGAATTATGGATTATGGTATCCTTATAAGGAAGGGAAGTTTGAACTGAAAGTTTACACCGATGTTGATTGGGCTGGAAATGTGGATGATAGAAAAAGCACCACTAGAGGAGCATTTTTCTTTGGTGAAAGACTTGTCACCTGGACAAGTAAAAAGAAAGCTTGTATTTCTTAGTCTACAGCTGAAGCAGAGTATGTTGTTGTTGCTAGTAATTGTTCAAACATTGCATATATCAAACAAGTGTTGGAAGGAATGAATGAGGTAATCACTGACCTGGTGATTATATATTGTGACAACACTAGTGCTATTAATATTTCAAAGAATCCTATGATGCACTCTAAGACAATGCATATATATCTGTTAAGTATCATTACTTAAGAGAACAAGTGCAAGAGAAGCAAGTGAAGTTAGAATTTGTCACATCTAAAGAACAAGTTGCAAATATTTTTACAAAGCCTCTACCAAAGGACACATTTGAATACTTGAGGACTAGACTTGGGGTCTGTCCCCTGTCTGTCGGTCACTAAGGTGATCTGGATGTTGCATCAGCCTACTTATATTAGAAGATCATTCATGTTGATGCAGCATAGTTCACACTTTGAATCATGTTCAAGGTTGTGATTAAGTTTGAGAACTTGAACTTATTTGAATATCAGTATATAGAGATACAGAAGAAGACAAAATTATTTGTTTATTTGTTTCTTTGGCATTGCTATCAAAGGGAGAGATAAATAATATGAAAAGGAAAAAGCACTGATGAGAACTATCAAAGGGAGAGACAATCTGAATGAGATAGACTATTGAAGATCAGTTACAAAGAACAAAAGTAGGAACAGAAGAACTGAAAAGATCACAACTACAGAATGGTAAAGTTGTATTATCTAATGATGGTTTAGTAACATAGCGATTAAACATATTAAGTCTATTCGACTTACAACATTTTTTTCACAAAGTTGTAGAATATATGTTTGGTATGTGTATGGTACATTTCATATTACTTGAGTTGCCATCAATGTTAAAGGGAGAGATTGTTGGACTACAACTGATTTGGAATATGATTGAAGAATCTGTGATTAAAGATCACCGAGGAGTTGCTAATTAGATATGTAATATGATTAAATCAGTATTATGTTGTCATTGATGTCAACTAGTTTGACAACACTTATCTTGTAAGTTACTATACCGAGACATTTGAAGAAAGGTGAAAGAGATGAAGAACAGAGAAATCTACATGAGAATGATGTACATGACAAATGAGGATAAGAAATACATTGAGTAACTTGTTGATGAGTCTATGACTTGATGATATTGACTTTATTATGTTGCATTCATCTATGATGAAGTATAGAGCTAAAAGACACAAAGCAGTGTTGTCGGTAAATGAAGCATTTCTAGTATACACCGACAGAGTGTAGTGTATACCGATCACAGTATTAACCGAGTAGTGTTCAACGATGCATTTCTTTGTTAACCGTGCGGAATAGAATGAACTAAATGATTAGTTTAGCCGATAAGATTGATGAGATGGCAAGTGTATAACATCGAGGTAATGGATAATGTTTGTTACACAGATCGACAGCTGATGAAATTCAGGAAAGATCTAAAGGATGAGAATCAAACGTGTTATTGACACAAGTTTTGAGAAAGTTTGAAGTGGCAAAATCTATGAATGTGGTTAAGTGGAAAAATCTAATGGTGGAGAAGAAAATGATTTATCCGTCTATATAAGAGAATAGAATTTCTTTATGAAATGATGCCGGAAGAAGTAGAAACTACAGGAATATCACATGAACAGGGTTTTCATGCATTCTGATCATACTGGTTAAGTAAGAACCAAGCTGCAGAACAATTACCGAGCTATAGAGAGCAATTACTGACAGACAGTAATGTTAGGCCATTTTCCTGTCAATGCAAAATCCTGTGAAAATGGCCTCTTCTCTGCAAATTTTGAAGATGTCCCGCCTTACTGCAAGCTTGTTTTTGTGTGTGAACAAAATCCATAATGTTTCATGGTGTGCGCTCTTAGCCCTATTTTCTTCATGTTGTCACCTTGCTCCAATTTAGATCGCATCTCCTAAATCGTAAAACCTAGGGAGATATTCAAGTTTCAGGGTCTGCAGGAAACAATTTTAGAATCTGCCCAAGTGTCGAAAACCCACAATGTTTTTGAAAACCCATGATGTTTTCGGTCTCCCTGCTACCTTTTTGGTCTGTATGAAAACCCTGTGTGTTTTCTCATCCCTTTCTTGCTTTGTGTCAATATCGAAAACCCTGGATGTTTTCAACTTTTCGCTGGAAACCCTGTGTGTTTTCGACCTCGCACCCTTCCTCTTTGACAGTGTTTCCTATGTGCGCAAGTGTGATTGGTTGGTGGGCCCAGTTCTTCTCAGTTGCTAGGTGTGGCTAAAGCTCGTACAAAATCAGTGGTTGTAGTAGGTTCACATGGTGAAGATGCATGATGTTTATCCTTCACGCTTTTGTGACAGCCGTTCGATTTTCTTGTATGGGCGTGAAGTGGATCTAAGTTTGCAGGCTCTTCCTGATTGGTTGTCGCACGGTCGCATGTTAGACTTTTTTGACATGCGATCATGCGACCACTTGCCACCTATCTGTGTGGGTCCCAGTTCTTAGTGATGTTTAGCTGCCTGGCGGTTAAGTTTTTCTTTCTGCGATCTGGTGACTCGCGGTTATCTCTTGGTCACTGATTCTTGGCGGTTAGGCCCTTAACATCTAGTGACTTGGCTGGTGGTTTACTTTGCCTTAGTTTCTCAATCACGTAATGGTGGGCCTGGTTCTTCATGCTTTTAAAGGTAAGGCCTCTTCGGCGATGGTCCCGATGGTGGTTATGTGGCAGCCTATGGTTGGCTGTCGCATGATCGCGTGTCAGAGTTTTTTGACATGTGATCATGTGACCGGTTGACATGTGTGTTGTGGTCCCGATGGCAGGTGGTGAAGTGACATCCTCCAAATGCTAAGGTGGTAGGGTTCTAGTGGCTGCACGGTGGTGATTCGAATTTTGTTAGTGGGGCCAGTTTTTTTGGTGACATGGGCATTCCCGATTGGCTGGTGGGTGATAGGGTCGCATTGACGTGGAGGCTTATCACATGTTCACATAGCCTATTTTTTGGCTATGTGATCATGCGACCACTGCTAGCGTCACGGTTGCGGAGTTGGGCAGGTCCACGGTGCCTATGTTGCTGACGTGCTAGTTTTTTATTAGCTGTTGACTTTTTGAGGGGCCCACGACTGATGTGAAATTAAACATAGGCCGCTCGATGTGCCGGGAAAAGGATGAGATCTACGACCATGTTTTAAACTTTTAGGGGTGACCATTGGATTTCAATTTCAAATCTACAAAGGGTTTTCTAGCGATAAGAGGTACCAAAATTCAATGCTTTCATAGCTAGATTTGATTGGTTTGGTGGCGCTTGCTGTTGCAGTGTGGTCCAGGGTACCATGAGTGTTTGTAGGGATGTTTTTCCCTATGGGGAGGACAGTTTGTTAGCTCGAGATGTTTTGATCATCTAGTCAGACTGATTTTCATGATTAATTTGTGATCCTGGGTACAAATTTGAAGATTTTCTTGCCGTGAGGATCATGCCTTATTTCTAACAGATTGGTGCCGGTTTTCCCTCCAGCATGTTTTTTGGAATTTTTTTGTGGTTTAGCTGTTGTAACCCTAACCCTAGTCACCCTAAGCTTATTGCATTCTCTTCAAGATTCCCAAGGTGACTATTGGTATAAATTACAAGTTTTCTGATAGTGTAGGGGTTCTAGCTTAGAGTTCCTTTCTGGTTCCAAGAAGGGTCCTTTTCCTATAGATTTTCTCCTTCTCTCTGCATATAAAGTGTTCTTCTTTCCTTGTTAGTTCTGAGAACATAATGCATATTGTAAGTGATTTGTCTTATGTGTGAGAAGTTAATATATTCTTACTGTTACCAAGCTATCTCCATTTGAGCTTTGAATTCATTGATCATACATTAAGGGTGTTTGATTTGTCTGCTTGTATTGCCAATGTGTTTGCAAGTGGAGTTGTCTTCGCAGAGATAACTGGTTTAGGGTTAGTGTTCATGTATGTATGGGCTGAAATATCAAAGATATGTCATGCTTGTCTTCCGGTGGATGTTGGTAAATGTATTGTCTGATTCATAGGTCTCTTCTAAGGGGAGGGTTAAAATCCTTTGAATGGATAATAACATGCTTGAATGCACAGGTGGGTGTTAAGTTGAGGTTTGGTCATGGTGTGTGATTGATGTAAGGCATCAACACATTAGGTATATTATTTTCTTGTTTCATAGCTGTCATTTGCAATAGGGTATTTGACTTTGTGGCCCATTGGATAAGGCACTGGTGTATGAGAGACTTAGGGTATCTTAGGGGTCCCTTCAACCCATCTTTAAAATCATTTCCTTTTAGTTCCACCCTTTCCCTTTCATGTTGTTAGTGTAGGTCTTTGATTTTCATACTCATTCCATGCAAGTAGGGCTATTGCATGAGATCTTGGTTTCATTAAGGTACAGGATACCTAGAAGAGTTTGAGAATCATTCCACAATCAGTTACCTGTAGGCCTGTAGTGTGACACAAGTTAATATGTGTGTGCAGATGAGGTATACCCACTTGAGTGATGTGGAGCTCAAAGTTTAGAAGGATCTCTCTTTGATCCTTGTCAGTTGGCCCTTTTTCCTGTCAGATTTGAAGTGTTGAGTGAATGTGACACTAGCCCTGTCAATTCTAATGCCAAGCTGACCTTTGGGAAAAAAGAACAACCAACAAAATGGTGACTCTACTGGGGAGAGTCTAGAATAGAGTCAGAAATAAAAATAAAGCATTTGCTGATATTTTCTCACTACATGTTGAGTGGCGGCTCTAATTTCTCTATTTGATCAGTGCATCTTCTGATAAACAGTGCATGTTTACTTGATGAAATATTGGTTGATTGAAAAAATATACAAATAAAGGTGATATATTTTCCTCTGCAAGGAGGTGGTGACTCTAAAAGAAAAGAAATTGATGGAGCTGCATGGTGAGCTCTAGATCTACCTTGCTTTCCAATCAACAGGTTTCAAGCTGCAAAACTTTCAGGTATTCTTTTGTTGAAAATGTTTCCCTATCAAGTGTGTAGCACTGCTGTAAAGGGATAAGTGGTGGGTAGTTCCTTATGGAGGAATATAGCCCCTTTTGTTTTGATGGCATTGAAGGTGCCCCTAATAAGTTCTTTGCTAAGGATGGGTATGAGAAAAATAATGAAGATCAAACAGAAGAAACTAGTGTCTCTATTGATCCCATCATGAGTGATACCGACTATGAAAATTTTCTCATCAAGATTGCTACTCTTAAGATGAAGATTGCAAAGAGCAATGCTGAGATTTGGCAGTTAGAGGAAGACAAGAGACTGCTAAGTCTTGTGGTTCCTGATGATGATCATGAGGAGACCAATGTTTCTGATGTTGAATCTCATTGTGCAGAAAGTGTTGACTATGAAGCTGATGTTGAGATCAACACATGTGAGAGTGATGAAGATGAATCTGAAGTTGACAATATTTCCAATTTGTCTACAGATTTTTCTTCTTTTCAATTTCAGGATTCTTGCTTCTTGTCTCGGTTCGATGATGTTTTGTGTGAGGGGAAAAATATTGAATATGATGCAGATGATGATTCCTGCATAGAATTCTTTACACAAAATGATTTGATGCCAGTACTGTTAGTCCTTATTTTAGATGAGGAAGATGTTTACAATAACAGGGATGTAGCTGATGAAGAGGAAAATGAAACTCAAAGTCCATTAAGCAGTGAAATGATTTCAGCACTCTTGGCTAAAGAACTTCAGAGGTATGCCCCTGCTTTGGATTTTGATTTGCAACTCCCTTATGATGTATCCTTTGACACCGATAATGAGGTAAGTGCTCAAAGTGATAGTGATGATCCATTTTCACCAGAGATCCCCTCATGTAATGACTTTGCAAAAGGAGAGGTAGAAGGACATGATAGTGTGTTGTCCTATCATCAAGATTACAGTAATGAACAAGTTTCTTGTTCATATCCTTTTCCTTCTTTTGCCAAGTATGATACTGATTGTGACAGTGTTGAAGACTTTGCTTTCAGTAGTTGGGACATAATTTATTTTGATGAAAATGATAATGCAGATCAGTTGTTCCCCAGTCACAAAAATTTTAAAATAGATCTTCACTTGGTTTATGATCCAGTCAATGATAATATCATAGAGGAACCAAGTTGCTTAGTGGCTGAGGCAATGTAGGAAGGCAAATCAGAGGATCTAATTCCTTCTCAGCTAGGTAATTTTATGGTAATGCATGACAGTCAATATGTTCCATTTTCTGATGCATTACAAGATCAAAATTCTATTTCCAGCCATCAAAAAGAAGTAGATGATGTTCCCTACTTCTTGGAATATAAATATGAGTGTGAATACTATAGTTGTGACTAGAAAAACATGGGTGGTGATCAGTGCAAGTTTATTCTTCAACCCATGAATGTTCACATATGGTGGCAACAAGAATATCAAGGTTTTTTCAGATGGCTAGTTGCATATGTGGATGAAAATCAAACATTTGATTCAGGAGGGTCCCTGATTAAAGTTCTTTTGTAAATATCTGTAAATATCTTTCCCTTTCCTGTTGTGTGCCTTTCCTTCCTATTCCCTGCATTTTTTGAGGTTCCTTGTTTTGTCCAGTTGGTGGTCTGCTCTCCCAGAGATCTGGATTCTTGCCATGCCTAAAAGAGGCATGCATCCTCAGATAGAGCCACTGTTAGGCCATTTTCCTGTCAATGCAAAATCCTATGAAAATGGCCTCTTCTCTGCAAATTTTGAAGATGTCCTGCCTTGCTGCAAGCTTGTTTTTGTGTGCGAACAAAATCCATAATGTTTCATGGTGTGCGCCCTTAGCCCTATTTTCTTCACGTTGTCACCTTGCTCCAGTTCAGATCGCATCTCCTAAATCGTAAAACCTAGGGAGATATTCAAGTTTCAGGGTCTGCAAGAAATAATTTCAGAATCTGCCCAAGTGTTGAAAACCCACAATGTTTTTGAAAACCCATGATGTTTTCGGTCTCCCTGCTACCTTTTTGGTCTGCATGAAAACCCTGTGTGTTTTATCATCCCTTGCTTTCTTTGTTTTAATATCAAAAACCTTGGATGTTTTTGACTTTTCACCGAAAACCCTATGTGTTTTTGACCTCGCACTCTTTCCTCTTTGATAGCATTTCCTATGAGTGCAAGTGTGATTGGTTGGTGGGCCCAGTTCTTCTCAGTTGCTAGGTGTGGTTAAAGCTTGAACAAAATTGGTGGTTGTCATAGGTTTGCACGGTGAAGATGCACGATGTTTATCCTTCACACTTTTGTGACAGTCGTTCGATTTTCTTGTATGGGCGTGAAGTGGGTCTAGGTCTACAGGCTCTTCCTGATTAGTTGTCACATGGCCACATGTTAGACTTTTCTGACATGAGATCATGTGACCACTTGCCACATGTCTCTGTGGGTCCCAATTCTTAGTGATGTTCAGCTGCCTGGCAGTTAAATTTTTCTTTTCGCGATCTGGCGACTCGCAGTTATCTCTTGGTCACTGATTCTTCGCAGTTAGGCCCTTAACATCTGGTGACTTGGCTGGCAGTTTACTTTGCCTTAGTCATGCAATCATGTAATGGTGGGCCCATGTCTTCATGCTTTTAAAAGTAAGGCCTCTTCGGTGATGGTCCCGCTGGTGGTTATGTGGCGGCCTATGGTTGGCTGTCACATGATCGCATGTTAGAGTTTTTTGACATGCAATCATGCGACCGGTTGACATGTGTGTTGTGGTCCTAATGGCGGGTGGTGAAGTGGCATCCTCTAGATGCTGAGGTGGTAGGGTTCTAGTGGCTACGAGGTGGTGATTCAAATTTTGTTAGTGGGGCCAATTTTTTCAGTGACATAGGCATTCCCGATTAGCTGGTGGGTGACAGGGTGGCATTGACATGGAGGCTTGTCGCGTGTTTGCATAGCCCAATTTTTGGCAATGCGATCATGTGACCACTACTGGCATCACAGTTGTAGAGTTGGGTGGGTCCACGGTGCCTGTGTTGCTGATGTGCTAGTTTTTTATTGGCTGTTGACTTTTTGAGGGGCCCGCGACTGTTGTGAACTTAAACATAGGCCGCTCGATGTGCCAGGAAAAGGATGAAATCTATGGTCGTGTTTTAAACTTTTGGGGGTGACCGTTGGATTTCAATTTCAAATCTGCAGAGGGTTTTCCAGCGATAAGAGGTACCAGAATTCAATGCTTTCAAGGCCAGATTTGATTGGTTTGGTGGCTCTTGCTATTGCAATGTGGTCCAGGGTGCCATGAGTGTTTGCAAGGATGTTTTTCCCTATGGGGAGGACAATTTGTTGGCTCGAGATGTTTTGATGGTCTAGTCAGACTGATTTTCATGATTAATTTGTGATCCTAGGTACAAATTTGAAGATTTTCTTGCCGTGAGGATCATGCCTTATTTCTAACAGATTGGTGCTGGTTTTCCCTCCAGCATGTTTTTTGAAATTTTTTTGTGGTTTAGCTGTTGTAACCCTAACCCTAGGCACCCTAAGCTTATTGCATTCTCTTCAAGATTCCCAAGGTGACTAGTGGTATATATTGCAAGTTTTCTGATAGTGTAGGGGTTCCACCTTAGAGTTCCTTTCTGGTTCCAAGAAGGGTCCTTTTCCTATAGATTTTCTCCTTCTCTCTGCATATAGAGTGTTCTTTCCTTGTTGGTTCTGAGAACATAATACATATTGTAAGTGATTTGTCTTATGTGTGAGAAGTTAATATATTCTTACTATTACCAAGCTATCTTCATTTGAGCTTTGAATTCATTGATCATACATTAAGGGTGTTTGATTTGTCTTCTTGTATTGCCTATGTGTTTGCAAGTGGAGTTGTCTTCGCAGAGATAACTAGTTCAGAGTTAGTGTTCATGTATGTATGGGCTGAAATATCAAAGATATGTCATATTTGTCTTCTGGTGGATGCTGGTAAATGTATTGTTTGATTCATAGGTCTCTTCTAAGGGGAGGGTTAAAATCCTTTGAATGGATAATAACATGCTTGAATGCACAGGTGGGTGTTAAGTTGAGGTTTGGTCATGGTGTGTGATTGATGTAAGGCATCAACACATTGGGTATATTATTTTCTTGTTTCATAGCTGTCATTTGCAATAGGGTATTTGACTCTGTGGCCCATTGGATAAGGCACTGGTCTATGAGAGACTTAGGGTATCTCAGGGGTCCCTTCAACCCATCTTTAAAATCATTTCCTTTCAGTTCCACCTTTTCTCTTTCATGTTTTTAGTGTAGGTCTCTGGTTTTCATACTCATTCCATGCAAGTAGGGCTATTGCATGAGATCTAGGTTTCATTGAGGTACAGGATACCTAGAAGAGTTTGAGAATCATTCCACAGTCAATTACTTGTAGGCCTGTAGTGTGACAAAATTTAATACGTGTGTGCAGATGAGGTATACCCGCCTGAGTGATGTGGAGCTCAAAGTGTAGAAGGATCTCTCTTTGATCCTTGTCAATTGGCCCTTTTTCCTATCAAATTTGGAGTGTTGAGTGAATGTGACACTAGCCCTATCAATCCTAATGCCAAGCTGACCTTTGGGGAAAAAGAACAACCAACAAGTAAGTTGATACAGTATTGAATCTGAAGTGAAATATTGATCAGAAGGATTTGTATGGACTGAATATTGATCTGTAATCTGTAGTTGAAGTTGTATTAAGGTAGGTCATTTACTATTACATATTTAACCATTGTATACAGTCAAAATCTCTTAACCAAGTGGACTCTGAAAGTCTTATGATGTATCATTCATAGAATGAACATTGTTAATCTGTCAACCCCATAGTGAATGTTGGTTGGATGATTACTTCTAGTCTAAAATCCTCTAACAAGGTCACACCTAATAGTGTGTTTGTAAACCTTTAATAGGGTTGGGTCTTAACCGACCTCACTTCAAAAGAGTGAACAATTTTGGGTTGCCAGTCCCAGGTGGTTTTTCCCTTTACAGGGTTTCCACGTTAAATCTCTTGTGTTATGTGTTGATTGTGATATCTATTAGTTATAATTCTTTACATGTTACATTTTAGATTTGATCAGTAATTATTATGGTATTAGACTGGTAATTAGTAAAAGCACAGACAGTGAAAGTTTTATTGTTTACCAAGGAGCAAAAATTGCAGAAGTTGTTTTGAATTATACATTTTGTTTTGGGACATTAGATAATTGATTCACCCCCCTCTTAGTTATTCTAAAAAAAGTACCCTTAAAGATAACTCTACCTATCTTCTTCTTTGGTTCCACAAATTTTTGTTCATCTTCTACATCAATTGGTTTATCCTTCACTGAGTG
Source organism: Chamaecyparis obtusa (assembly GCA_027943335.1). NCBI lineage: Eukaryota > Viridiplantae > Streptophyta > Pinopsida > Cupressales > Cupressaceae > Chamaecyparis > Chamaecyparis obtusa. The sequence goes on along the minus strand of BSBK01000712.1, from coordinate 249,343 downwards.
ATCAATCTTTTCCTTCCCTCGGTGATTACTATATTATTTCCTCTTCAACTTATCTTCTACCTTCAAAGCATACTGATAAGAATCTTCAACAAAATCAATCTTTAGCATGCCAAGCTCATTCTAAATATTGAATCTCAAATCATTCACATACCAAGCTACCTTTTCCTTACCAAGCTCTCATTGTCTAGACTGAATAGTAATTTTGTAGAACTCCTCGGTATAATCTTCAATAGAAAAATCCTTCTATTTTAGATTCTGCAACTTCTTAAACAAGTCAAGCTCATAGTCAGAAGGTATGAAATTAGCTTTCAACTTAGTCACCATCAACCTCCACCGATTGATCTTTGTTTCACCTTCATCTTCCCTATCTCTTTGTAGTTCTTTCCACCAAAGAGAAGCATGTCCTTTCAACTTTTTATGCGCTAATCTCACCTGAAGAAGATCTTCAATTTCTTCCAGCTCAAAGAAATCTTCAAGTTCACCAATCCAATCAATCAGATTGTTCGGCTTCAAAGTACCAGAGAAAGTAGAAAGTTTCATTTGGTAACCATTACTAAACTGAGCTCCAAATCTATGCAATCGAGCGGTTTTGTCTTCACCAAATCTATTCCTTTGGTCATCACCACTAGGTCCAGTAGTTTCAAATTCTTCAGCAACTTCCTCATAGCCATCTTCAGTACCAATATTCCAAGGTACACCAGTAATAGCTCTCATGATCTCGGTGACCATGTCATTCTTCATCAATTCTATCTCAGATCTGACATCCGATCTGACTTTATCAGAAATCTTTGATTCCATAGCATCACAAAGATCTACAATAGCTCTAGGGTCCAATCTTCTTAGAGGCATCCTTAAAGATATGTAAAAACCCTCTGCAACAATCCCTCACCAACCACCTTGTGGCAATCTCCAAGTTGTGTACAAGTAAAATCTCAACCTGCCACCTTGAACAAACAACTAGGGCAAGATCCACAAGTTTAGTTCTATGAATCTATATCTAGATTGTGCACAATCTCTACTCCAATAGGATCAACTTCACAAGATCAACCTTGCTAGGTTAACCTTTGCTCCACACGATCAACTATTATCTTCTAATAGGAACAAACCTCACTCTGATACCACCTAATGTAGTCAAGGATGGTGGATCCAATGAAGGATAGTCCAAACCTTGCAGCCAATAGAATTACATAGTGGAATACTCAACACAATAGATAACACAAAAATTGTTTCAAATAATTTTCATTAACATGCTCGGCTGTAAGGCCTTCTGGGTTAGGGCCAATTACAAATAGAAACAATTCTTCAAGATCCACAAATAGATCCAATGCAATCTCAGCTAGTTCAGCTTTGAAGACAATCAGAAGCTGATGGAAACTCTAAGGCAGATCTGAACTTGAGCTCGCAAGCCTCCAAGCAATCCCCTTGTCTCCAAGTGTGCAACCACTAGCTCTACTACAAACAACTATCAGATATCAATCTGATCTGCAAGATCCTGCAAGACCTTTCCACAACTTCACCAACTTTAGTTTTCAGAACCTCAAATCTGACTCACTAAGTCTTCCAAGTCATGAAATTCTCTATCAATCTCCTAATGATCTCCCCTCTATCCTTAAACATCTACCGAAACATCCTATAAATACTAGTCATCAACCACAAGTCGGTTGGATGAAACCATTAACTCCCCAAAAAAATAATTAAATGCCATACAAGTTGGCTTACAATTGTATACAAATATTTAATTCAACATATCAGACTATAACAATAGCTATCAACAATAAATGCACCAAGTCATCTCAACAAATCACACATAACTCCAGTCGGTAAGCCAGAACTCCCGAGTGACAGTGAATTAACCAAGCATGCCAGGCATCACCGAGCACCAGTGTCGACCAAGAAACACCTTCACCAAGTGCTAGAGACTACCGAGTTCCTTTAGTGATCGAGCTTCCTTCAATGACTGAGGCCATCAGTCAAGGTTGCAATCGAGTAACACCAGACAAAATACAAACACCCCATGCAGTTTCACCGAGGACAAAGAATGCCCCTGCCTTAACCTTGGAAGCCCTTGCATCATTTTCAGGGCCCATGCTTTTGTACAGAATATGTACATGGAGTCTACTCACTATCCTCAAGAGGTCATACAGATTGAACTGTGGGATAGTGAGCTAGGTCTCCATTTCTAACAGTCTCATGGTTTGAACCAATGAATAGACAAAACACAAGAAATTTATGCACAGTAAAGAAAGAAACAAAACCTACTAACTAAAGACATTGAATGCAAGGAAAAACACTAATCTAAGATCTCCATTAATTATATTTCACATTCCAATCAAAAACATTCTTCTGCAACTGATTAACCACAAAGATACACACACAAACTCATGCATTGCTTCAATTCTCCAAAACCAAAAGTTCATACATCTGACCTTCCAACCTTGGGATTAGGTCCAATCTTGACTTAAATAGGTCGATTCATGTATTAGGTCATCATTAGGGAATTCCTAGGTCATTGGATTGTGTTTGGATAGAGTTGTTCGAGCAACTTTAAAAAGTTGCAACAGTTGCTAAGCAACTTTTTGCAACATTTTTAGCTAGTTTTACAATTTTCAACCAAAATGACTTCATCCTTGTCCTAGCTCAACCTAGACTCCATTCTAGGTCAAAATGACTCCTACCACATCCTAGCCCTAATGCCATCTTTCTAACATCATCAAACTTCAAATAACCAAGTAAGAGACTTTGAACACTTAAGCCTCAAGATGCAAAAGCCTAAGACTTAGGACCTATCATGATCTCTAATCCCTATTGGATTCACACACTATGGTCAACATGACCTTATGAATCACACACACATTCCACTGAGGACTTACAAAATAAAAATAAAATGGATTCAAAAATCAATCCTTGGGTGCTCATGCACCACTAATCACCCATTTGGTTATAATGGGATGACTTGGATGTGGATTGTCTATATCGATGAGATTATTCTAGTATTAATGTAGAAATTTTTAGTGGCCTTACTTAAAGTCATTTGTATATTTATATGTTGCATTGAGACAAGTTAGTGGATACTTAAAGACCTAATTGTAGTTTGGATTTCATATGTTGATGACATGAAGTTCTATCTATGATTTTAGATCATGCTTTGATGTATGGTTAGTTGAGATGAATTGCATTTTTTTGTGGTTTCTATTCCAAGAGGTATGAGTAAGGCAACTACTTAGAACATTTTTCATCATTTGAATTTGATTCTTGTATTTATCAAAATATTGGTGCAAGTTTCAGTGATAGTTAATATGGTTCACCTTTTAATGTTTTATTTTATTCCATAGATGACATGTTAAGGGATGTAAAGATTTTTCTTTTCCTTGATGGTGGCTATCATGATTGCTTTTACATGCATCTTATTGGAGCATGAGATGATGACGAATATTCACATAGTACATGGATAACCAAAGGATATTTTTCCCTTGTTTTTTATTCCTATGGGTATATGTATAATGCATAATGTTAAATAGGAAAATGTTAAGATTAAGGTGTCATTTGACTTGCTATTGAAAATGTCTTCAATACTGATATTTTCAAATTCTTTTAAATTTTTTTATTTTAATAATTTTACATTATTACAAAACAAAAGATGAAAAATATCTTTTGATTCCAATTTGAGCCTTGAAAACAATTAAATAGTAAAAGACAATTATCAATGAAAACATTGCAAATGATGCCATAAATGACCCATTCAAATAAGGTGTATCAAATAGATATAATTTGTATATTTTTGTCTAAATGTAAAATAAACATAGAACAATATTTTATAATCTTGACATATTTTATTCAATTCCATAATATTATTACAAACAATTATCTTTTGAGTAAAAATTTAATAAAATAATTTTACTACATACATGATTACCATTCTAGGATAAAGCTTTGGGTTAGAGTTATAGTTGAATTAGGGTTAGGGTTAGCATTAGAGTTCAATTAGATTAGAGTTGGTGTTCCTAAGATTTAAATTAGGGTTAGAGATAGTGTGAGAGTTAAGATTCCATTAATATTAGAATTAAGGTTAGTATTATAATTAGATTTAATGTGTGTTATATTAAAATTAGAATCTATTAGGAATATTGTTCTATAATGTCACTCATACAAAATTAAATGTTTTTTCAAATCTACAATTTTTTTGACATGTCTTGATAGCTATTGATATCGATGTATATATTTCTATATTTGGTCTGTATAAGAAGCGACCAATTTTTAATTTTTTTCCTAACTATAGATAATGAGAGCATTTGTATAAGTTAGATATTTTTAACTATGGATAATGGTAAGCATTGCCAAACAAAGTTGAATGTAATTGAGCATGAAATTGAATGCATTTAATAAGTTATTTATATTTTTAATAAATTATGTTATATGAACTCTACGAAACTTAGAAAAAAAAATACGTTTTATGCTACACTTCACATATGTTCGGCGTACCTATTGCACACCAAGGTGCAATTGCTGGTATTATTACTGTCACTACATCGATATTGGCACTCATTGTGGATATTGCAGACTTTATTTTCTCCATTTTGGACACACTCGTTCATAGATAAATACAAAATTTAAACTCATCACATATCACAATCAACCTCTTCCTATTTGTTTTCCTAAACGTGCTTCTTATCTATACAAGAAAGGAGTTAAGGAATTTAAGGACTTATGGGATTTTAATGCATAATTGGGCATCTTGGAAGGCTATCAAAGTTGATTATGGGTTGAACAATAAATATAAACATTTTGTGATTTTTCTTAGGTCTCTAATTCCTCTTGAATTATTTATGAAGATAAACACCCCAAAGGATTGTAATTTTTTTAAAAATCTAGCAGTGGTTGTCATGCAGCCATTTCAATCACATTCTCTTGAAGACGTTATATATTGATATTATTCCTAGTTGGTTCCCCACTCCTCAACTTAATTGTAAATGGAAGTGCAAATTTAGTTGAGTGAACCGTGACAGCTCCTCTCTAAATTTTGATATGAAGGTACATCTTTCTTCATTGGATAACAAGAATATTATAATGGTGTGTTCTTTTAACCGGAAAGCAAGAAAGGAAACTAACAACTATTCATCACTATTATACAGATGTGACTACAATTAATAACTAGAGGAAGATGGGAATGAATAACATAAAGATTACCACCTAGCCTCCATAAAAGATAATTAGAAAAATTGAAAATGATGTTTTCAAAAAAGATAAACAGACTTAAGACTCAACGATCCTATAGTCAATCATGTTCATGATCTAATATTACAGAGGATTCATATAAGAAATAGTTTCATTAACAAGGGTTGAGATCCATCCATGATGGACGATTGGGATTAAAACTTGAATGATTTAGTGATGTCATCCCATTGGTTTGATTTAAGTATTTTGTCCTTTTGTAGTTGATTAGATAATAGGACAATTTATTTAATACACCCAATTAATAACTCTAGCCAAGGTATTTTTGTGTCATGATTTATTTAATAGGCTAGGGTTAATTAATGAATTAATTCCCCTTTGATGACGGACCTTTGATGTTTGATTCTCGATTGTTCATGTGAGACCGATTACGTAAGTAAATTGATAAAATTCACTAACACAATATTATTTAGGATTAATTTGATTTAATAGCCCTTTGATTAAGATTTTAGGCAAATTAATGATGATTTAGACCTTTTGATTTACCTAGACCATTTTTAGGTGATTACACTCCTAACTTCTATTGCATATATATTTCCAATCTTTTTAGCATTTGAATCTAAAATTATTGAATTCAAGGACTTGGAAGTTCTGAGGGAGTTGATGCAAATACTTTCTTGCCAGTGTATGAGATGTCAGTCAATTCGAGTAGTCTTCATACCTTGCCAAGCCCAATTGGTAAAATAAACTTGTGGGGCCTTTGAAATAACACTGAATAAAATCCCACCTTGTGGTGTCTCTCTTTTCTAGTCTTTTCTTTTGCGTGAGGATCACTTGGAGATTCTACATTTCTACAGATTCTTTTTTTTATTATTGAACACACCTATGATCATTGCAGGTTGAGGGGAACGTTGCATAGTTTGGGACAATGTTGTGCAACATAGGAAATGAGCTTATGGAAAGGCAGTAACCAGTCATTGAGAAAATGTCATCACCACACACTAAATCTATAAGTTTGAAAACCATGATATCTACTAAATCAGCACCTTGAATCTTTAATGAATCCTCTTTGAAAATCATTAAGTAGTAGCAACAATTATCCCACTTGCAAGGACCTTAAACTTTGTGACAAGAGTACTCTTCATATCTATATATATGGAAATTTCAATTTCGTATGAATAAGCTCTTTCAATATACTTCTTGTATCATCAAAAAATAGAAGAACTTCCATTTAGGACCAGTTTAGCCCTCTAAGTAAGTGGTCTGGGGTCATGTCAAATGCCTTGAATGGGTCTTTGAATTGGATTTGGCTTTTTCCCCCTATTTTGCTTCTCTTTCCACCTATTTCTGGCACCTAATCCTGAGAAATTGAGATTCTTGACCTCAGGGTCAAGGTCGACCTCGACCCTAACCTAGCTTAGAGTCAACCTCGAACTTGACCTTGGGTCCATATTTCAAGTTTTGAAAGTTTTTGAATGTCAGGCTTTGGAAAGTTTTATTTCCCACTTCTGGGTCGGTTGTTTCAGATTTTGGAACAGTAAACTCTTAAATGATATTTAAATTAGGTCCACTTCCAAGAGTAAATGCTTTAATTTGGAATTTAATTCTGCTATGTAGGCCTCTCTAGAAGTTTGTGTCATAGACTTGTATAAAAGGAAGCCTTCTCTCATTTTCACATCCAACATCCATTATTCACCAAGCAACTATATGATCAAGCAATTATCAAGCAAGCAAGAAGGAGAAAGAAAAAATTCAAGCATTCATTCATCTTCAAGCATTCAAGAATTCAAGATCCAATTCATCAAGGAGATCCATTGGTAGCCATTGAAGGATTCAATCTCTACGGAGCCCCTTTGTTGAATATTTCTCCATCTATTTCCATTCAAGCTTCTTCCTATTCCAAGATCCATTCAAGATTGGTGTTGAAGATCTAATGCAATTGATTTGAGACATCCTACATACAATTCTACATTCATTTGGAGCATCCATACTTGTGGGTTCAAGGATTTGAATCCTCCACGAGGGTTTCAACATAAGCAAGGTGAATTGTTCCATTTACTTTGTTTATTGCTGCAATTTCACATTTCAAGATTAATTCCAAACTAGGGTTTGACCAAGGCAAACCCCTTATCCAAAAAAAAAAACCCTTTTTCTTGCAGGTACATGTGTGGGACAACAAATTGTAGATCAGATCTGAGTACCCTTTTCAACGAACTTCCATTATCCACGAACAGGATTTTCATTGAAATAGTGTAGATCAAGGTCAACATAAAGGGGTAGGATTGTGCCCTAGGGTAAGATCTTACCCATGTTTTGGGTCAAGGTTGACCTTTCTCAGAATGACAAAAGGTTTTTGGGTTTTCTTTGTTTCTATGTTTCAAGGCCATATTCGATTGCATAATTTCCTGAAACTGAGTACAGACACCAGAAAATAGTATTTTCCAAATCTATCATATTTTGAGGTTAGTATTTATCTTCAATTCAATTAAGATTTTTGTATTTCCTTTCCCTAATGGAATATAGGGTTTTCTCCTTTCTTCATATACTCTATCGATTGATTCATTTATGTATTGACCATCTTCTTGTGGTTAATCTGATGTAAGGGTAGACAAGGAGAGGGGCTCAAGGCACACCCTAACCAGATCCACTTTTCAGAGATCACACACGGAAGCAAAAAACATACAAGTGAGAGATAAAATGCAAATATCTTTCATATATTAACTTTAATTGATTCATAAATGTCAAGTTGTAAGGCCTTCTCGGTTTAGGCCAGATATTAAAATAAGTATAGAAGTCCTCCAACATGTGAAGATCTGCCAATCTCTAACCTTCCAGCTTCTATCTTCTATCTCCTAAAATGGATGTCCCTAAAAATACAAAAAAAGATAACATTATACACAAGAGGCTACTCAACAAGTCAGCCTTTAGATCCATCATCAATGGAAGGAACGACCAGATCTAGGTCCACATGCTTCCCAATGATAGATACCATCATTAAATCTATGACCAAAATAAATTACAAGAGTCATCCTCAACAAGAAACTAAAACAAACAACTTGATAAGAAAGGATAACCGAGCACCAGACAAGTGTCATTGAGCGACAGGGAAATAACCAAGCAACAGAGAGATGATCGACCAACTTGGTCAACAAAGGAAACTAAGAAACACTGAACCAACTTGGTCAAGGAAGGAACCAAGCAACACAAGAAAACACAAATATTTTTTTGGTGACACGGGATTGCCAAGGACCTGAGATGCTCCTGTATCAGACACCTGGGGTTATTTGAAAATGTTGGCAAGTTGTCTATACTAAGGTATATGGCTAGATATAGTGTTATCATTATGGAAAAAAATTCATATAGCAGTTTGGAGTTAGCGCACTTGATGTAAAGATCAAAATTCGATTAAGTGTTGAAGACTGGACAATGTACAAAGTTCCTATAGCTCAGAGCATCAACACACATGTGTACAAATGAATTATGGTATGCACCCTGGAAACTTTGTTAGACTATACACATGCCTAGTCTATGAGTGCATAAGTAGATATGCAAGGATGAGAAAGTTACAGTCAATTGAAGTTGCACAACCAGTGTGTGCTAGCAGAGAATAGAGCATGGAGCTGACTGTTAGCATATTGGTTAGCAGCTATAATGTAATATTGTAAAGGCTATGCACCCATTGTATTTAGGTTGCTGACTTGTTTATATGTATAATTGTAAGCACGCCTAAGCCAATTCATTTGGAAGTGTTGTTTGTAATTAGTTATAGGGTTGACCTAATTGTGTATTTTGTATGAGCATATAAATATAAGATACTCCCATTGTATTTGGTATGGACATTGAGATAGAGTTATAATAAGTAGAGCAGAAGTGTGTGAATACACTAGAAGATGTATTAGAGCTTTGCTAGAGGTCAAAGCATCAAGGCATCAAAGGAACTGATCTGACAAGCAGTGTCATAGTGATAGTTCATCTGTAGATATAGTGTGTATCTGAGATCAAAAGGTTGTAGCCTTCACCACTTGAGCAATGAGCTCTTGGATAGTGCATCCTCTCCCCTAACAGGGAGGATTATAAAAGAATCCTAACAAGGTCTGACCCTTAACAAGGTATACTATACTTAAAGCATTGTAAAGCTACTCCTAACAAGGTAAAGGATCTTCTAACAAGGATCACAAAACACTAGTGCAGAATATTAGTGGGTGTCAATTCCCACCGAGGTTTTTACCTATTTGGGTTTCCCCATAATCATATTGGTGTCATGTGTTGATTTCATGTTTCATGTTTATATGAATTTTTATTTCAGTACTTAAGCATTTAAGTTTAGCATAAAGATTAAAGTGAAAAGTTAAAATATAGTGAACACTGATTCACCCCCCCCCTCCCCTCTCAGTGTTCCCATTCCTAACAATTGATATTAGAGCTCTGGTCCTCAACAAAGAATTTTAACCACTTGAGGAGATCATGGACAAAGTAGAAATGAAACATCTGAAAAGAAATCTTGAAGCTGCTCTTGAAGAACTGGACAAGTCAGAAAGAGAAACTGAAGAACTAAAGGATAAACTTAGTGATGCTCAATTAGTCATAAAAAAGGTAAGGAAAGATTTGAAAGAATGCTCTACTAGTGATCTATGGACAATGGTCAAGAAGCTCAATGAAGAAAACAAATCCTTATAAGAACAACTTGAAGAGTTTGATTATAAGCTGAATAATAATCAGGAAGTCTATAATAAATAGATCAAAGAGAACCTTCAACTAAATGAAGAACTAAGGCAAGAAAACATGGAAATCATGGAGCTAAGGAATAGTAAAGAAAGCTTTGAGTCTGAATTGAAAGAAGCAAAGAATCATATTGAAAAATTACACACCAGTTCTGATTTGATAGAATCTTAGTTGTATGCAAGAAGAGCCAAAGGAGACACCAGTTGTATTGGATACAATGAAGCACAAAATCAGATGGACAATATGCAAGCAATAAAGGATTCACAAAAGGACTCTATTGATGCTAAGGAGACTGAAGATCAAACCATAGATAATGGTGGACCACCTAAGAATGAGCGCAAGAAAGTAGAACACACTTGTTTTGCATGTAACAAGCATGGACACATTGCAAGGAACTATACAAAGGTAAGACCTTTTAATGGCTACTATTATTCATGCAACAAGTTTGGTCATAGAGCTATGAATTGCAAGACTAGTAACAAGAATAGGATTCAACAAGATCAGAGAAATCAAAATCATACAAATGTAAGAAGTTCTTAGAATTTTACATGCCAGATATGTAATTATAATGGTCACATAGCAAAATAATGCAAAATGGTGACTCATGTCAATGCGTTGAGGAATAGAAGACCTCTAGTCATTTTCCACTCTTGTAACAAGGCTGGACATATCTCAAAGTTATGTAGATCAAGGACACAAGGTCAGGGAAGCCCTAAATAGGCTGAAGAACTAGTTTTGGATCCCATAGGAGAAGTTAATTTTTTCAAAGCCTCAGATGATGCAAGCATGATTTGGTCAAAGAAAAATAAGGACAAGATTGATGAGAATGTATTGGATGCATTCACAATGGACACACCCTCTACATCTAGATGAATGGCCCTCAGGATTATAGGGGGAGCTAATTTAGCTCTAGACCCCTGCGTGTTTGGTATACTCATCCTCAGAGTATGCACCTTTGGACTTAAGCTTTTGGAGTATAAAGGTACCTATGTGCAAGAGCAAACATGATCATTGTGAACAAAACTCGAGTTGGAAATTTTGAAGTGATAGCCTGGTTTATGCGACTTGAATTAATGGTGGAATTTTCACTTTTAAGTACACAGAAAGTTATTTAATTTCTCATTGCATTCAAATTCAGAGCAATAGAGAGCAGAAAGAGCCTTGGAAGTTTTTGTGGAGACTTGGAGATTGATCTATCAGTATTTGTAGTGCATTTGGTTAGTTGTAGAAACCCTAGCTCATTGTGCTGATTCAGAAGCCTTCAAATTATCTCAGAGTTCAGTTGGAAAGCATTTACAAGTAAGTCATGGCCACTCCCATTGTTTATGATGTCGCTGATAAGAAGAGATATGTTTTCAAAAAACATCCATTTAAATCAACCCTAGATGATTTAGAGGGAGGTTTCTCCCACATGCCTATGGGCGTCATGCATGTCAAAGACATTAGGGCATACATCTACTGCAAGAAAGAACCAGTTGGGTTGGATAGGTTAAGGGCGCACATGGATACCGTATTGAAACTAGACAAAACATTCATGGACGAATATGCTAAATGGAATGATCACCCTATTGTTGAGTATGCTATGGCATATGAATTCTATGAGATAGAATGGATAAAAATCTTATTGAGAAAACTTCATGATGATTTGTCTTGGATTGGTGATGTACCAGTTAGAATCACTAGTGACTTGATACATGAGATGACAGGCCTTTTTAGGATAGGCGTCATCCTTCCTATGGGCAAGGATGTCAGAAATATGGTTGAGCAAACATGTAAGTCAAGGAGTGATACACACGGTATGACAATCAAGCCTATTGAGAAAGTAGACGTCAAACTAATGTCTATGATATTGGGATACAGGTTTCATCACACTAGCAGGGTGAATAGTGTGTCTACAAGCACTATTCTAGCAGCCATCAAACTACTAAAGGAAGATGGTGAGTTCAACTTGTGTGAGATCTTGCACACATAGTTGATTGATAAAATCAAAGCTATCAAACATGACAAGACAAAGATATTTAGGTTTGGGTCATTAATCATCTAAATGTACCTTCATATTGTTGGAATAATATCAGATTTGTATTTGGACAAGTCCATTCCAACCATGTCTCAGATATCCAACAAAGCATCCATTGAAAGCACATTAAGGGATTATATAACATTGGAATTGAAGACCTTCAAAGTCAAGATGCAAATGAGGTACAGAATCCCAGAGAGCATTGTGGAAAAGTATAATGATACTATTTGTTTTGTGGTGGAGATAGATACAAATTTTATGGAAGTTGTTGAGCCAAGAACTAAGTGGATTCATCCACTTGGTTATGAGGTAGAGGAACAGGTCCTCGAAGCATATGTGTAGGTACTACTTTCAGCCCCCAAAGATCCTAATGAACCTAGGTGGGGAACATATGAGGAGAAGACAAGAGAAGTAGATGCAAAGATAAATAGCACAACAACAAAAAGGAAGGTTGCTAAATTCATATCAGAAATCTTAAGAATACAAGGTGTCCCAAGTAGACCTTGATAAAGAAAGGGATGAAAAGAATGCTTTGGAATTGAAGAGTGCAGATGTAACTAAGGTAGAATCACATGAACCCAAGATGAAGAAGATAAAAATTGAAAAAGATGATAGTCAGAAGGGTAAAAAAGATGATACTCCTTCCGCACCCAAGGTAACCATTGACCTTATTGCTCCTCCCGAGTATAAGGCAATGCCAAAGAGGAAGAAAGAGGTTGGCACCAGTCATCCATCCTTGAGAGTCACAAGAAATAGAAGAAACACCCAAGCACCTCTTGAAGTAAGCTTCAAACCCAGTCTCAATGTGCTAAGTGCCATAATAGTTGATGAGGGAAGAATTGACCAAGTAGGGAAATTCTATGACAAGTACAATGAAATAGACAAATTTGAGATTCAATGGTATGTTGTTCAAGCACATGTTAAAGTTCAAGAAAATAGTTTTGGAACTAAAAAAAATGATTCCTGACAAAGTATGGAATATCCTTGAATTCCAAAAGAGACAGGTTATTGAGGAAGATCTGCAGATAAGGGAAAAGATTCTTGATGATACCCTTCCTGTGTGTGAGCTAGAAGAGAAGAAATTTTTGTTAGATTTGGTGAAGCCTCACCTTAGAACTAAGACAAGGACTCTGAACATAATTGATAAGAATTATGAGTTAATTTCAAAAGAGATAGAAAAATCCTTTGAGAAGGTATTTATGAATAGAAACATGTATCCACCTACTGTGCCCACAGCTAATGTACCCACAAAGGTCACCAAAGGGTTAGAGACCATCAAGGAATAATCTATAGGTCCTTAGGATTCATCACCTATAGTGGAAGTACAAACAAAGATAAGTATGTGCCCATGTTAGAATCACTCAAAAACAACACCGTTATCATTGATAATGTGGAGATAGCCATTGCGACCACTGACACATAATTGGACAAGTTTGAGGAAGCTTTTGTGAGCACACAAGAAGCTGAGATTTTATGCAGTAGCACACCTCCCACTCATCAAGAAGAGGTATTGATTGAAAATATATTAGGTGAGAAAGAAGAAGAGAAAATGGAAGAGGAAGAAAAGAAAGAAGAAGAAGAAAAAGAACAAGAGAAAGATGAAACTTCTATTGAACTAGCCAAGGTAAAACTAGAAGTGATGGATAGCACTCCCATCACTCCCTCCTCAGCATTGTTGTCAAGTTTGACACCTGACACATCTAGTTTGGACTCATGGAGAGAAGAAGACCTAATTAAGTTTAACGTCCTATCTATGGAGAAAGAAAAGAAGAAACAAGTAATGAGAAATCCTCTCCTTGTGGAATCTGTAAACATACTGAACAATCTATTACTAGAAGACAAGAAAGTGTATAAGGTACATTTGGTTGATGATGTGAGTATAGTTATCTCATAGCTCAAAAGTAATTTTTCAAGCCTTGAAGAATCTGCATCCAAAGTTGCAGAAGAGAAGTACCTAAATAAGAGATTGAATGAGTTGATGAGAAACTTTGCACTAGATCTGAATTCACTCAAGAGAAGACAAACATCCTTAAAAAAATTTGTTGATCAAGGGGGGAAAATCATTGCAGAATGCATGGATCAGGATAAGCTTACTGATGCTCATCTTAAGAAAATACAAGAGGCAGAAGCTATGATTGAGCAGGTGAAGAGTTCAGTGAAAGACACATCCACTAATGTGAACATGTGCAACAATGTCTACCAAGGTCAGTTGGACAAAATTGAGAAAGCAGAGAAAGAGATGGCAAAGATAAGGTCTAGATAGACTCAATTGAGGAATGCTCTTGTGCCCTCACTAGACATTCTCAATCAGAACATAAAGGAGATTGATGCCACAATGGTAACCTATGAACAAGGTCTGAGCATAGATTTGAAGAAGATGGAGAAGCTTCAATATGCTTTATGCACCCATCTCCAGATAGTTAACTCTTTGATAACTTTTTGGAAGAAGGAGATCCAAAACCTTAAGATAGCATATCTAGATGTTTTCCCTGAGTAAGTATGTGCAGATACATTTTTTTGGTACACCTTTGTCATTAATGTCAAAGGGGGTGTTGTGTATAGAATATGGAGTATAATATGTATAGGGAGATATAAGATTATGTATAAGAGATGTATAGAAGACAAAAAAAAATTGTGTTAATGGACAGTTAGCAACTTGGCCATATTCCTTTGTTGCCATCAATGAAAAAGAGGGAGATTGTTGGCAAGTTGTCTATACTAAGGTATATGACTAGATATAGTGTTTTCATTATGGAAAAAAATTCATATAGTAGTTTGGAGTTAGCGCACTTGATGTAAAGATTAGAATTTAGTCAAGTGTTGAAGATTGGACAGTGTACAGAGTTCCTACAGCTCAGAGCATCAGTGCATGTGTTTATGGAAAAATTATGGTATGCGCCATGGAAGTTAAATTTGTTAGACTATATGCATGCTTAGTCTATGAGCACATAAGAAGATGTGCAAGGATGAGAAAGTTACAGTCAGTCGAAGTTGCACAGCCAGTGTGTGCTAGCAGAGATTAGAGCATGGAGCCGACAATTAGTATTTTGGTTAGTGATTATAATGTAATATTGTAAAGGCTATGCGCCCATAGTATTTAGGTTTTTGAATAGTTTATATGTATAAGTGTAAGCACTCTTAATCCAATTCATTTGGAAGCATTGTTTGTAATTAGTTATAGGGCTGACCTAATTGTGTATTTTGTATGAGCGTATAAATATAAGATGCACCCATTGTATTTGGTATGGAAGTTGAGATAGAGTTATAATAAGTAGAGAAGAAGTGTGCAAAGACACTAGAAGATGTATTAGAGCTTTGATAGAGGTCAAAGCATCAGTGCATCAAAGGAACTAATTTGACAAGCAGTGTCACAGTGATAGTTCATCATGCAGATATAGTGTGTATCAGAGATCAGAAGGTTGTAGCCTTCACCACTTGAGCAATGAGCTCTCAGATAGTGCATCCTCTCCCCTAACAGGGATGATTTTAAAAGAATCCTAATAGGGTACAACCCTTAACAAGGTCTACTTTACTTAAAGCATTGTAAAGCTACTCCTAACAAGGTAAAGGATCTTCTAAGAAGGATCACAAAATACTAGTGCAGAATATTAGTGGGTGTCAATTCCCACCAGGATTTTTACCTATTTGGGTTTCCTCGTAATCATATTGGTGTCATGTGTTGATTTCATGTTTCATGTTTATATGAATGTTTATTTCATTACTTAAGCATTTAAGTTCAACATAAAGATTAAAGTGAAAAGTTAAAATAGAGTGAACATTGATTCACCCTCCCCTCTTAGTGTTCCCATTCCTAACAGAAAATAATTCTCTAAATTATGAAACATGTACAATCTGAGCTAAATCCAACTTAGATTGTGGAATCCATGAACTTTCTTCAATTGGTCTATTCTTCCATTTTACCATATATTCCATATACTATTTTCCTCTTGTGCTTCTGCCAATTCTTTGCTCCAAAATATGTTCAACTTCTTCTATTAGTTTCTTAGGATAATCATTATGTACTGTCATTTCTTCATCCGACTCATGATACTCATACAAATCAACAATGTTGAAAATGGGTGATATATCCATGTCATCAGGTAACTCAATCTCATAAGCATTTCCACTGTCAAATTTTCTCAAAATCTTGCAAGGTCCAATTTTTTTCATTTTTAGCTTCCCATACGTTCCAACATGAAATTGACCTTTCTTCAAATGAACCATTACTTCATCACCGACTACAAAATTCTTATGTCTTCTTGATCTATCAGCTTTGTCTTTGTATTTCTGATTAATTTTCTCCAACTTATATTTCACATCTTCATGTACTCAACAAAATTTACTCCTTCAACACTTCTCTTTCTTTCATCAACAATATCCCTCAAATATGATATACCTCTCAATTGTATGCCATTTACAATCTCAAAAGGTGTTTTTCTAGTACTCCTATTCACTAAATTATTGTATGCAAACTCTTCTTGTGCCAACACATAATCCCAATTACTCAGTGTGTCTCCAACTAAACATCTCAAAATATTTCCCAAACTTCTATTCACAACTTTTGTCTATCCATCGGTCTGTGGGTGAAATGTAGAACTATATTTCAACTCAATGCCAAAATTTCTCCAAAGGATCTTCCAAAAGTATCCAACAAATTTACTATCTTGGTTAGAGATAATACTCCTCGGTAATCCATGAAATCTAATAATTTCCTTAAAGAAAAGATTTTTTATATGTACTACATCTGATGTCTTTCTACAAGGTATAAAATGTGCCATTTTCAAAAATCTATCCACAACAACATATATAGAATCATTACCTCTTACTATCTTCGGTAAGCCAAGAACAAAATCCATACTGATATCAACCCAAGGTTTCTCAAGAACAAAAATTGGTGTATACAATCTAGTATTCTGACTTACTCCTTTTGCAACTTGACAAATTCCCCAACTTTTCACTAATTTCTGAACATCTTTATACAATTGTGGCCAAAAGTATTTCTCCTTAAGAAAATTCAATGTCTTATCAACACCAAAATGTCTAGCCAAAACACTACTATGTTTATCTTTTATCAATTTAGTTCTCATTGGTCCTCTTGGTATACACAACTGAATACCTTTAAACAACATACCTTCTTGAATAAAATATTCTTCCCATTTAGTACTCGGTTGATCTTGAATAGGTGCTCTACACTTTCTCCATGGCTCAGAAAAATTAGGATCAAATTCATAAGAATCTCTCATGTCATCAGAGCCAAGAACTTCAATTTTCATCTCGGTCATCAAAGATCTCCTTCTACTCAATCCATCAGCAACTCGATTAGTGACTCCACTCTTATGCTTTATCATAAATGTATAACTTTGCAAATACTCAACCCATTTCATATGTCTCCAATTCAACTTATTATGAATACTTAAATATTGTAAAGCTTTATGATTGGTATACAACATGAATTCACTCAGTATCAAATAATGTCTCCATTTCTTCAATGCTTGAACAATAGCATAGAATTCTTGATCATACACAGATTATTTTCTTTTTGCATCAATCAAATTTTCACTAAAGAAAGCAATAGGTTTACCTTCTTGACTCAACATAGCTCCTATTGCACTTCCACTTGCATCACATTCCACTTGAAATACCTTATTGAAATTAGGTAATGCCAAAACAAGCAATTTATCAACCTTCTGCTTCAGAGTCTAAAAACTTTTATCATCTCCATGTGTCCACTTGAATTCTCTTTTATCTCCTCTCATAGTCTCAGTCATAGAATTACAAATTGAACTGAAATTCCTAATGAATTTTTGGTAAAAACTTGCCAAACCATGAAATGATCTTACCTCACTAGAATTCTCAGGTGTAGGCCAATTCAAAATAGCTTCAACCTTTCAGGATCCATCTTCAAACCATCAGTGAAATCACAAATCCCAAATTCACAATCTCCTCTTTCATGAATGAACACTTTTTCAGATTTATCAGTAACTTTTCTTCTTTCAACCTCTGCAATTGTTTAAAATGCAACAAATGTTCTTCTTTGGTCTTACTGAATATCAGAATATCATCTAGGTATACAATCACAAATTTACCTAATAATTTCTTCAAAACTTCATTCATCAACCTCATAAAAGTACTCGGTGCATTAGTTAAACCAAAAGGCATAACCAACCACTCATAAAAACCTTATTTTGTCTTGAAAGTGGTATCCCACTCATCACCTTCTCTAATTCTAATTTGATGATACCCACTTTTCAAATCAATTTTGGTAAAATACTTTTCTCCAGTCAAACTGCCCATTATGTCATCCATTCTTGGTATAGGAAACCTATATTTCACTATTATCTTGTTGATTGCTCTGGAATTAGTACACATTTCCCATTCTCCATTCTTCTTAGGTGCCAATAAAATAGGTACTACACAAGGACTCAAACTTTCTTAGATCAAACCTTTCTACAACAATTCTTGAATCTGTCGGTTTAATTCCTAATTCTTGGTAGGTGTCAACCGATGTGGTGCCTTATTCAGTAAACTAGCTCCAGGGATTAGATCCATGCAATGATCAATGCTTCTCTTCGGTGGAAAACCATCAAGTAAATTATCAAAAATGATTTCACTATACTTGGTGAGTAACTTATCAATCTCCTCAAGGACACTATCCTCTATTTTCTTACTCGGTTTGTTAGGGATCATAGTAAAACATACATCATTCTTCTTCAAATCCTTAACAAACTTTCTTCCTTCCATCAAGCAAAATTTCACAGATGTGCAAACATTACTAACAGGTTCTTCAATCAAAGGTAATAGGATTTTTCTTCTTCCATCAGCCCAAATAGTATATTTATGCAATCTCCCATCATATATAGCATGTCTATCATATTTCCAAGGTCTACCCAACAAAATATGACAAAAATCCATAGGCATGATATCACATAACACCTTATCATAGTACTATCCAATTTTCAAATTCACATAACATTGTTCACTTACCAAGAGTGTATGTTCATCTTTGATCCATGAAAGCTGATATGGCTTCGGATGTTCCAACCTTTTCAACTGCAACTTTATAACCATTTCCTCAAATGCCAAATTCTCTGAGCTACCATTGTCAATAATTACCTTCCAAACTTCCTCAGAAATTTTACATCTGGTCTTGAACAAGCTTTACCAGATCTTCCTTTTTACTTTCACTCCAAAGTGCTTTCCTTACCATCAAGTTATTTTCCTTCTCAGGTTCATTTGGTGACTCTTCTTGCACCAAAGCATTTCTACTATTACCAACCTTCTTACTTGCATATGTACACTCAAATGATCTATGTCCTTCTCCACAATTGTAACAAGCTCCTCAAAAACCACCTCTATTATAACCACCTTGGTAGTTACCTCTACCTCTAAATGAACTTTGACCTTTCCACTTGGTCTTTCCTTTATCCAAATTTGTCTTTTCAAGTTCAGATCTACTATTTTCACCATAAGATCTACCTCTTCCTCTAGAAAATCTACCACCTCTACCTCTTTGTCTTTGCTCATCTTTCTTGTTCAATTTCTCCTCAGCCTTCAATGCAAATTGATAAGCCTCTTCAATGTTCTCCAATTTGACCAAACTGATTTCTTCTTGGATGGAAAATTTCAAACCATTCAGTTACCTAGCAATTCTTTCCACATCATCTTTATCATGTCCAAATCTGATATCTAATTTATAGAATTCCTCAGTATATTCTTTTATCAATCTATCTTTTTGCCTCATACTTTGCATTCACCTAACTAGGTTAATCTGATAATCACAAGGTAAGAACTTTCCTTTCAATTTATTCACCATTTTATTCCATACCTTAATTTTGGCTTTACCTTTCCTCTTTCTTTCCAACTATAGATGTTGCCACCATAAGGACGCATGACTTTTCAACTTTGTGCTTGCAATTTTCACCTTCTTTTCCTCAGGTACATTTTCATATTCAAAATACTTTTCCATCTCGGTGGTCGAGTCCACCAATTCATCAGAATCCAATTTTCCACTATACTCAGGAGGATTAAAGTGTGGTGTATACTTCAAATTTGTTAAAGCCTTCAACAATCTTTCCTCACCTTGATCCATTATCGATGCAGGTTCTACATCACCTTGTTCTTCCTCAATTTCATCATCACTATCATCTTCAAGATGACTTCCTCTTCTCTGGGGTGTTTCAACAACTTCTAATCTAGCAACAAGTTGTTTCAACATGTCTGCCAATCCTAGATCCGCATCTTGCCTCCCATGAACCATCTTGAAACCATCTGCAATTGTAGGCCAGATCACAATCTGCTACCCCACAACCAATCAACTAGGATTTGACAAGAAGGAACCCTCAAACCTAGATTCACAAACCTAGATCTAGATCTCACCTCACTCTGATACCACCTGATGCAAGAGTAGATAGGGAGAGGGGACAAATGAAACCCTAACCAGATCCACCTTGTAGAGATCACATGCAAAAGAAACAAACACACAAGTGAGAGAGAGAATGCAGATAACTTTCATATATTAACTTCAATTCATTCATACATACCAGGTTGTAAGGCCTTCCCAGTTTAGGCCAGATATTATAATCAAGTACAAAAGTCCTCCAACATGTGAGGATCTTCCAATCTCTAATCTTCTAGCTTCTATCTTCTATCTCCTAAAATGGATGTCCCCTAAAACTACAAACAAAGATTACATTATATACAAGAGGCTACTGAACAAGTCAGCCTTCAGATTGACCATCAACAAAAGGAATGACCAGATATAGGTCCACAAACTTCCCAATAATAGATACCATCATTAAATCCATGACCAAAATTAATTGCAATAGTCGGCCTCAACAAGAAACTAAAAAAAACAACTCGATAAGCAAAGATAATCGAGCACCAGACAAGCATCGCCGAGTGCTAGAGAGATGATCGACCAACTCGGTCAACAAAGGAAACCGACCAACACTGAACCAACTTGATCAAGGAAGGAACTAAGAAACATAGGAAAATACAAACATGTTTTTGGTGACATGGGATTGCCAAGGACCCAAGATGCTCCTGCATCATAATCAATTTGGATCTTTCCTTTGGGAATTTGGGGTTAAGAAGAAGATCTTACTTTTCCCAATCCTATACATCACATACACATCACATTCTCCTCCACAAACCATATTTTACATCTTACTATATTTTATATATTACATTTTGGTGAACCCACAATAGACAACTCTTTCTTTTATGGTGTTAGATCTTGCATTTACATTTCATAGACAGTAAAAATACAAAAACATTTATTTTTTTACGCTTTGTGTTTTCCCAGTTTAGTTCATTTTGCATTTGCATTGGTATATGAGCTTTAATACCTCTAGTCCTACTTATAATATTCTGGTTAGACGAAGTCGAAGACTTATGGGTGCCTTTGATCCTGAGTCTTCCTTTCCTTTTCTTAGGATTGTGGATGAAAATTTTATTATTCATCATTCCAATCCTACTATGGAGAATAAATCTTCTCACTCATCTCATGATGAGGATGATGCTTTAAGAGTTCCTTCTGAACAAGTCCAAAACTTTCAACTGAACTTGATAAAATAGAAAATTGGCTTACTCAAGAGAACCATAATCAATATTTTATTCAAGCTATAGATGCTCTTAAGAAAGTCCTTCATGATAGTGATCAAGGTGTTCATCCCTTGCATGGTATTACTCATCTTGTGGATTTAAATGTTAAACCTTTAGCTCAAGAAGCTCAAGATTTAGGATTCACTCCTCCTGTCACTAGTGTGGAACCTTCTTCCATTCCTTTAACTATAATTCCTACTTATACTCCTCCTTTGGTAACTATGTCAGTTCCCTCTCTTCCTATGAGTGTTCCTCTTGTGTCCCTCCCTACTTCAAAACCTTCTTATCATTATGTTCCTTTTACTTATTCCAATCCTCTTCCAACTATGGTTCCAAGTGTTCCCCTAGTTGTGTCTTCCATTCCTATCACTTCATACACTTTACCTAGTGTTTCTAGTGTGTCTATACCTCTTATTTCATATAATCATTCAACAATCATCAGTTTGTCTCAAACTGTGTCCTCTTTACAACAAAAAATTACATCTTTAACTCAATCCAATTTTACCATTCCTACATGTGACATGGGAAGTCCTTTTTCCTTAGACATTATTCATGCTCTTGTTCCTCAACAAGAAAATATACCTCATCTTGAGAATTACAACGGTAAGGGAGACCCTGTTGCTCATTTTAAAACATTTCAAATCCTTTGTAGTGAATATGCACATAACCATAGGATTTTAGCCAAGTTGTTTGCTAAAAATTTTCATGATAAGGCCTTGCAATGGTTTTTTTCCTTGCCTCCTTATTCTATCGATTCTTTTCCAAAACTTGCTAATGCCTTTATTCAATAATTTCAAAATAACATGTTGGAGATTTACCAGCATGCCAGTATTAACTATATGTTTGTCATTGATGACAACATATGGAAAGTAGAATGCATGAAAGTCTTATGAAGTAAGATTTTAGCATATGTAGCATGAACATGATATCAACATGATATCATGGGCACAAAGGTTAACTGTTAGTATAGATAGTTATATAGTAGCTAGTGTCAGCAGTGTTCCTGACAAAGTTATAGGTAGTGTTATGTGTATGGTTGTCCATATAGTTATCATGGAGCCTTGTGCACTTGGATATATGTTGAAGACATATTAGTGATATTACATTCATGGACGTAGAGTCTAATGATTATGAGAAGTGAAGTTTGTTAGAATAACTGAGAGGGGGGTGAATCAGTTATCTAGTGTCCCAATTCAAAATGTATAATCCAAAACAATTCTACTACTTCTGCAAGTTGGTAAACATAAAATACTTCCACTGTCTGTGTATTTATAGATTGAAAATCTAAACTCTATATTAATTACTGATTAAACCTAACATGTAATATGCAAAGTATGATCACAAATAAATATTACAATCAACACATAACACAAGAGATTTAACATGAAAACCCTGTAAAGGGAAAAACCACTTGGGACCGGCAACCCAAAATTGTTCACTCTTCTGAAGTGAGGTCAGTGAAGACTCAACCTTGTTAAAGGTTTACAAACACACTGTTAGGTGTGACCTTGTTAGAGGATTTTAGGCCAGAAGTTATCGTCCAACCAACAGTCACTCTGGGGTTGACAAGATAACAATGTTCACTCTATGAATCAAATATCAAAAGACTTTCATAGTCTACTCGGTTAAGAGATTTAACTATGTACAATGATTAAATTCACATAGCAGTAGGTGATCTGCCTAAATACAACTTCAGTTTGTAGTTTACAGATCAATGTTCAACTCATTCAAATACTTCTGACCAATATAACACTTCAGATTCAATACTATATTAACTTACTGTCTGTTGTTAATAACTCTCTATAGCTTAGTAACTGTTCTACAACTCAGTTCTTATTTAACTAGTATGATCAGAAAAAATTCTCCACGTGATTATTTTGTAGTATCTTCTTCTTCTAGCATCTTTTCATAATGAAACCAATGTCTCTTATATAGATGAGTAAATCATTTTCTTTACCTGCATCAGATTTTGCCGCTTAATCATATTCATAGATTTTACCACTTTAAGATCCCTCAGCTGATGTGTCAATAACACGTTTCAATCTGCTCCATTAGATCCTTTTTTATTTATGTTAGCCATCGATCTTCATAACAAACATTATCAGTTACCTTGATTTCATACACTTTACAACTCATCATTTTATCAACTAAACCGATCATTTAATTCCTTTCTATTTTTCTCGGTTAACAAAGAAATGCATCGGTGAACACAAGCTCAGTTAATATTGCACTCGGTATACACTACACTTCGTCAGTGTATACTAAAATGCTCTATTTACCAACCACACTGCTTTGTGTCTTTCAGCTCTATTCTTCATCATAGATGAATGCAACATAATAAAGTTAATTCCATAAAGTCGTAGACTCATCAACAAGTTACTCAGTGTATTCCTTATCCTCATCTATCATATACATCTTCCTCATGTAGATATTTATGTTCTTCATCTCTTTCACCTTCTTTCAGATGTGTCAGTATAGTAACTTACATGATAAGTACTGTCAAGCTAGTTGACATCAATGACAACATAATAATGATTTAATCATCTTGCATATCTAATCATCAACTCCTTAGTAATCTTGAATTATAGATTTTTCATTCTGGTTCTGAATCAGTTGTAGTTCATCAATCTCTCCCTTTGGCATTGATGACAACTCAAGTAATAAGAAATGTACCATACACATACCAAACATGTTTTCTACAACTCTATGATCAAATTTTGTGTAGTGTAAGCTCTCCCTTAGCTTAATATATTTAATCACTACATTACTAAAACAACATTATAAAATATAGCTTTGTCATTCTGTAGATATAACCTTTTTAGTTCTCAAGTTCCTTTTAGATCATCTCTCCCTTAGATAGTTCTCATCTCATCGGTGAAAATATCCTTTTCTTTTCATATTATTTATCTCTCCCTTTGACAACAATGCCAAAGAAACAAATAAATAATCATCTCTGTAATAGCTAAATAACTCTCTGGTGTCCAATACTACCTCTATATCTTAGTATACTGATATCCCAAACTATTTTAGTTCTTCAAACTTAATCACAACCTTGAACAAAATTCAAAGTGTGAACTATGTTGCATCAACATGAATGATCTTCTGATAGGATTAGGCTAATGCAACATCTAGATCACATTAGTGACCGATAGATAGGGGATGGACCCCAAGTCTAGTCCTCAAATATTCAAAAGTGTCCTTCGGTAGAGGCTTTGTAAAAATGTCTGCAAGCTGTTCTTTAGATGTAAGAAATTCCAGCTTTACTTACCTCTCTTGCACTTGTTCTCTTAAGTAGTGATACTTAATTGATATATGCTTTGTCTTTGAGTGCATCACAGGATTCTTTGAGATATTAATTGCACTTGTGTTGTCACAGTATATGATCACCGGGTCAGTGATTACCTCATTCATTCCTTCCAACACTTGTTTGATATATGCAATGTTTGAGCAATTAGTAGCAGTAGCAACATACTCTGCTTCAGTTGTAGACTGAGAAATACAAGCTTTCTTTTTACTTGTCTAGGTTACAAGTCTTTCACCAAAGAAAATTGCTCCTCTGGTGATACTTTTTCTGTCATCCACATTTCCAACCCAATCAGCATTGGTGTAAACTTTTAGCTCAAACTTACCTTCCTTAGGATACCATAATCCATAATCTTCTATCTTTTTCAGATATCTTAAGATTCTTTTAGTAGCAATCATGTGTGGTTCTCTAGGATTAGCAAATTTTCTAGCAACAATTCTCTCATGTGCTATATCTGGTCTATTGTGAACTACATACATGAGCTTACCAATCATGGATCGGTAAAGTGTCTGGTTTACCTTTGTAGTTTCATCTTCCTTTGTCAATTTACTTCTAGTAGCCATTGGTGTTCCCACAGGTTTAGCATCTTCCATGCCAAATGCCTTCAAGACTTCCTTTATGTACTTGGACTATGTGATGAATATCCCATCACTCTTTTGTATCACTTGTAATCTGAGAAAAAACTTAATCTCTCCGAACATAGACATTTCAACCTCATTCCTCATGTCATCAGCAAAATATTTACAGACATGATCTTGACCTCCAAAATTAATATCATCAACAAAAATTTCAGAAATGATAATAGTGTCATCAGTATCACCTTTCATGTACAAATTGTTGTTCTCACTGGTTCTTAAAAATCCAATACTTAACAAGTAAGTATGTAGTATTTCATACCATGCTCTTGGTGCTTGATTCAAACCATATAAAGCTTTGTGTAATCTACATACCATGTTTCTGTTGTCTGGATCAACGAATCCTTCAGGTTGTTCTATGTAGACCTCCTCTTCAAGTATACCATTCATAAATGTTGATTTCACATCCATTTGATAAACCTTAAATTTCTTGTGTGCAACATATGCAAGTAGCATTCTAACTCCTTCCAATCTAACAATAGGTGCAAATGTTTCACCATAATCAATGCCTTCTTCCTGTGCATATCCCTTGCATACCAATCTCACTTTATTTCTTGTCACTTCACCTTTTTCATTCATTTTGTTTAAGAATATCCATTTAGTACCGATAACATTCTTATCTTTAGGTCAAGGTACTAAGGACCAAGTTTTGTTTTTCTCTATTTGTTCTATTTCCTCTTTCATTGCATTAACCCATTCTTCATTTTCTAATGCAACTTTCACATTCTTTGGTTCAAATTCACAAACCAAACATGTACCTTGTCTTGTTTTGCTTCTAGTCTGCATTCCAGCTAGTCTGTTTCCAATAATTTGTGTCTCAGGATGATGTCTTCTGACAAAACTAGCCAGTACTCGGTTTCTTCTTTCTTGTTTATACTATTCTGGTTCATTTTCTTTCTCGGTAGCACCATCTTGTTCGTTGGTTTCCCTTTCCTATTCTTCGGGGCTATTTTGCTGCTGACCGGTTATCACAGGTTGCGACTTCGGTAGATAGTCAAGAAGTTAATTGTAAGTGAATCTACCATAGTCTTCTGGTTCCTTTCTTTCTTGTGTGTTTATGTCATCATATTCATCAACACGAACATTAGTACTTTCAATAATCTTATTTGTAACCTTATTCAGATATTTGTATTGTAATGCCCCGCCAAGGAACCCTTGGCTCAAGGACATTATATTCATTAAGTCATACATAATATATATATATATATATATATATATATATATATATATATAAAGTAGCAGAACATAATCTAATTTGATTTATTTAATGTTACTAGAAGTCAAGAGAAGAAAGACATCAAGTACTACTTGTCATACTCAATTAACAAATTATTATTCTTGCATACCTGAATATCACTAACATTCTTTTACATGATGACCACCATGTCCAACACCTCTAACTACACACATGTCTAAACAACTAGATGCAAACATTAGATAAATTCCATCATAAATAAATTCTTTATTGATAGCTTAGCTATGAGAATCATTATTAAGAAGAAGTGAAATCATTGCATTAGAAACTTAAAGACAAACCCTAAGGGACTAGACCTAAGCCTCGAGGGCTCATCATCGATGGCCTTGCCTACATTCACGCTCAGAGACTTCGTAGTTCGACTCTCCCCTTTCTAGACTATCTATTTATAAAATCAAGAAAGCGGGTAAGCAACCCTTTCTAGGGCCCTATTCCCTAGATAGTTTTCCCATCAGCTTCCACCCACTTAGGTGGAACCTAAATAAAGTCCTATACTTAATCCATAACCTCATACTAATTCCACAACTCAAGGTAGAGTTAAAATCATACTATTATAAAATAATATATATCATTTTCTTTTATTAGGTATCTAGTTTATAAAGTACTAATCCTAAATCATATCTGATAAGATAAACAAGAAAGATACCAGGGAGGTTTGTCCAACCCTTTTATTGTAATTCTAATAGTCATTTCTTATATAATTAAAAATAAAATCAATATCTTTACAAGATTCACCACTGGTAATAACTATTATTTTTTTCATAATAGTGTGAACTTACAAACCACTCAAAATAATAATTCAATAAATATGACTATTCTATAAGGCCTTGAGAAATGAATGACAAATAAATTTTCATTATAATATAACAGGTAATTGTACTAAATAGATTATTTACCATATTCATGCAATGAATATTCTTTAAACTATATAGTAACCAATATGTGGACATTATTTACAAAATTAAAATAATTAAAAATAAATAGTTTTAATGTGGAATTAATTTATTAGCACAAGTCATTACCTAAGATATTATCTTTCAACAACTTATGAGATAAGCAAAGCCTCAAGACATAAGATTTCCTCATTGTTTTGATTTGAAAATTATTGACCATGTATTCAAAATAATAATTTTATATCTATAGTTCTTATTAATAGAAAATGATTTATTTCCCTTAAAGAAATAAAACTCAAAATCAACCAATACTGCTATTGCATATATATTCTAGTACCTTCTTATTATACCTAGTCATTTTTACTATCCAAAAGATAATATTTCTTTTTATCTAATATTAATTTATTTTCGAGGGGAAGAAAGTGTATAAGATGCCCTAGTTATGAGATTCCAAAAATATAAAAAAATTTATGGACAGCCACATTTGCAACTCTTTTAGATAAATATAAATATCTAACTGCTTATACATTTCAGTAAAGTAATACTGACTTAAAATAGCTATAACTTTCACATACGCTAACCAAATTAAAAATTTAAATATGTTTCGGAAAGGGGAAAATGTGAAGAAGAAAAATATGAAATTAATTTTTAGAATATCATAACCAAGTGTGAGCAGATTTTTCTGCAACAAAACTCACTTATTTAATCCGCAAAGCAATTCATTACAATATCTAAAACATAAAGAAATAATGCTCCATAAAATTAAACTTAAATTTCACAAATTAACAACGAGACACCATGAAGGAATATTAATATCAATTTAATATAATCTACAAATTTACAAAACTAGATTAAAAGATAAATCAATATTGTTAAAATATTCAGATTCTAAATCCATAATACATATTTTATTCGATACCTTAACTTGTCTCCTACAAAGCATAAACAAATATAAACGGTGGCATAAGATATTAAAAAATTTAAAGCAATGGAGTGGTAAAAACATTAATGGATGAGAAAAAAAATAAGTGAAAATATTTATCCACAATGGAATAAAACTTAAAGCAGATTCACATAGCATAACAATAAATTAATATCACAAAACTGGTTAAGGGTACTCACCTCTTTTCTCTGTTAGTGATGTTCAGAGGGTTCATTATTGAATGTATGTTGAACTCTATTATGTATGTGCTAGTACATCCCTTTTCTTGGTCCTCAATATGCCCTTCTGTGAAATCTTCTTTTCTTCATCTTTTCACACAAACGTAAATCTCCCTCTTGTGCATTTATTTCTCTCTCCTTACAAATATAATTCTACTATAAACGTAATTTTATTAATTCCTCTCCCACCCCCTTCACACAAGAGATCCTTCCTATATATAGATTGGGGAAGGTGGTTGCACGGGTAATCCAACTGATGCAACCATCCCAACTATATTAGTTATTTGCTAATATTATGGTTTTCAAAACCATTCCCGTGAAGGGATAAATAAATATTATTTAATAAAAATTAAATCTTTGTCTCCTAAATTTAAGGGTGGCAAAAATAGATAATATAACTTTTAGAAATACTTTACTAAATTACTCACTATGTTAATTTACCAAAGACATTTACCAAATATAAAAATAACATAGATTTACTATAGTCTTATAATAACTTAACCAATAGTTAGTTTTACCCCTTAGGTAACTAACTTTTACCTACCCTTCGCGTACTCTCTAACCAAACTTATTAAATAATTTA
Source organism: Chamaecyparis obtusa (assembly GCA_027943335.1). NCBI lineage: Eukaryota > Viridiplantae > Streptophyta > Pinopsida > Cupressales > Cupressaceae > Chamaecyparis > Chamaecyparis obtusa. Next base: position 220,001 of record BSBK01000712.1, on the reverse strand, counting down.
ACTCCACCTATATAGTTTTATTATTATTATTATTTTATAATTAATAGCAACTAACTCTTATATAAATAAAATATATATGGGTATGCTTTTCAAGGAAGTCACTAACCCAATGGCAACTTGGGACCCCTTACAAACTAGAGATCTTGAGTTCCACTCCCACCCTCTATACTAACAAGACATACGAGAGAGAGAGAGAGAGAGAGAGAGAGAGAGAGTCTATAAAGTAGGAGTAAATATAGGAGTAGGTAATTAGTTTTATTTACTTTTATATTATATTTATTATTTTTGTTTATTCACTTTGCATTTATTATATTTATCTAAAGCCACATTATACATCAAAATAAATAGAATCGTGATTATAACTAATACGCTCATAAGAACATAATTACTAACACATCAATAAATGAATATATACAGGTATGCATATACTTGTGCACCCATATATGCATACTTTGTATATATGATTAACACATAGAGAGAGAAAATAACATCATTATCCTACACATCTCATAACCAAATAAATGAGACCGACATCAAAAGTTATATAAAATAAGGAACTCAAATCAACCCTAAACCAAACCAAGAGATTGGGCAAAATAATCAAAACTATAGGGTTTTCCCGTGTGTGAACTATGGACCATTTCAGAACAACAACGATCAAGGATTTTGAGAGATCACTCAGACCTGTGAAGCCAGGTGGAGATGATGCCCGGTACCTACAAGCCTACATCACTCAGAAGAGATACATATGCATAGATACATAATAAGACATATGCAAATAGATGACCAAGATCGATACATCATGTGAACCTCAACTAAGTGAGTAACTATGACTTCATCCTAAGTCATGAAAACACATCAATCACATACGAAACATGAGACATCATAGATAGTAATGGTTAGATTCAAATCCTCATAAACATATAAAGATAGATGATTAATAAACATTAAACATTAGTCATAAATGAGTGTATCTAACCATCTGATAAGCATATCATTATCCATAAACATAAATGTGAACATATAGTTCTAATCTTCATAATGCAAAATGTCCAAATCAAAGAGTCAAAGTATAATCATCGGAGAGGATGTTACATCCTCCCCCCCTAAGATGGGACTTACTCCTGGAAGTCAGCAAGCTAGAAATTTAAATATATCAGACATTATCTCTTAAACACATTTTAACTGATATCACATGCATAACTAATCCTTGAATCCGTGCACTATATAGAGAATAATCCTCATAATATGATTAAGCATGAATTATATATCCTAATGAATTATATATTAAAATGTTACAAATTCCTTCTCTTTTAACACATAAATCAAATTTTTACTTGCATCTAACATAATGATACATTTCAATCTAATATAAAACATTGAACATATCCAAATGTGCCTCATAAACAATCATATCAGTCCACATCACTAAGATTACACATCACAAGGATCAGGAGTGGAGATGCCTCTCTGGACAAACTCTCACTCTGGCATACAATACCAGTCTCGTCTATATCAAAAATCAGGAATCCAAAATCCATAGTCAATACCTCACATAGTGGATTGATGGTGTCTTGGGCCTTTGTCATAAAGACCCTCCATACAAGTCCATGTGTCATATCCCTTGTTTGTGTAAGGTGGTTAGCCTCCAAGGAACATACACCACACATAGGAAGGTAGTGGATACTAGCTGCATAACAGCCTCACATACCCCCATCCTCAAAGGTTCCTTGCATCTACTTCCTTGTATACACTCACCAAGTCCGCCTCATGTGTCTTTAGTGAGGAATCACAACCCAACACAAGACCAACATTATGAAAGGAGATAGTTTAGCCATCAAAGCTCAACAATAATATTAAATAAATAAATCAAATAGAATTATCAATCTCAACAATAAGATATGAAGGATCCAAGATAAATTTCATAAGTCTTGGCTAAACTATTATAGAAAAAGATAAGAAAATTGTTGGTCTACACAACTGAAGATAAAATAAATTCATCATAAATTGCATGTCACATCATTGTGTGACTATATCTAGTCACCTCATGAGGAAGGAGGGAACAATGTCTAGCTATCGCAATAGCCTTTCATGTGGTTGGGCCCGGGCAACACTACCCACATGGCATAGGGGGTTCACCTCGGCAACACCTCTGCATCGGATGGTGTAGAATAAGCATGCCAACCCACCTAGCATGACCATACACCAAGTGGAGTAAGCACACTCTGGTCATATGTTGCATGGCAGTGTTCCTTATGGATTAGGCACACACAAGACACACCCCGCATAAGGATGTCTCTCATAGATCATCATCATAGCCATAGGTATACATGGCTTAGGCCCACCCATATGCCTACCGCATCTACAAACCAAGCATCCATGGGTACCCCTCTACAAGCATGCAAGCATCACCAATATACTCTGCATCAAGTAGGACACAAAATACATACATATATTGTGCCTTCACATAATCATGTACGTGGCATCATGTTCTCGAGCTTGGCTCACTACCATTAGCAACACAACATCATCACCTCACACTATGTCGAAATAATAGTGGGGCGTGGCATCACATTCATTGCATCATGTCAGAACATGTGCGAATATGGTATCCATCATAGCATGGGCTAACAGAATCTCCCTCCACATGTTGGACCACATAGAAATGTACATATCCATAAATCATAAATCTCCTCCTAGAGGCTCATATCAAGTATTGGTATTGTGCTCAAGAACTGTGGGAATTAGGATAAACACTAATGAACCAAATGTATAGGTTCATCATAAGGGGAAGTATTGTTTACTCTTTTCCCTTGAGTAGTGGAAGCTAAGGTCACTTTGCACCACCATTATACATACACCACATACTCCCCGAGGAAATGGTGACACTACTACCCCTCCACATACTGATCTTACCAACACTCATGGGTTGGAACTCAGTAGGGTGACAAACAAGAAAGCAACACATGAGTGGTATGGTTCTCCCATACCCTTATCTGAACATAACTTCCATGGATGGTACTTTTATTGCACCACTCCATGGAACTCACATAATTATTGGTTATACACAACACCCAACATAAGCACTGGGACTGGTTTTATGACATTTACAAGGGAGTACACAATAACATCATATATTATCCATTTTTTCCATTTTTTCCTTTTTCACAATACATATCATTTTCTACATGGTACAAAAAGCCAATGACATACTTAATTACATTCTACCTCCTCACTGGCATAGACTGATATCCAATTTACACATATCAATATCCGCCTTTCACATAATATAACATATATCTATAAGAGGACTTAAACTTATATAAAGTAGGGCACAATGAGAAATGATACATTACGTCACCCTTTTCTTCAATAATCATTGAATCAACACCCATATGTCTTAATTACGAAAAGGAAACAATAAACCTGCGTTACACACATTTATTAGTCAGATATAAGACATTCACAACTAATCATTATAAACCATTATGAACATGCACTTTTCACCCAATCAAGGACACCAAGAGTAGACCATGTGTCATCTTTTAAAATAAATGAATTATCTAGGTACTTTCATTACACATGATAAATCCCTCCAATAAAGACACAACACACCATATAGACATTTCAAGACACTAGTTTTCACTAACATAATGACTTCAATACTAATAAGGAAATACATTGAAGTCTTAATTGCCTAATATTGCAATTTGGGGAGGATAATCACATCATTACTGGACTTACCATAGCATTCATATTTCATCTAAATACTACCTATTCACCAAGTCAAGAACAAATAATTTCAGAAAGATAGTCAAGAAAATATTACATCAACCCCACCTACTCCTTCAATAATTGTACCAAAAGAACACATATTCCTTTCATTATGGAAAACTCCTAATTTTACCTCTATGGTTAACCCCTACATAGGCTTCCAGTCACAAATGGACCTTGGGAGCTTAGGTCCTTTACCCAGGAATCTCAAAATCAACAATTTAAATCATATATTTACATAACATATCGATAACATCATTTTATGGTCATTCATCAAGAAGAGAGAAGATATATTTATTTTAATTTGTGGTGATTATTATCAAATATCACTAATGAAATTTATTTGAACATTCATAGGTTAGAAAAACCATAATCAATCACACATCATGTCACATTATCAATTACATATAAAGCTCAAGAGAGATAAACACAATCTTAATTTAGAAAATGTTACCAAACTATTCATAATTCTTCAACAACATGGCCAAAAGGGTTCCCCAATAATTCTAGTGTTGCAACCTAGTTAATAAGGTTCTAAATTCCCCTTCCATAAAAAAAATTTGGTTGTCAATTCTCTTTTAAAATAGGAAAAAGGAAAATGAGATGCAATACTTCAACCTTTTTAATAACCTACAATACATATGCAGCTTAACTTCATCATTTTGACTCTATAAGAATAACTACTACCATGGTAATATCTTACTCCTTGCTATAAATGCGAGCAATTCAATTCCAACTTATAAAAGCTCATTAACTAGAATAATTGATCAGACATAGAAATTATGATGTAAATTTAGCATTTATAGGAAAATAGAGTGTTAAGCCTTTTCAAACCAATCAAGTAATCCTAAAATAACTATAACAAGCACTCATGATGAAAATCGTGAGAGGTGGGATTAGGAGCTAATGTTAGTTACTACCAAAAATTAAGGCACATAGAAACTTACCATAATACCTCAAGTCTTTCTAGGAGCACAACAAGCAGGTGACACCAAAGTATGACGGATTCATTAATATTCCCTTATTAAGAAAGACATCTACTATTTAAGAAAGTACTTAGGAGACTCATTAACTAATTCTAGAATGAAAACATAAGTAATTGATTTGAGACAACTTAATCAAAGAAGAACATGCATACTTTTGTAAAATAATGTTGCGTGAATACCAATAACATGGTTCTTATATTTATGATCCTCTCTTACTAATACAATGATAAAATAAAAAGGAAGCTATGTAAAACACTAAACGATAAGTGAGCTATGAGTCCCAGAGTTCCCAGTGTGGCAACCTAGGGCTCTAATACTAGATGTAATGCCCCGCCAAGGAACCCTTGGCTCAAGGACATTATACTCATTAAGTCATACACAATATATATATATATATATATATATATATATATATATATATATACATATATATACATATACATATACATATACATATACATATACATATACATATACATATACATATACATATACATATACATATACATATACATATACATATACATATACATATATATATATAATAAAGTAGCAAAAAATAATCTAATTTGATTTATTTAATGTTACTAGAAGTCAAGAGAAGAAAGACATCAAGTACTACTTGTCATGCTCAATTAACAAATTATTATTCTTCCATACTTGAATATTGCTAACATTCTTTTACATGATGACCACCATGTCCAACACATGTAACTACACACATGTCTAAACAACTAGATGCAAACATTAGATAAATTCCATCATAAATAAATTCTTTATTGATAGCTTAGCTATGAGAATCATTATTAAGAAGAAGTGAAATCATTGCATTAGAAACTTAAAGACAAACCCTAAGGGACTAGACCTAAGCCTCGGGGGCTCATCATCGATGGCCTTGCCTATGTTCATGCTCAGAGACTTCATAGTTTGACTCTCTCATTTTTAGACTATCTATTTATAAAATCAAGAAAGCGGGTACACAACCCTTTCTAGGGCCCTATTCCCTAGACAATTTTCCCATCGGCTACCACCCACTTAGGTGGAACCTAAATAAAGTCCTATACTTAATCCATAACCTCATACTAATTCCACAACTCAAGGTAGAGTTAAAATCATACTATTATAAAATAATATATATCATTTTCTTTTATTAGGTATCTAGTTTATAAAGTACTAATCCTAAATCATATCTTATAGGATAAACAAGAAAGATACAAGGGAGGTTTGTCCAACCCTTTTATTGTAATTCTAATAGTCATTTCTTATATAATTAAAAATAAAATCAATATCTTTACAAGATTCACCACTGGTAATAATTATTATTTTTTTCATAATAGTGTGAACTTAGCAACCTATCAAAATAATAGTTCAATAAATATGACTATTCTATAAGGCCTTGAGAAATGAATGACAAATAAATTTTCATTATAATATAACAGGTAAGTGTACTAAATAGATTATTTACCATATTCATGCAATGAATATTCTTTAAACTATATAGTAACCAATATGTGGACATTATTTACAAAATTAAAATAATTAAAAATAAATAGTTTTAACATAGAATTAATTTATTAGCACAAGTCATTACCTAAGATATTATCTTTCAATAACTTATGAGATAAGCAAAGCCTCAAGACATAAGATTTCCTCATTGTTTTGATTTGAAAATTATTGACCATATATTCAAAATAATAATTTTATATCTATAGTTCTTATTAATAGAAAATGATTTATTTCCCTTAAAGAAATAAAACTCAAAATCAACCAATACCGCTATTGCATATATATTCTAGTACCTTCTTATTATACCTAGTCATTTTTACTATCCAAAAGATAGTATTTATTTTTATCTAATGTTAATTTATTTTAGAGGGGAAGAAAGTGCATAAGATGTCCTAGTTATGAGATTCCAAAAATATAAAGAAATTTATGGACAGCCACATTTGCAACTCTACTAGATAAATATAAATATCTAACTGCTTATACATTTCAATAAAATAATACTAACTTAAAATAGCTCTAACTTTCACATACGCTAACCAAATTAAAAACTTAAATATGTTTCGGAAAGGGGAAAATGTGAAGAAGAAAAATATGAAATTAATTTTTGGAATATCATAACCAAGTGTGAGAAAACTTTTCTGCAACAAAACTCACTTATTTAATCCGCAAAGCAATTCATTACAATATCTAAAACATAAAGAAATAGTGCTCCATAAAATTAAATTTAAATTGCACAAATTAACAATGAGACACCATGAAGGAATATTAATATCAATTTAATATAATCTACAAATTTACAAAACTAGATTAAAAGATAAATCAATATTGTTAAAATATTCAAATTCTAAATCCATAATACATATTTTATTCGATACCTTAACTTGTCTCCTACAAAGCATAAACAAATATAAACAACAGCATAAGATATTAAAAAATTTAAAGCAATGGAGTGGTAAAAACATTAATGGATGAGAAAAAAATAAGTGAAAATATTTATCCACAATGGAATAAAATTTAAAGTAGATTTACATAGCATAACAATAAATTAATATCACAGAACTGGTTAAGGGTACTCACCTCTTTTCTTTGTTAGCAATGTTCAGAGGGTTCATTATTGAATGCATGTTGAACTCTATTATGTATGTGCTGGTACATCCCTTTTCTTGATCCTCAATATGCCCTTCCGTGAAATCTTCTTTTCTTCATCTTTTCACACAAACGTAAATCTCCCTCTTATGCATTTATTTCTCTCTCCTCACAAATATAATTCTACTATAAACATAATTTTATTAATTCCTCTCCCACCCCCTTCACACAAGAGATCCTTCCTATATATAGATTGGGGAAGGTGGTTGCATGGGTAATCCAACTGATGCAACCATCCCAACTATATTAGTTATTTGCTAATATTATGGTTTTCAAAACCATTCTCGTGAAGGGATAAATAAATATTATTTAATAAAAATTAAATCTTTGTCTCCTAAATTTAAGGGTGGCAAAAATAGATAATATAACTTTTAGGAATACTTTGCTAAATTACTCACTATGGTAATTTACCAAAGACATTTACCAAATATAAAAATAACATAGATTTACTATAGTCTTATAATAACTTAACCAATAGTTAGTTTTACCCCTTAGGTAACTAACTTTTACCTGCCCTTCAGGTACTCTCTAACCAAACTTATTAAATAATTTAACTCCACCTATATAGTTTTATTATTATTATTATTTTATAATTAATAGCAACTAACTCTTATATAAATAAAATATATATGGGTATTCTTTTCAAGGAAGTCACTAACCCAATGGCAACTTGGGACCCCTTACAAACTAGAGATCTCGAGTTCCACTCCCACCCTCTATACTAACAAGACATACGAGAGAGAGAGAGAGAGAGAGAGAGAGAGAGTCTATAAAGTATGAGTAAATATAGGAGTAGGTAATTAGTTTTATTTACTTTTATATTATATTTATTATTTTTATTTATTCAATTTGCATTTATTATATTTATCTAAAGCCACATTATACATCAAAATAAATAGAATCGTGATTATAACTAATATGCTCATAAGAACATAATTACTAACACATCAATAAATGAATATATACAGGTATGCATATACTTGTGCACCCATATATGCATACTTTGTATATATGATTAACACATAGAGAGAGAAAATAACATCATTATCCTACACATCTCATAACCAAATAAATGAGATTGACATCAAAAGTTATATAAAATAAGGAACTCAAATCAACCCTTAACCAAACCAAGAGATTGGGCAAAATAATCAAAACTATAGGGTTTTCTCGTGTGTGAACTATGGACCATCTTCAAACAACAACAACGATCAAGGATTTTGAGGGATCGCTCAGACCTATAAATCCAGATGGAGATGATGCCTGGTACCTTCAAGCCTGCATCACTCAGAAGAGATACATATGCATAGATACATAATAAGACATATGCAAATAGATGACCAAGATCGATACATCGTGTGGACCTCAACTAAGTGAGTAACTATGACTTCGTCCTGAGTCAAGAAAACACATCAATCACATACGAAACATGAGACATCATAGATAGTAATGGTTAGATTCAAATCCTCATAAACATATAAAGATAGATGATTAATAAACATTAAACATTAGTCATAAATGAGTGTATCTAACCATCTGATAAGCATATCATTATCTATAAACATAAATGTGAACATATAGTTCTAATCTTCATAATGCAAAATGTCCAAATCAAAGAGTCAAAGTATAATCATCGAAGAGGGTATTACATGTATGCTTTCCTCTTAGTAGAATATCCTAAGAATATTCTTTCATCACCTTTAGAATCAAATTTCCCATTTCTCTCATCCTTCAGAATAAAACATTTGCTTCCAAAAATTTTGAAATAACTTACAGTAGGTTTGTGTCCAAACCATAGCTCATAAGGTGTCTAGTTGGTGTCCTTCTTTAGTTGAACTCGGTTAAGCACATATATAGCTGTGCGGGTAGCTTCCCTCCAATATGTCTGAGCAACATTCTTTTGTAGCATTAGTGTTCTAGCACAATCAATGATTGACCTATTTCTTCTTTCAGCAATTCCATTCTACTGAGGTGTTCTCTATGTAGAGACTTGTCTCTTAATACCATTCTCATTACAGAAATTAGTAAATTCATTAGAGATAAATTCACCTCATCTATAAGATCTTAAGCATTTAATTTATTTTCCAGTCTCTTTTTCTACCTTAGCCTTATACCATTTAAACAACTTAAAAGCTTCAAATTTCTCTTTTAAAAACATAACAGTCATCAGTCTAGTGTAGTCATCAACAAAAAGAATAAAGTATCTATCAACATAATAGCTCTGAGTTCTCATAGGACCACATAGGTCGGTATGAACCAATTCAAGTATCTTCTTTATTGAGTATTCTTTTCTTTTAAAACTAGACTTAGTCATCTTACCTTTCTGACATTCATGACACATAGCATGATCCGGTTTAGACAAGTTAGGCAATCCTCTAACTCTTTTCTTCTAACTAATCTTGACCATGTTATCAAAATTCACATGACATAACCTCTTATGCCACAACCATGCATCTTCATCTTTCATTAATAAACAAGAGGATTGATCAATATCAAGATAAAATAGATTACCTCTTGATTGTGTACCGGTTCCAACAAGTCTTCCTCCATCATCATAAATTCTTACCTTTATGCTCTCAAAAGCAAGTCAGTGACCTGAGTTGTTCAACTATGCCACACTTATCAAATTGTAGTTCAGTCCATCTACCTAGTATGCATTCTCACATTTTATTGTCATTAATCATCAATGAACCTTTACCTCTCACCATACAAGGTGCATCATTTCCCATTCTAACAGATCCACCATCATATTCATCAATTAGATCAAATTTCTCTATATCACAAGTCATATGATGTGTGCAGCCATTGTCTATGATCCATGTATCATTTCTGCTTACTTTAGAGGTCAGTTTTGTCTCCTCATGTTTCTCTTCTTCCTCTGAATCATCCTTCATAGAAACAAATACTACTTCTACATCATCATCAATGTCAGATTCAGATTCAAATTCTTCAGCTATGTAACATACCTTTTTCCCTTTGTCATAGCTATCTTAGTTGTCTTTGTTGTCATGTCGATAGCCTCTATTGACTCTTCTCCCATAGCTTCCTTCGGATTGATCTTTGGATCTATCATAATCTTTCTTATTTGGACATATAGCAATAATGTGGCTGACTTCTTTACAATTAAAACAAGCTAGAGGTAACTTGCCTCTATATCTTTCCTTACCTTTGGGCAATCAGAACCAGAATGAAGAATCTATAATTCAAGAACCAGATACAACTAATTTAGAACTAGAATGAAGAATCTATAATTCAAGATTACTGAGGAGTTGATGATTAGATATGCAAGATGATTAAATTAGTATTATGTTGTCATTGATGTCAACTAGCTTGACAGTACTTATCTTGTAAGTTACTATAGCGACACATCCAGAGGAAGGTGAAAGAGATGAGGAACAGAAATATCTACATGAGGAAGATGTATATGACAGATGAGGATAAGGAATACACTGAGTAACTTGTTGATGAGTCTATGACTTGATGGAATTGACTTTATTATGTTGCATTCATCTATGATGAAGAATAGAGTTGAAAGACACAAAGCAGTATGGTTGGTAAATAAAGCATTTCAGTATACACTGATGAAGTGTAGTGTATAGCAAGCATAGTATTAACCAAGCTTGTGTTCACCGATGCATTTCTTTATTAACTGAGAAAAATAGAAAGGAATTAAATGATCAGTTTAGCTAATAAAATGATGAGCTGTAAAGTGTATGAAATTGAGGTAACTGATAATGTTTTTTATGAAGATTGATGGCTAACATAAATCAAAAAGGATCTAATGGAGCAGATTGAAATGTGTTATTGACACATCAGCCGAGGGAGCTTACAGCAGCAAAATCTATGAATATGATTAAGTGGAAAAATCTGATGGAGGAAAATAAAATGATTTACTTGTCTATATAAGAGAAATTGGTTTCATTATGAAAAGATGCTGGAAGAAGAAGATACTATAGAATAATCACGTGGAGACATTTTTCTGATCATACTAGTTAAATAAGAACCGAGCTACAGAACAGTTATCGAGCTACAGTGAGTTATTACTAACAAACAGTAAGCTGATATAGTATTGAATTTGAAGTGTTATATTGGTTAGAAGTATTTGAATTAGCTAAACATTGATCTGTAAACTACAAAATGAAGTTGTATTTAGGCAGATCACCTACTATTACACATTTAACCATTGTACACAGTTAAATCTCTTAACCAAGTGGACTATGAAAGTCTTTTGATGTTTCATTCATAGAGTGGACATTGTTATCCTATCAACCCTAGAGTGAGTGTTGGTTGGATGATAACTTATGGTCTAAAATCCTCTAACAAGGTCACACCTAACAGTGTGTTTGTAAACCTTTAATAGGGTTGGGTCTTCACCGACCTCACTTCAGAAGAGTGAACAATTTTGGGTTGTCGATTCCAGGTGGTTTTTCCCTTTATAGGGTTTCCATGTTAAATCTCTTGTGTTATGTGTTGATTGTGATATTTATTTGTGATCATACTTTTCATATTACATGTTAGATTTAATCGATAATTAATACAGAGTTTAGATTGTCAATTGGTAAATACATAAACAGTGGAAGTATTTTATTTTTACCGACTTCCAAAAGTAGTAGAATTGTTTTAGATTATACATTTTAAATTGGGACACTAGATAACTGATTCACCCCCCTCTTATTTATTCTAACAAAGTTATGCAGTCGCTATTTAGTAGTAAGAATTTCCTATGTTTGTTCAGAAGAGCCAACAAAGATTTTATTGGTTCTAGAGTTACACCTATCATTGCGGTATGTGCCCTTGGATTTAAGCTTAGAGAAGAGTTAGTGATGTTTGGTTAAGAGCACATAGAGTAATTTAGCTTGAGGAGAAAGATCTAGTTGTTTTGGTAGAGCCGACAGTGTGTAGTGTGCGTCTACAATTATCTTAGTAGATAGGTCCCAGAATGTGCTGCATGCTTAGTAGAGCCAATTGAATTGTTATTAGAGTTTGTTATGGTTTCTCTAATATGATTTCAAGGTGGTTCTAATAGGTTGACTTGATTATATTATTTAGAGGAAAGATATTTATAGGCAGTCATTTGTGATTGCTTGAGTGCGATTCATAGTTGATGAAGAAGAGCAAAGCAGAGTGTGTGAAGTGTTGAGCCATTAGAAGAAGGTCTATGTGACCAAGTAAAGTGTTTTTTCTACACATTAGAACTAATTTAGATAGTAGGTCAAAGTGTAGCTCACCAAGATCTAGATATAGTGTATATCTATTAATCTGAAGGTTGTAGCCTTCACCCCTTTGAGTAGTGTTCTCTTGAACAGTGTGTCCTCTCCCCTAACATGGACTATTGAAAAAGACTCCTAATAGGGTCCGAAACTTGACCAAGTCTATTATACTAAATATATTTTAAAGAAACTCCTAACAGAGTTAAGGATCTTCTAACAAGGATCATAATACACTAGTGCAGAACATTAGTGGGTGCCAATTCCCACCAGGGTTTTTACCTATTTGGATTTCCCTGTAACCAAAATATTGTGTTGTGTTCAAGTGTTCTTTCATTATGCTTATGCTTTATGTTTAAGTATACTTAATTAGATAAATAATTGAAACTTGTAGATAGATTCACCCCCCCCCCCCCCCCCCCTCTCAGTTATCTCTTGGGACTATTCCTAACAATTGGTATCAAATCCAAGTGCCTCAAAGAGAAAGTTTAACATCTTGAAGTTGATCAGGTGGCATACTTCAAAAAAGAAAGTCCTATATTTTATGGAGAGAATTATCTTGATTGGAAGAACAAGATGGTGACTCATTTGCAGTGCATTTCCTTTGAAGTTTTTGATGTAACTATCAAAGCAATCAAGATCCCTACTTTAGAAGACCTTGCAAAGGATGATGCTACTGATAAGCATAAGGAATTATTTCATCAGAATGCAATAGCCCAAGAAGCCCTTATCAGCACCCTATCTGATGATGATTTTTCATAAATAAAGAAGGTAGATATAGCCCACAAAATATGGAAGCACCTAGAAGACATATTTGAAGGAGACAAACATGAAAAGGATGCACACAGAAAGACATGCAAGAAAAGATACAATGCATTAGAAATATTACCTAAAGAAAACATTAAAGCCTATAATCAAAGGATCAATGAAGCAGTAGCTGGAATCAGAAACAATGGTGGAGAGATTTCAGAGGACATTATGGACAAGTTAATGACTACTCTCACTCTAGAATATGAAAGAAAGATCAACATCCTTGATGAGACCATGCAGCTTACATCAAATTTCAAGAGAGAGACCTTGATTAGAAAAATCTCAGCTTTTGAGATTTCAAGATTGAAGACAGAACCTAAAAGTGAGATAGCATTCAAAGCAACAATTCATGGTAAGAAATCTACAAACACTTCTAGTAATTTTGATGATGATGATGAAGAGAAAATACTAGATGATTTCATTGCTATGATTTCCAAAAGAGAAAAGAAAGGAAAAGGTAAATAGGAAGGTCAATTGCCATTTAAATGCTTTTCATGTAATAAGATTGGTCACTTTGCATCTAATTGTCCCTTAAGATCTAGAAAGTTCAAAAATGACTACAAGCCTAAATTCTCTAAGGAATGTTACTATGCTAGAGATGGAGTCTCAGATGATGGTTTAGCTGAAGAAGAAATAGGATTCATTTCTATCATAGAGAAAATGAACAATAAGACAGATCATGAAGATAAGAAAGAGAATCAAGAGCTGGCATTAATTTCACAAGCTGATATAAGGATAGACTAGATTATAGATAGTGGTTGTTCACATCACATGACATGTGATAAAAATAGATTTGTTCATCTGGACAAATACAATGGTGGCATGGTTAGATTTGGAGATAACACTCCTAAACCCATCGTTGGTAGAGGAGCCATCACCTTGGGTGGAAAGAATAGTATTGATGATGTTCTCTATGTAGATGGTTTGAAACATAACCTTCTTAGTGTTGGACAATTACTTGGAAAAGGTTATCAGTTGGAGTTCAAAAATGAAGAATGCATCATTAACAACAAGGATGGTGTTATGATTGCATCAGGCTCAAAGACTAAAGGTAATTTTTTCCAACGCAATTCAGAAGCAAGTTGTTTTGTTGCTAAAGTTGAGGACAATTGGTTGTGGCATAAAAGACTATGTCATATCAATTTTGATAACATAGTAAAGATAAGTAATGTAAAGGTAGTAAGAGATCTTCCTAGCATAGAAAAGCCAGTTGATACTATATGTAGGGAATGTGTGATGGGAAAGCATGTGAGAAATTCATTCAGGATCAAGCAAAATTTAGCAGAGAACAAGTTGGACCTGATTCATACAAACCTATGTGGTCCAACTCAAACAAGATCATACTATGGTGAAAGGTATTTCATTTTGTTTGTTGATGATTATACTAGGATGATGTGGGTTGCATTCTTGAAAGATAAGTCAGAAGCATTTGAGAAGTTCAAAATATTCAAAGCTAAGGTTGAGAATGAATTTGGACTAAAGATAAAATGTTTAAGATCAGATATAGGAGGAGAATTCACCTCTGATAGATTCTATGAGTACTGTGAAGAACATGGCATAAAGAGATAGTTGAGTGCACCTAGAACCCCTCAGTAGAATGGAATTGTAGAGAGAAGGAATATAATCATCCTTGACATAGTGCGCACCATCATGATTGAAGGAAAAGTTGCACAAACCTATTGGAGAGATGCGGTCAATACAATAGTCTACACCATCAATAGAATTCAATTGAGACCTGGCACTGACAAAACACCATATGAGCTATGGTTTGGTAATGTTCCCATAGTAAAATACTTTAGAATCTTTGGAAGTAAGTGCTACATCAAGAGGGATGAAGCAATAGGCAAGTTTGATGCAAGAAGTGTTGAAGGTATTTTCCTTGGTTACTCTACTAAAAGTAAAGCTTATAGATGTTTCAATTTAAGATTGAAAAAAATCATTGAAAGTGTTTATGTAAAGATTGATGAAAATTTTATGGTTCAAGAAAGATATCATGATTACTCACCCATGATTGAAGAAGAAACCATACCCTCCACTAGTGAAACAATTATTGAATAAATGTTTGACAGTATTGATGTGTTATTCAATGACCCTGAGACAAGTGAAGAAGATACTCCTAAGGCTAATGATTCAGCATCACCTAAAGTTCCAAAGTTCACATCTAGAAACCATTCCAAGAAAGACATCATTGGAGATCAGAGCAGCAAAGTCTTAACAAGGTCACAAGCAAAGAACTCAGCTAACAATGAAGTAGTATGTTTACTATTTCATATTGAACCTTTAAGTGTTGAAGATGCATGTAATGATTCAAATTAGCATGATGCTATGAAAGAAGAACTTGATCAAATTATTAAGAATGACACTTGGGAACTGGTCCCAAGACCTAGTGATAAGAATATGATTGGAACAAAGTGGATATTTAGAAACAAGATGAATGAAGATGATACAGTAGTAAGAAATAAAGCAAGGTTAGTATGTAAGGGATATGCGCAAAGAGAAGGCATTGATTATTCAGACACATTTGCACCTGTGAGTAGATTAGAAGCTATTAAGTTGTTTCTAGCTTATGCTATAGTCAAAAACTTCAAAGTTTATCAGATGGATGTCAAGTCAGCATTCTTGAATGGAGATTTGAAAGAAGAAGTATCCATTGAATAGCCAAAAGGATTCACCTTATTAGATAGACCTAATATGGTATGCACATTGAAGAAGGGCCTCTATGGACTTAAACAAGCCCCTAGAGCCTGGTATGAAAGACTTGATGGATATCTAACTAAGATTGGTTTCAAGAAAGGTGCAGAAAATTGTAATCTATTCATTAGAGAGACATCTGAAGGTCTACTACTTGTAGCTATATTTATTGATGACATTATCTTTGGAGGTAATGACAAATTAATTGTAGAATTTTCCAAAGAAATGCAGAACAAGTTTGAAATGAGTATGATTGGTCCTATCAAATACTTTTTGGGACTAAATGTGTAGCAGATAGAAAAAGGAATTTTTATTAATCAGTCCGAGTATGTGAAAGAGATACTGTAGAAATTCAAGATGGATGATTGCAAGCTAGTAGGAACACCTATGATCACTGGATGCAAGCTTACAAAAGAAGATGACTCACCAGTAATGGATACAACATTGTACAAGTCTATGATTAGTAAACTCATATATCTCACTCAGACTAGACCTAATATTTCCAATGTAGTTGGCATAGTTGGAAGATTTGTAGCATAACCTAAGCAAAGTCACCTCATGGCAGTAAAAAGGATATTCAGATATTTGCAAGGCATTATAGACTATGGTCTATGGTATCCTAATTCAAAAAATGTGGAGCTTCATGTGTACACTGATGTTGATTGGGTAGGATGCATAGATGATAGAAAGAGTACATTAGGTGGAGCAGTGTTTCTTGGTGATAGACTTGTCACTTGGACAAGCAAGAAATAGAACTATATTTCTCAATCAATAGTAGAAGTGGAGTATGTTGCAGCAACCTTGAATTGTTCTACAATTTTTTGGATCAAATAGATGATAAAGGATTTTGGAATTTAGATTGATTATCTTATTGTTATTCATTGTGATAACACTAGCATTATCAATATGTCTAAGAACCCTATGATGCATGCAAAGACAAAACACATTGAGATCAAGTATCACTTTCTAAGAGAGAAAGTGGTAGAGAAAGAAGTCAAGTTGGACTATGTGAGTACTAAAGATCAATTGGTAGATATATTCACAAAGCCCTTGCCTAAGGATACTTTTGATTATCTCAGGGAGAAGTTGAGAGTAATTCCCTTCCCTGATTCTTCTTGAAAGAAAGAAGCAAAGGCATCAGTCCTTAGGGACTGATGGAAGGTTGACTACTCTACCTCAGGAGTAGTACCGGTGCTTAATATGAATGACACCCTTTGCCATTAATGTCAAAGGGGGAGTAATATACAGAGTCATGAAAAATAAAAGCAAAGAAGGAGTAGTATACTAAGGAGAAGTAGTTCAATTGAGGAAATGGAGAATATTGAATATTAGTAAAAAAAAAGGAGGATTCATCTTTGGGGGAGTTTTCTATGAGGAAATGAAGAATGTTATAAAATTATTTCTCATTGGGTTGATGGTGGTTTTTCATTCCACATGTTGCCATCAATGCCAAAGGGGGAGATTGTTGGAGATTTGCCAGCAGTCCAGTATTGACTGTATGTTTGTCATTGATGACAACATATTGAAAGTAGCATGCGTGAAAGTCTTATGTAGTAAGATTTTAGTATATTTAGAATGAACATGATATCAGCATGATATCATGGGCGCAGAGGTTAACTATTAGTACATACAGTTATATAGCAGCTGGTGTCAGTAGTGTTCTTGACAGAGTTACAGGCAGTGTTCTATGTATGGTTATCCGTATAGTTATCATGGAGCCTTACATGCTTAGATATATGTTGAAGACATATTAGTGATGTTACATTCATGGATGTAGAGTCTGATGATTAGTATAAGTGAAGTTATGTAGTTGCTATTCGGCAATAACAGTTTCATGTGTTTGTTCAGAAGAGTTGACAGAGATTTTATTGGTTCTGGAGTGGCACCTATCATTGTGGTATGTGCCCTTGGAGTTAATCTTAGAGAAGATTTAATGATGTTTAGTTAAGAGTGCATAGAGTAATTCAGCTTGAGGAGAAAGATCCAGTTGTTTTGGTAGAGCCGATAGTGTGTAGCGTACATCTACAATTATCTTATTGGATAGGTCCTAGAATGTGTTGCATGCTTAGTAGAGTTTATTGAATTGTTATTAGATTTTTTTATGGTTTCTCTAATATGATTTCAAGGTGGTTCTAATAGGCCAACTTTATTATATCATTTAGAGGAAAGATATTTATAAGCAGTCATTTGTGATTGCTTGAGTGTGATTCATAGTTGATGAAGAAGAGCAGAGCAGAGTGTGTGAAGTGTTGAGCCATCAGAAGAAGGTCTATGTGACCAAGTAAATTGTTTGTGATATACATTGGAGCTGATCTAGATAGCAAGTTAAAGCGTAGTTCACCAAGATCTAGATATAGTGTATATCTATTAATCTAAAGGTTGTAGCCTTCAACCCTTTGAGTAGTGTGCTCTCAGATAGTGCATCCTCTCCCCTAACAAGGACTATTGTAAAAGACTCCTAATAGGGTTCGACCCTTGACCAGGTCTACTGTACTAAATATATTGTAAAGAAACTCCTAATAGGGTTAATGATCTTCTAACAAGGATCATAATACACTAGTACAGAATATTAGTGGGTGTCAATTCCCACTGGGGTTTTTACCTATTTGGGTTTCCCCATAACCAAAATATTGTGTTGTGTTCAAGTGTTCTTTCATTGTTCTTATGCTTTATGTTTAAGTATACTTAATTGGATAAAGAATTGAAACTTGTAGATAACTGATTCACCCCCCCCCCCCTCTTAGTTATCTCTTAGGACTATTCCTAACATAACATTGGTTCACAAGTGTCCTTAACTGATTTGATGCATTGTAAATAGAATACTAAAGAAAATTTGACTTAATTTATTGGTAGATTTAAGCATTTTCATGCTCAAATTTCCTATCTTGTTCCTGATATTTATATTCAACATATGTTTATTTCAAATTTATAAAAAGATATTAGAGATAAGATTCTTCTTACTGAATTTACCTCTTTTCAACAACATTGTACAATGCTTCATCCTTATCAATTACAAGTGAGTCAATTTTATCAAGAGCAACACTCCAATGGCTCCTATCCCATTTGATAAGAGTGATGTTTCTCCTAGTCCAAACAAGTTTCAAAAACCTAACAACTACGTCAAGATAAATAAACAAGCCATTGCAGTTTTTGATCAAGTTGTTGTTACATCCAATAATGCTACTTCTACATCCACCGATTTTCATCTAAATCATATGTTTACTCATCTTTCTAAATATTTGCATTCTATTATCAATAAATTGTTGACTGTTATTATGATTACTTTACCTCCTATTCGACCTCTTTTACCTGCTATGGTGGCATCAAAATCCTTTGATTCCAAAGTTGTTTGTTAATACCATCATCATAATGGCCATGATACTGAGAAGTGTTATTATTTAAAGCATAAGGTTCAAGACCTAATTGATTTTAATGCCTTATCTATTGATAATTTTGATGGTAGTGGAAACAAGTCTCTCTCTCCTCCTAATCAAAATCTCTAAATCTATATGAATCCTTTTCCTACACATGATACTAATACCATTGTTCAGCCATCTTCTATGGATATTATTTATGATTCAAAGATGGATGATCTTAATCACATTGTTAACCATGTGGAGCATGTTTTTTTGTCTCAATCTGTATCTCCACCCCAGCCTCAATATCAATCTCAACTTTAAGTTCCACCTCAACCTAAGCCTAAACTGAAACCTCAACCTAAACCTCAAAAACAACCTAAGAAAAAAGACCTACAAAACTCTTGATTACCTTCGATGATTATGATACTATTAAATCTCCTGATGGTCCCCTTTATATCTATGCTAGGATTTCTAAGATAGCTACGTGTCATTGTCTTGTTGATCCTACATCCTTAGTCAATGTCATTATTGAAGAAAATATTTTTATGAAAAACTTACAACGTGATTCTTATGATACATCGAATGTGTGGATTCAAACTTGTAATAATTTTCTTTATCCATCATTTGGTTCTATTAACTTACCTGTTGAAATTTGTGGTAAAGTTGTGGATACTACCTTTGTTGTTGTTCCTACTTCTGATCAGTTTCAAGTTAAGTTTAGTTTTCCTTGGTTGAATTCCATGGATGTTGTTGCTTCTCCTATCCATAAGTGTCTTAAATTCATTCATGAATAAAATAAGTGAAGATGATTAATCATAGTTTATATCAACCTTCTAGGCCTAGGGATTGTGCTACGCTTGACTTCTTTTGGCCTTCATTACCTATTTCATGTGCTTCTCAACCTAATAATCTTTTTCAATCATATCAAGCCTATAATCATTGCAAGATTCTTGAGTTAAGTATGTCATAGATGGATCTTAACTGTGGTCTTTTTCCTAGGCCTTTCACACCTCCTTTTTCCATGGTTTCTAGTTCTATTAATCAAGCTCCTAGTGTTTCTTTTCAACCTATTGAGAACTCTACTGATCCTCCTATAGAACCTTTGAAGGAACTATTTTTTGTCCCTCCTAGTTCTCAACATATTTCAAACAAGACAAAATGTAACTGATCTACTAATGAACATCGTAAGAAGCATTGAGCTCAAGCTAAGGCCTGTGCCTTTGTTATTCAAAGTTCTTTGCCTTCTTTTGTCAAGCCTATGCATGATGTGTTAGAAGAATTTAATACTAATAATGATGTTAAAATGCATGATTATGATGATTCTATTCATATCTTAGATCATATTTTGATTAATCTGGATGAAGAAGATACTCTTGATGATACTAATGATGTTAATGATGAATATCAAACTATTGCCATTGACATTGATTTACTAAATATGATTTCATCACAATTCATAATTACACCTAGTATCAAACATTACAATTCCCAATATGATCCTTGTTTGGAACTGGCTATTATTCCTACTGCATTAGATATAGTCCCTCTTGTGAGTTTCCTTCCTTCCCTAAATGATATAGAATGAGATGGGGAGAGTAGGTGATGTGCTTGATTATCTTGTCATTCATGGTAGATTTTGTTAGGAATGAATGTTGAATGTTTGGTAGTCATTCTGTAGCAGTTGTTGTTGTATTCATGACTATGATTGTCATTGATGTCAACACAGTGATTTACCGGAGACTTGCAGAGAAGCAAATAGAGTTTGAATTAGTACACATTGGATATTGTAGTTGGAGCTATATGACATTGAGGATATACTCTTTGATATTTTATATGTCTATGGTTAAGAGCACAGATAGTAATTCATTTATTCATGGAAGTTATGAGCATTTTGGTGGAAGCAGTATTCAGGCAGTGTTCTTGAGTAGTAGTTTATGGAAATCAGATGATATCTCCTAATCGGGATGGAATCTAGTTTTTCACAGTTAAAGGAAAGTTGAAGACACATTGATAGTGATTTGGATGATAGCAAAAAACTTTGAGGTTGCACGAGTGGATAATTATTGTAGTTGGAAGCTGATAGTTTTGTGTAATTTTGATGTAGCATATGGAAACATTTATTATGTAATTGTATGCCGACTCATTTGTAATTATATGAGTGTGGTATAAAAGAAGGAATGTTTTTCCTTTTTGTAGAAGAGGATGAATATGAAGTGAAGAAAAGAGCAAAATGTGAAAGTGAATTGTGAAGGAAGACATGCGAAGTATAGAGATCTAAAGTTGAGATCTGGTGTAACAGTGAGTGCGGTTTGGCATAGTCAGAGAAGAGGTAACATATTATTCTATTAAGTAATACAAAGATCATTTAAACAATGTGTTCAATGATCTTACCCTGAAGCTATTTGGGCAGTGGGTCCTTCTATCTTCCATAACTCTTAACAGGGTTAGAATCTTTTAATAGGGATTCAAAATCTCCTAACAAGGATCCATATGTACTGAATGTATTTCATAAGACTCCTAAAAGAGTCCATCATTTCACAAGGAATATTCATATTAGTGCATCTTTTGTGGGCATCATTCCCACTGAGGTTTACTCTTTGATCAAGAGGTTCCCTAGTCAACATATCTTGTGTCATTGTGTTATTGTGTATAAATATCTTTCTATGGTTGGTAATTATATTTCTTACATGGTTTAATGTTGTTGAAGTTGATAAAAGTTATAATTATCTGATAACAGATTCACCCCCCCCCCCCCCCCACTCTCAGTTATCTTGGTGGAATTTACTTTCTAACAATTTTTATCAGAGTAGCAGGTCCTTGAAAAAGAAGTTTAACAGCTTAAGGAGATCCATGGTGAATTTCAGGAAAGAAAGCCCTAAGTTTGATGGAGTAAATTTTGACAGCTGGAAAGAAAAGATGAAGACACACCTACTATGTTTAGGACTAGGTTATTGGTTGATTAAAAAGAATGATAAGACTATCATTGAAGAGGAAAATCTTGAAACATTTATTTCTGATGAGAGAGATCTATTCATGTGTAACATACTTGCAAGAGAAGCACTTTTCACAGCCCTTTCGGAGAATGAGTACAATCAAGTAAAATGTTTGAAAAAATCTCATGAAATTTGGAATGCTTTACACTCTACTTTTGAAGGTGATGAACATGCAAAAAGAGTTAGATTACATAATTGGATATGTGCATTTGAAGATATAAGAATGTTGGAATATGAATCTGTTAGAAGCTATATTGGTAGAATGTAAGAAATTGTTACAGGCATAAAGTCTTATGGAGGAACAAAGACAAAGAATGAAGTGATATGGAAAATTCTAAGGACATTAACTCCTATATTTAAGCAGACAACATAGATGATTGAACAAGTTATACCTTGTACTACCAACTTTACAAGAGAGACTCTTCTTGAAAGATTGGAAGCAGCAGAGATGAACCTAAGGTTATTAGGAGACTTACCTAGAATGGAGACAGCATTCAGTGCTCTTAGTGTTCACCCTACTTTGTCAAGAAGCATCAGTGTGAGTGGAGATTATGTTGGCAAAAATAGATCTAGAAATGAAGAAGACAAGAAGATTGAAGAAGGTATTTCCTTGCTTGTGAAGAGAGAACAGAACGGTAAGAAAATATTTAAATGTTGGACTTGTCAATAATATGGTCATTTTGCATCTAAATGTCCTAAGAGAGTTAAAAATTATAGAAATAATTTCAAACCTAGAAGATCTAAGGAATGTTATTATGCTAATGATGAAGATCTTGAAGCTAGTATATAGAGAACTCTAAGTGAAAGTGATACTGAGAATAATGATGACATATAAATTGTAGCAATTAAAGAAGAGAATCTTAAAACTAATGTTAAGGAAGAAAAAGCCTTAGTCTCTCAAGTTGAAAAGAAAGCTGATTGGATTATAGATAGTGGTTGTTCACATCATATGACTGGAGACATGAAAAAGTTCATAAAGTTTAACGAATATGATGGAGGAGTTGTTAGAGTTGGAAACAATGCACCTTGCTTGATTAAAGGTATAGGATCTATTACTCTTCATGGAAAGACTAATATTGATGACGTTTATTTTGTGGATGGATTGAAACATAATCTTTTGAGTGTTTAATAGTTAGTTGATAAGGGATATCAAGTTTGGTTTACTGAGAAAACTTGTGTGATAAATGATAAAGATGGAAATCTTATTGGAACTAGATCTAGAACCAGAGGTAATGTATTTCAGTTGAATGCTACTGAGATGACATGTTTGATTACTAAAATTGATGATAGTTGGTTATGGCATAGAAGGTTTTATCATATAAACTTTGACAACATTGTGAAAGTAAGTACTACACTTGCAGTAAGAGATTTTCCTAAAATTATGAAGCCTACTAACATGATTTGCAAAGAATGTGTCATGGCTAAACAGAAGAGAAGTTCTTTTCCCAGTAAGAAGTTTACATCTGCAGAAAAGATGGAGATTGTTCATACAGATTTGAGCAGTCCTACCAAGACTAGAGGATTCTATGGAGAAAGGTATTTTATGATCCTTATTGATGATTTTATAGGAATGATGTGGATTGCATTTCTTAAAGAAAAGTCTGAAGCATTTGATAAGTTTAAGATTGTTAAGAATAAATTTGAGAATGAATTTGGAATGAAGATTAAATGTTTGAGATCTGATAGAGGTGGAGAATTTACTTCTAGAGAGTTTAACACCTTTTGTGAATAAAATGGCATTAAGAGACAGTTTTTAGCCCCTAGAACACCTGAACAAAATGGTATTGCAGAAAGAAGGAACAGATCAATGACTAAAGCAGCAAGAGCTATGTTATTTGAAAATGATTTGGCAAAGATATTCTAGAGAGAAGCAATGAACACAATAGTGTATACAATGAACAGAGTACAAATCAGAGCAGACACAGACAAGACACCCTATGAATTATGGTTTGGACATGCACCCTCAGTTAAGTACTTTAGAATTTTTGGAAGCAAATGTTAAATAAAGAGAGATGATGATATTGGAAAGTTTGATCCTAGAAGTGATGAAAGTATATTTCCTCGATATTCTTTAAAAATTAAAGCCTATAGATGTTACAATAAAAGAACTAAGACTATTGTTGAAAGCGCAAATGTTAAAGTTGATGAAAAGTTCAAAATTTAGGAAAGAATATTTGATCATGAATCAGATGAAGAAGCTCATCCTAAACCTAACACTGGATCTACTAAATTACATTATGAGATTGATAGTGATTTGTTGAATGAAAGCTATAGTGAAGTCATTGAAAAACCTACACCTGAAGTGAGATCTGAGACAATGACACCTAGCAAGAGTTTGTCAAGAAATCATCCTATTGGGCAAATTATTGGAAGCATCAAAAGAGGAGTTCTAACTCAGAATAAGGTACAAGAATAGTTATTATTTGATTTCTCAAATTGAACCTAAAACTACTAGTGAAGCTTGTGAATACTAAAGTTGGACTAATGCTATGAAAGAAGAACTAGATCGGATTGAAAAGAACAAGACATGGAAATTGGTCCCTATACCTAAAGACAAGAATATTATTGGAACTAAATGGGTATTCAGAAACAAGATGAATGAACAAGGAGAAGTAGTAAGAAACAAAGCAAGATTGGTATGTAAGGGATACTCACAGCAAGAAAGAATTGACTATGAAGAAACCTTTGCACTTGTTGCAAGAATTGAAGCAATAAGAATGTTTTTGGCCTATGAAGCTTACAAGAAATTTAAAGTATATCACATGGATGTGAAGTCAGCATTTCTAAATGAAGAATTGGAAGAAGAAGTCAACATTGAGCAGCCTGAAGATTTTCCTTTGACTCAAGAAGGAGACATGGTATGTAAATTTAAGAAAGCTTTATATGGACTAAAAAAAGCACCAGCTAGAACTTGGTATGCAAGATTGGACAAGTATTTGTTAAAGTTAGGATTTACAAAAGGAATAGCTAATAGCAATCTGTACACAAAAGAAATTGAAAATGGTTTGTTGGTTATATTTATTTTTGTTGATGACATTATTTTTGGAGGAGAAGATGAAGCTAGTGACAAATTTTCTGATGAAATGAAGATTGAATTTGAAATGAGTATAATTGGTGAAATGAAATACTTTTTGGGATTGCAGATAACACAGAACAATGATGGTATCTTTGTAAGTCAGACAAAGTACCTAAATGACTTGTTGAAAAGATTTGGAATGGAGAATTATAAACTAGTTGGAACACCTATGGTAACTAGACATAAATTATCTAGCATAGATGAAACACCGATAGTTGAACAGAAGAAGTATAGATCTATGATTGGAGGATTGCAGTATTTGACACATACAAGACTTGATATAGCACATTCAGTTGGAATTGTAGCAAGATTTCAAGTTGAACCTAGAGAATCACATTATGCAGCAGTAAAGAGGATACTTATATATTTAAGAGACACAATAGACTATGCATTGTGGTATGAAAAATCTGATGATTTTACCCTATGTGCATATACAGATGTTGATTGGGGAGGCAGTGTTGATGATAAGAAAATGTCATGAGCCGTAATTGATGATACAAATGAGTAAACTTGATTTGAACATTATTCTAATAATAATAAATATATGAGTCCTTATGAATAATTGTTATATATAATATTAATAATTATTAATTATTAATATTAATAATAACATAATAGAATATTAATAATATTACTCAATAATAATATTAATATCAATCCATAAAATAATATATTATTAATATATAATCATATATTATTGGAATTAGTTATAATATAAATATTAAATCTATTTTATCTAATCATACAGACATTACAACAATCAACATATATCAATATATATAATATTATCAATATCAATATTGATAATTGAAAACCTTACAACATATATCAATTTATACAATAATATTACGATTAAGGAATATATTAGTTATGTATACCGATTGTAAAATTAGAGCCACGTATATAATAATATCTATCAATATATATATATTTAAATAATCAATGTATTTAATAATATTAATATTATCCACATTAATAATGTTAACCATATACTCCATATAATATTCAACGATTCTAAATGAATCAATATGAATGAATTAACATTTTTTCAATAGTAGTGAAATGACATTATTAAGTCGATCACACTAATCAACTTTAGTGCGAACATGAAGAGACGGGATAGCTAGGGTCGCGACTAGTGACCATGACCAAGGAGGCATATTAGTATTGTATAGATACAAAGGAATGGAGCAGAGGGAATCATAGAAGATATAGGTGGAGAGGAAAAGGAATATACGGAGAGAAACACACTAAGGAGTGCAGATCAGTGACGACATCTACGGTTTGTAGAGATTAAGCAATATACATCAGACACGACATCCATTATTAAGTCGCAGGCATCCATTGATGATCTAAAATAGCAACATGTCATTTCTAATGATAATATCTAAGTTGGATATTAAAGTTGTCATATAAGACATCGCAGCCATTGCTGAGAGCAATATAATCGATTACATAATTTTATCGACTTTACAATAGCACATTCTTATTAGTTATTTCTATAAGTGATATGGTTATATTCATAAGCATATAATACTTGTATATTGAATATATCTATTATTTCAATTGACTTATATTACTTCTAATATCAGCAATAGCCGTTGATCTTTGATTTAACTTCCATTACAAGTTTTAATTGCATCCAAGTGGCCTAGTAGAAAGGGAAGTTGACGTAACTGTCCCTATTTCCCAACATAGTCAAAAAGGGATCATTACAGAAAAGCACCAATGGTGGAGCATTTTCCCTTGGAGGAAGATTGGTTTCTTGGCTAAGCAAGAAGTAGAATTGTATATCATAGAGCATAGTAGAAATAGAATATGTAGCAACAACAAACAATTGTAACCAGATAATTTGGATGAAGCAAATGCTGAAGGATATTGGAATAAAGTTTGTTGAACCTATTGTCACATTTTGTGACAACATTGTGACAACACCAGCATGGTTAGTATGTCTAAGAACCTTGTATTACATTCTAAGAAAAAGAATATAGAGATCAAGTATCATGTTGTAAGAGAGAAAGTTGGTGAGAAGGAAGTCAGACTAGAGTACATAAGTACAAAGGAGTAGCTAGCAGATATATTTACAAAGCTTTTACCTAAGAATACATTTGAGTATCTAAGAGGTATGCTTGGGGTTATGCCCTAGCCTACTTTTGAGAAGTGATGCAGTTGGTTGCATCCGTCCAGTGGTATATGAGCCTTATCTTTCTTCTAGACTAGATGTTGGTACTTTCTCTATGGGGGAGTATGTGTATCTGAGCTAAGTCATGAGGACTCTAGTGAATGTATTTTCTAAATAGTGTCTTTTGACATTGGAGTTTTTGTTGACATGATGATGATATTTTTGTCATTGATGTCAATGGAGGAGAAGTGTACATGAAAAAAACTATTTGTACTATCTGAACAAGAAAATGAAGCAAGATTTGATTGATGAAGAGGACTTGAAGCAACAGTGTTGCAGTATTGGATTTTTGGAACATTGGATGTTTTTTCATCTATGTTTCCATTAATTCCAATGGGGGAGATTGTTAGGAATGAATATTGAATGTTTGGCAGTCATTCTGTAGCAGTTGTTATTGCATTCATGACTATGATTGTCATTGATGTCAACACAGTGATTTACCAGAGACTTGCAGAGAAGCAGACAGAATTTGAATTAGTACACATGGGATATTATAGTTGGAGATATGTGATTTTGAGGATATTCTCTTTGATATGTTATATTTCTATGGTTAAGAGCACAAAAATTAATTTATTTATTCATGGAAGTTATTAGCATTTTGGTGGAAGCAGTATTCAGGCAATGTTCCTCAGTAGCGGTTTGTGGAAATCAAATGATATCTCCTAATCAGGATGGAATTGTAGTTAAATGGAAGTTGAAGACACATTGATAGTGGCATTGATGATAGCACAAACTTTGAGGTCATACGAGTGGAGAATTATTATAGTTGGAAGCTGACAGTTTTGTGTAATTTTGATGTAGCATATGGAAAATTTTATTTTGTAATTGTATGTCGACTCATTTGTAATTATTTGAGTGTGGTATAAAGGAAGGAATGTTTTTCCTTGATTTAGAAGAGGATGAATATGAAGTGAAGAAAAGAGCTAAATGTGAAAGCAAATTATGAAGGAAGACATGCGAAGTACAAAGATCTGAAGTTGAGATCTGGTGTAACAGTGAGTGTGGTTTAGCATAGTCAGAGAAGAGGTAACATATTATTCTATTGAGTAATAAAAATATTATTTGGATAGTGTGTTCAGTGATCTTACCCTGAAGCTATTTGGGTAGTGGGTCCTTTTGTCTTCCATAACTCTTAATAGGGTTAGAATCTTTTAACAGGGATTCAAAATCTCCTAACAGGGATTCATATGTACTGAATGTATTTCATAAGACTCCTAATAGAGTCCATCCTTTAACAAGGAATATTCATATTAGTGCATCTTTTGTGGGCATCATTCCCACTGGGGTTTACTCTTTGATCAAGAGGTTCCCTAGTCAACATATCTTGTCTCATTGTGTTATTGTGTATGAATATCTTTCTATGGTTGGTAATTATATTTCTTACATGGTTTAATGCTATTGAAGTTGATAAAAGTTATAATTATCTGATAACTAATTCACCCCCCCCCCCCTCTTAGTTATCTTGGTGGACTTTACTTTCTAACAGATTTTTGTGTGTTTTCTTGTTGTATTGTGCTTCTCTCGTAATGTGTTTGCTAAATGTTTTTTAGACTCTTTTATATGACCCTTGTTAGTTTGTTGGTGCAAGGTGATAAAGTAAACAAACCTATTGTACAATTACTCTATACGTATCTCTATTCTTCTATATTTTTTTTTCATGTTATGTTGTACCTATGCTATTATTCGTAAATCTTTTCTTATGCAGTCCGCATGGATTTGCTACCTAGTAGCATTGATTCTTTTTGGTCTCCATGTTGTGGTCCGAAAAGACTCTTCTTCGTAACTCTTATGTGTTCTTTCTTCCATTGTGATTGTATTTCTACTTTCATTGGGGAATGATGTCTATTCATTTGCAATAATATCATATATATATATATATATATATATATATATATATATATATATATATATATATATATATATATATATATATATATATATATATATATATATATATAATCTTATGATCATACTGACCCCACGACAAGTAGATACCTTCTCTGTTCTTTGTATGTTTATGTGGTATTTCCCTTTATTTTTCTTTGCTTGGGGGCATCTCATAGTGGAAATGTAATTAGTGGAGTTGTTTATGTTTCCGTTCAAGCCATTGCTCCTATTAAAGTTTTAGCAATGACTTTAACGTGGGGGCATATGCTCTACTCACCTTTTCCACACACACACTTTTGATACATATATTTTTCAAGGAACTTTAATCCCTTTATTAATTAGTGACTAATCCTTAAAGCATGGATTTTTATCTTATAGGATCTCTTGATCCCTCCAGTTTCAAATTTTCAAAATTTGGATCCCTTAAGGTTGGAGGTGTCCTTAAGACTGGATCTCTTTTTTTTTGGCTTTTCTCTTTTGGAATAGAATATTCCTAAGGGTGAATCCTTGATGGGTTGACTAGTGAGTAGCCACATTCATGAGGCCATCCTCGTGTGGTTCAAAATGAGACATAAGTTCTCATTGGGTGAGGTAATCACACCCTCTTCTCACTCTTTTCTAGAGATGTCTCTCTTATTGTAATCTTGGAGTTGATGAAGACTTGAGTCCCTGGGGGCTTGAGGATTCCTTTTTCCCATTGATTTCAATAAGATTATCTTTTTTTTTGTGATCTACTTTACCAAGAGTTTGCATTGAGTCCATACTCTTGCTAAAGTGGGGGCTAAATGTATCATTGAAAAATGGAAGCACTTCCATTTAGGACCGGTTTATCCTTCTAAGTAAGTGGTCTGGGGTCATGTCAAATGCCTTGAATGGGTCTTTGAATTGGATCTAGATTTTTCCCCTTATTCTGCTTCTCTTTCCACCTATTTCCAACCTACTTCTAGCACCTAATCCTAAGAAATTGTTCTTGACCTCAGGGTCAGGGTCGACCTTCTGGGTCAAGGTTGAACTCTACCCTGACCTAGTTCAAGGTCTACCTCAACCCTAACCTAGATCAAATTTGACCTTGACCCTGACCCTAGGTCCAGATTTCAAGTTCCAGAATTTTCCAGATGTGGGGCTTCGTAAAGTTTTATTTCCTACTTTCAAGTCGACTGTTTCAGATTTCAAAATGATAAACTCTTAAATGATTTTTAAATTAGGTCCACTTGCAAGAGTAAAGGCTTTAATTTGGAATTTAATTCTCCTATGTAGGCCTCTCTAGAATTTTGTACCCTATACTTGTATAAAAGGAAGCCTTCTCCTCTCATTTTCACATCCAACATCCATTATTCACCAAGCAACTACATGATCAAGAAATTATCAAGAAAGCAAGAAGGAGAAAGAAAGAATTCAAGCATTCATTCATCTTCAAGCATTCAATCATTCAAGCATTCAAGATCCAATTCATCAAGGAGATCCATTGGTAGCCATTGAAGGATTCAATTTTTAGGATTAATAGTCCATAATGCAACTAAGAGGGAGTGTGAATCAGTTGTATGATAGAATATTAAACTTTAAACTTTAAGCTTATCAATATTAGATCCAATGAACGCAATGAATGCCAACATAATAACACAATATTTTGGTTACAGGGAAACCCTGTTAAAGGTAAAAACCTTGGTGGGAATTAGCACCCACAGATGATGTACTGAGAGTATAGTAATCCTTGTTAGAAGATATAGCCTTGTTAGGAGCTTATTGAAACATTACAATACATAGTCCTTGTTAGAGGACAGACCCTGTTAAGAGTCAAGAACAAAGAGGGCTCACTACCTAAAGAAGGTTAAGTCCACCTTCTAAACTCTCTATTTCGCAACAAGTGTATATGAAGAAATACACAATCTTTTGAATTCTTTTGTCAGCAACTGTCTTAGCTTGATCAACTCCAATGAAGTCCACCAATAATCCTCTACTCTATGTGCAGTGGACAAAAGTTCACAACCTCCTTATATCATATTTATCTCATCTATATCTCTTCCAAAGAAAAGACCTTTTATTTATACCTTATTACATTTTACCAATAATAGGTCGGCCCATAAGGCTTTCCTAATTACAAAAAATTACATAATCCCTTGCTAAGATACACATGATATCACAAAAATGTTTACAATGATTACATTACAACAATTAAGGACCGACATCCTTGAATTGTGCTTGCCAAACAAAACATATGCTCCATTCCCTAAGTCAGCTTCATAATAAGCTATCAACAAAACACACGCCATAGATGATGTCACTAATCATTCTATACCTTGTGCTGACCAATGAACATCCATTAGTACCTCTTCCATCATCCTTCAAGATTGCATACCTTGAATCCAATCCTTCTAAAATCTATATCAGAAACTCAGAGACTAACTTTGTCAATTCTCACTGTCATAGTCCAGTGACCAGTCTTTACCAAAATAGTTGTATCTTCCTTAATAGGCATTAATTAATGATGCAATCTCAGATATAAGATCACAACACACATCTGAGCTCTTGTCTAACTTCATAGCATCTAAAACATCTGTACACCTTTCGTACACTGTGATTACCAACCTAGTTCCTTCATAAAAACATATGTTGACATCAGTGACAAAACACAAATGATAGCAGTGAGTGCCCATTCAGTAACATAGTGATTAAACATATTAAATATCTCAATCACCACCCATGCATTAGCAATATCCAACAATATCCCCCTTTGGCATTGATGTCAGCATATGGGAAAATCTTATCCCAAATTTGTATCAACCCAAAAGTCCTTCCACAGATCAATTTCCCCAAACAGTGAGGATTTTCTCATAACAACACTCCCCCTTTGACAACAATAGAAAAGGGTGCCAACTAACTTAATAGATAAAATTTATTCCATGATCACTCCCCCTGAGGAGTAGATCCCTACATTCAGTCCAAAAAATGATGAGGCTCTGAGCACTTGTGGATTGATGCATCTCTGCATCATTTAGTTCTGACTAGGAGGGGCATGAACCCCTAACATACCTCTGAGATATTCAAAGGTATCTTTCAGTAAGACATGTCTTAGTAAAGATGTCTACAATCTACTCTTTTGTACTGATATATTCAAGCTTGATTTATTTTTCTGCCACCTTGTCTCTTAATAAGTGATATTTGATAGAAATGTGTTTAGTTTTAGAGTGCATCACCGGATTCTTTGACATGTTTACTTTATTGGTGTTATCACAATGGATAACCATAGGTCCATTAAAAGTTATTCTAATGTCTCTCAACATTTGTTTCATCCAAACAATTTGAGTGCAATTTATAGTAGTAGCAACATATTCTAATTTAGCAGTAGATTGTGCTATACAATCTTGTTTCTTAGCCAAGAAACCAACTTTTTCCCAAGGAAAAATGTACCACCACTTGTACTTTTTCTATCATCAATATTTCCTACCCAATCAGCATCAGTATAAGCATGAAGTTCAAAGCTATCATTCCTATCATACCATAAACCATAGTCTATGGTTCCTCTGAGATACCTCAATATCCTTTTAACAGTAGCTAGATGAGTCTCTTTGGGCTCTACCTAATATCTAGCCACAATTCCAACAACATTAGCAATATCTGGTCTGGTGTGAGTCAGATATTGTAGCCCTCCAACCATTGATCTATACAAAGTCTGAAAAACACATTTTGATTCATCATCAATTATTAGCTTGTTTCCAGTCACTATAGGTGTTCCTACTGGTTTACAATCTTCCATACTGAATTTCTTAAGCAATTCATTGAGATACTTGATCTGAGAAATGAAAGTACCATTCTCATTCTAAGTTATTTGTAGTCCAAGAAAGAATTTCATTTCACCTATCATGGACATCTCAAATTCACTTTCCATTTCTTTAGAAAACTTCTTACACAAATCATCATTACCTCCAAAGATAATGTCATCCACAAATACCTCTATTATCAGGATTCCATCTTCAGTAGTTCTTAAGTACATATTACTATCCGCATTACCTTTTCTGAATCCAAGTCTAAGTAGATACTTGTCTAGCCTTGCATACCAAGCCCTAGGAGCTTGCTTCAACCATACAGTGCTTTCTTTAACTTGCACACCATGTCTTTATCTTTGTATAGAGGAAATCCATTTGGTTGTTCTATGTATACCTCTTCTTCAAGGTCTCCATTTAGAAATGTAGATTTAACATCCATCTGATACACTTTGAAGTTTTTGTGTGCAGCATAAGATAAAAATAATCTTACTACCTCTATTCTTGCAATAGGAACAAATGTTTCTTCAAAGTCTATCCCTTCTTACTATGAGTATCCCTTACACACTAGTCTTGCTTTGTTCCTTATAGCTATTCCTTCTTCATCCATTTTGTTTCTAAAGACCCATTTTGTTCCTATAACATTTTTATTTTTAGGTCTTGGCACCAATTCCCAAGTATTATTTTTCTTTATCTGATCTAATTCTTCTTTCATGGAATGTATCCAAGATTCATCTTCAAAGGCTTCATTTGTAGTCTTTGGCTCAACTTGGGAAATTAAACAAATTTCTTCTCTAACTTGAGATCTAGTTAGCACTCCCTGACTGGTA
Source organism: Chamaecyparis obtusa (assembly GCA_027943335.1). Classification (NCBI taxonomy): domain Eukaryota; kingdom Viridiplantae; phylum Streptophyta; class Pinopsida; order Cupressales; family Cupressaceae; genus Chamaecyparis; species Chamaecyparis obtusa. The sequence goes on along the minus strand of BSBK01000712.1, from coordinate 185,793 downwards.
TTGCCAATAATTTGATTTTTAGGATGGTTATTTTTTACATACCTTGGAGTTTCAGGAGTTTTAGTGGTCTTTCTTGTGTCATCACAAGCCTCTTTTTCACTTCCTTCCTCAACAAGTTCTTCTTCTTTGGTAGCAGCAGTGGCTTCTTTTACTTCTGATATCTAACTGTTGTCATACATTCTTTCTTGTATTTGAAATTTCTCATCTATTCTTACATTTTTACTTTCAACCATCTTCATTAATCTTAGATTGAAACATTTGTATGCCTTACTCTTAACAGAGTAACCAAGGAAGATACCTTCATCACTTCTAGCATCAAATTTTCCTATCTCATCATCCCTCTTGATATAACATTTGCTACCAAAAATTCTGAAATATTTTACAGTAGGAGTATGATCAAACCATAGTTCATAGGGAGTCTTACTTGTACTATCTCTGATTTCAATTCTATTTAATATGTATACTGCTATTCCAATAGCCTCTCTCCAATGTACATGAGATACATTCTCTTTAATTAGCATTGTTTTGGCAGCATCAAGTATAGTTATGTTTCTTCACTCTGTTATCCCATTCTGTTGTGGAGTTCTAGGAGCAGATATTTGTCTTTTTATCCCATGCTCTTCATAGTATGAATTGAATAAATCTGATGTAAACTCTCCACCTCTATCTGATCTTAAACACTTTATTTTTAGTCCTGATTCATTCTCTACCTTTTCTTTAAACAACTTGAATTTGTCAAATGCTTATGATTTCTCTCTCAAATAAGTCACCCACATCATTCTAGAAAAATTATCAACAAAGAGTATAAAATACCTTTCACCGTAGTATGATTTTGTTCTTGTAGGCCCACATAGATCTGTATGTACCAGATCCAACTTTCCTTTTTGATGAAGGATGCTCCCCTTAATACCACAAACACATAATAGAAATAGTGAAACAATAACAATATGCAAGAACAGAAAATGGGCTTCTTATTATCTCCACAAATATGGAATTACAAACTTTCAGAATTACAATATGAAAAGCCACGTGGGCATTCCCTTACAATATTCTATAGGACAAAGCCTCGAATCAATACCCAAATCTACTACCTAGAACTATCTTGAACTACCTAAGACAACACTACAGCCTTCCTTATATAGGCAATTTTCCACCGCCTGGGAAGGTTCCAGAATTTTAGCCAATAAGGCCAACCAAACTTAGAATTATTTTATTTCTCAATTTATTACATCATAGTCAGCTCAAAACAACTTTTGAAACCCAAACAGAAATTTTGAAGAAAAATTATTTTCTGCCATTTCAGGTGGCCCAACTTCCGAAGACCATCAGTCATCACCCATTGACTCGATTGACTATTATGACCCCATTTTGGAAAGGGCATGAAGCGCTCTACACCACTTGAATCAAGCAAGCTTCATTCAGCTAAAGTTTTGACCTCATCCAGAGCCTCTAAAGCCTTCAAATTTGAGTTCAAAGTTTTTGTACCCTATTTTCAATGCTGAAAATTTTCAATATCTTCAAGACTAGACTTGATCCGGCAATGAAACGTTACTGGCAAGCTGATACGACCAAAATGAACCTCCACCTGTGAAATCAAAACATTCCAAGATTGTATGACCAACTTACTAAAAATAGTAAGTTTCCATAAATAGCAGCTCTACACAAGGTAGCCCTTATTGAAAAGAAACCAAAAATATTTTTGGGTGATGCAAGATTGCTCTTACACCCAGGATGCTCCTACATCAGACACCCGAGGTAATTTGAGAAGTGACCTTGTCACGACTCAGGTGTGAAGAGGAAAACCAAGATGGTTAACCTCCTCCCTTGTTAGCCATGATGAATCTTCAATAGGTCATCCTTTCTATTTGACCAAATATTCTTCATATACCCTATTCCTTGTGCTTCTACCAACATGACTATCTAGTATGTCCTCAATCTCCTTGATATCTGAACTAGTTGATGGAATACTCCACTGTGCTATTGTAACCTCATCTCCAACACCTCCTTCATGATACTTTGTCATATCTAAAATATTAAATACTAGTGAAATATTCAGCTCAGTAGGCAACTCGACCTCATATGCATTTCCTGAATCATGCTTCTTCAATATCTTACATGGCCCGAACTTCTTCATTTTCAGCTTGTTATATGTACCAACTAGAAATCGCTCCTTTCAAAAATGAACCATGACTTCTATTGGGGCTCAAAAATGCTAGTCATTTTGAGGCCAACTAATAGGCACAATAACCAGTGCCTCTACAATTTTGGTTCAATCGAACCAAGGCTGGTAAACCTAAAAATAATGATTTTTCCTAAATGAATAAACAAAATAATCTAAAGAATTGCTATAATAAAAGGATAATAAAAATTAACTATACTTAAAATAAAGACCAGTGCCTACTCCTGATCAGAAATGAAAAATATGTGTGATTACTTTAATTGAAGTCTACTGTCAAAATTCATTCAGCTTTATCTATTAACGACAAAATGAAATCTTGAATTAAAAATATAACTTTGGAGACGGATTAAAATAAATCTATCACTTGAGATTGATCAAATAACAACAGAAACAGGAAGACAAATATTCAGAAAGATTTTAATTTCTAGAGGACAGACCGATTGAATTCAATGATATCCAAAAGGCATGCTTAGCCATACACAATGGAAAACTAATCTGACATAGCTCTCAAATTCCTATTTGCACTTGCAATATAATAATTTCTAAGAAAGAAAATATACTTTATCCAAAGCATTAAATTCAAAACAACACTGAGGAACAGATGTTACTGGTGAACTTAGCAATTAAACTTCAAAAACCACTTGATCTACAAACTGATCCAATAATTTTCATATGATTCCAGAGCCAGAGCATTAGTCAGGTTTTTCGATATTTCCGAATGTATTTTTTTGTAAAAATTTTATGTCGTGATCCCCCCCAATTGTTTACAAATGTTTGCATATAAATATGTTTACCAAAGGTTGTCTGTGAAAAGTCATCTCTATTCACAGAAACCTAATCCCCAACTAACCCTAAAAATTATCAAATAAACTATTACAATAGTTTTTAAGGAAATAATTCCCCTTCAAAAAATTTGATTTGTTATCATTTTCGGGCAATGTGCATAGTCATCTACAAATGTAATTCCTGCACACAAATATTTGAAGTTAAATATTCATTCAATAAAATTTTAAAAATTAAAATCATTACATTAAACTATCAATTAGATACAAATGATTTTAATTATTAATTAATGATATATATCAAATAAACATAAACTCATAATATAATTATACAAGTATTTGGATAATAATAATAAAATTACTCATAAGAATTAAATAATTAGCCCTACGTTACATATTATTGGTTATCACACGTGAGTATTACATTAATAATTGTATAACCTAAAATATTAAATGGGAATGTAACTTCAAATTTAATCTCAAGATTCTACTATAATATATTTACCTTCTAAAAATATTCCCTCAAACATATGATAAAAATGTTCCAAATATTAGGGTAAAAAGGTTTCATAAATCTTTTGAAATAGGGGAATATTTACCTTAAAAAGGATTCACATAAAGAAAGAGTTAATTTTGTTGTAAAATAACAACTCAAATGTTACAAATATTCACAGTGTATAAAATAATTTTATAATCCTTTTATAAAATGCATTTAGGGTTTTTTGTATTAAAATAGTTTTGCATTTCAAATTCAAACCCTAATACATAAATTGAAATGAAGGTAAAAATAAAACCTAGAATATACTTCAAAGCAAGTAATTATTATTCCCTAAATTGATAAGATTACAAATAAATTACATATGGTAACGTGTAATCAATTAAGGTCATTTTACCATATGAGTTTAATTTTGAAATTAAAAATAAAATCATGGTAAGATTTCAAGATCATATTTAAGTATTTGAAAATTAAAGATCAATACCAATTAATAATTTTTCAAATCTTAAAACATAGTAATCTTTTTAATATGAATTGTCATTAATACACTTTTCACTTCAAGTAAATTAGGAACTAATTTTTATTAAAGCAAATCACACAATTAAAAAAAAAACAAATCATGTAAACTACAAAATCCCTTTTTTTTTTTTTTTTTTTTTTTTAAAAACATCATGCACAAAAACTCAATATCCTAATAATTATCTTCAAATTATTAAAAGGGAAATAGAAACTCTAAAATATATACCATAATTACTACCCAAATTCTCAAGGAATAACATAGGACAATTGGTTAGGGTAGGTCGGGTAGTTTAGGTAGGATAAAGGATGGGTTGAGAGGTCGAGGGTTCTACTCCCTCTCCCCATTCTTTTTCCTTTTAAAATGAAATATGTTAATAAATAAAAACCATATATTTTCAAAACAAAGATAAATATATAATTTCTCTTAACCCTCTCAAGGAAAATAAATAGACTAACTGGTTAGGGGGTAAGAGGGTAGATAGGTAGAACAAAAGGCTGGCTTGAGAGGTTGAGTGTTCAACTCCCGATCACCGCCTTTTTGCTCTACCTCTTTAATATTTATTTATTTTATTAAAATAAGCGATTCTTTATTTCAAATAACTAAAGTAAAAAGAAATTAATAAATCAATCATCGTAGTAAAAGACAAACATAAGATGCATTTTCACTTATTTTTATTTTTTATCAAAGGAAATTTATGAAGTATGATAGATATATAGAATACTTCCCTGTCATCTTGAATTTTTAGGCATAGAAATTATCGGTATCAACAGTGGCTCTTATTGGGGACGTGCGTTCATATCTAGATGCAATGAGATCCCAGCTATCTCTGGAGAAGCAGACCATAGTAAGAAAAGAAACATAATACTTTTAAAGAAAATAAAAAATTATATACAAGTTAGGGAATACTTCCTGTTTTAAGAGAAAAATGGTTTCAAATATTGACCATGGGTAGGGAACTCTTGAATGACTTCATCAATGCCCTGTAAATAATAAGAATTTTCACCTGCTTTTGAAATCACCATGTAAGGTCCTAACCACAATGCCTCAAATTTGCCATGTTTTCCTTTGTCTTGGTCTTTAGCATTCCATTTCAACACCCAATCACCTTCTCTGAAAGGTCTATCAGTCGCTCTTTTATCATGCAAGGTCTTAATCTATTTTTGTTGATGTATATTCTTTTCTTGTGCTATTCTTCTCATCTCATCTAACTCTGATAACTGGCTCAGTCGGTCTTCCATAAAGTTTACATCCTCAAGCTCTTCTTCTTGAATAAATTTGTATACTGGTAAGAGGTTATTCAATGGTAATCTTGCTTGTTTTCCATAAACTAACTCATAAGGAGCAAAACCTGTCGATCTCTTCACTGTAACTCTATCTGCCCATATAGCTAGATTCAATTTAGAGTCCCAAGCTCTTTTATTGTTATTCAACATTCTTCTAATAATCTTCAATATATTCTTATTGCTTGATTCTGCCTAACCATTCCCTTGTGGATGGTACGGAGATGAATAAGATAGATTTATGCCATATTTCTCACAAAATTCTATGAATTCTTTAGATCTAAAGCACATACCATTGTCACAAATAATTTTACAAGGTACCCCAAATCTAGTAAGTATATTGTCTGTCAAAAACTTAATAACCACCTTGCTTGTTGCCTATCTCGTAGGTATAGCTTCAACCCATTTTGTAAAATAATCAGTCACAATTAATATCCATCTGTGACCTCCACTCGAAGCATCTGCAATTTCCCCGATAAAATCTATTCCCCACATTTTGAAAGGTTCCTCAGTTTGTAACGGAATAAGGGGTAGAGCACCATTGTATTGTAATTTCTCAGAGAATTTCTAACAAGACTCACACTTTCTTACATAATCATGACAATCCTTGAAAATATGAGGCCAGTAATACCCAGCTTTCAATATCTTGTGAGCAGTTGTCTTAGCTAAAAAATGACCACCGCACACCCCATCATGTAAATCTTTAATCACTGACTTGGCTTGATAGGTGTCTAGACAAAATAGGAGAACACCATCATTATTTTTCCAATATAGATCTCCTTGAATCAAAACATATCTTGATGCTTGTAACTTTATGGTTCTTTTCTGATTATCACTCAAGCCTTCTTGACATTTCATGTGTTTTAGAAAATATACTATATCGGTATACCATGGACAATGCTCGATACTCATCTCAGCTTCTTCTAAATCTACTTGGTTGACCTGTACTGCATCTAAATTATTTTCTGCCATAAGCTTAGCCAACCCTTGTCCTCTGATTAACTTGGTGATTTGAATCTCAATGTCAAACTCTTGAATCTAATTTATCCATCGACATCTTTTCCCTGTAACCTCTGATTGCCTTAAGATATCCTTAGTTGCCGCATTCAGAACATAAGCCATAATTTTGGCCCCAACCAGATAAGGTCTGAATGACTTTACCAACTTAACCAATGCATAAGCTTGTTTTTCATGTATGTCATAACTCAGCTCAGAAGGTTGGAGAGTTTTACTAAAGAAAGCTATAGGTTGCTCATATCCTTCATCATTTTTCTGTAACAGGACTACTGCTATGGTGTGGAATGAAGCAAAGGAAAACAACTGAAATGGCTTAGAGAAATCAGGAGATTTTAAGACTAGAGCTTCCCTGATTGCTTTCTTGATATTTTCAAATGCTAGCAAAGCCTCATCTGACCAGCTTATAACCGTACCTTTCTTTAACATCTTTGCAATAGGTTTTATGATTTCTAAAAAGTTTGGGACAAACCGTCTCACAAAGTTGATTTTCCCAAGGAAGGATTGAATTCCTTTAACATTTTTAGGGATCTGAACCCTATGAATTGCTTCAATTCTCTCAAGATCTATTCTGACTCCTTCCTTGGAAACTATATGACCAAGGAGTTTACCCTCGGTTACCCCAAAATGACACTTTTTGGGGTTTAAGGATATTCCATATTCAAGAGCTCTTTTAAAGATTTTCTCTAGATGTTTGCAATGATCTTCTGCTTTATTGGAATAAGCTGTGATGTCATCCTAATATATTACCATGATAATATCAATGAATTCCTCAAAGGCAACGTCCATGGCCCTTTGAAAAGTAGCTCCTGCATTCGTAAGCCTGAATAGCATTCTTGCATAAACATATGTACCCCATGGCGTAGTGAAAGCTATTTTGTATTGTTCTTCTTCTTTCACTTTCACCTGGTTATACCTAGAGAACCCATCCATCATGGATAACAATTCATTTCCTGTAACTTTCTGCAATAATGCCTCCATGTTTGGTAGTGCATAGTTGTCTTTTAATGAAGATATGTTTAAATTTCTAAAATCCACACAAAGCTTGATATCCCCATTCTTCTTCCTAACAAGGACCAAGATCGAAACCCAAGTGGAGTGCCTAATCAGTTTTATGATACCAGCATCCCTCATCTTAATGAGTTCCTCTTTCATCTTAGGAGCCAAGGTTGGATTTATCAGTCTCTGCCTTTGTCTAAAAGGTTTCGCATCTAGTTTTAAGGGTATCTCATGTTGAAACAAGTCCTCTCTATAGGCCTTAAGATCGTCATAGGACTAGGCAAACACATGTCTATACTTTCTAAGTAGATTAACAATATCAGATTTGATTTTAGGAGTTACCTTTTTACCAATGAAAATTTCTTTAGGAACATGTTCATTTCCTAGATTTATCTTTTCCACTTCCTCTATATTAGTATTTTCCAATTTGACATTACCATTAGAATCTTTACTATCAAACATTTTTTCTAGTGTAACAAGCCCTTTAGGAATCTTATTATTTTTAAGTTGAATCACATATTTTCCAAATAAAGTATCTTTCTCATCTATTGTTTCAACATAAGCATTTAAATCAATGAGTTGATCTTCATACCTTTCTTCGCATGCAAGGAACCTTATGATATCTCTATCATTGTCAAAAATTTGCCAATTATGTATGTTATCTGGTATCGATGGCCTTGGTTTGATCTCTACCTATGTAATATCTTCACATGGAATGTCATTATACCTAACTGCTAGGTTAGCCATGAAATCAGCAAGAATATTCTCAGATCTATCTATCCATGTTATTGAAAAAGCATCAAAGATTTCTATATAATCCCACACTTCATTCTTATATCTTTTTAGGGTATGATTTTTAGTAGTAAACTTATCCCTAATCTGAGATACAATTAATTCAGAATCACCATAAACAGAGAGAATTTTAATACCATGCTTACCTGCTATTCTGAGACCTAACAGAAGTGCTTCGTACTCTGCAATATTGTTAGTACATTCAAATGCTAACAAGAAAGAATACTTAAAAGATTTTCCATTTGGGGACACAAATACTACACCTGCTCCATTACCATTTTTACTACATGATCCATCAAAAAACATTTTCCACATGAGATCATTGTTTTCTTTGACACATATTTCAATAGGACTGATATTTTCAATAAGGTTCTTATGAATTCTTACCTGAAAATTCTCCATGTCAGTGTGGCAGAAATGCGTAACTTGGCTTGGGTCAACATCTTCAATGATATAGGTAGATCTTGGTTCTCTATCGATCCTTATAACCCTGTCATTTACTGGGATAGAGGCATAAGATAGATCTAACTGAATATTTCCACCTACCAAGTTAGACCACTGTCTAGACAATAACATTCCATAACTAGGTGGTACTTCTACAACAGTGATGTCTATTTTATAAGATTTTTCAAGACATGATGGGAACTTAAACTCAACATTTTTCATTATTCTAATAATTGGAATTGACCTATTATCCATAGCATAACACTTTCCATAAGTAGTATCTACATTCATTCCTAACTCTTTCATTACCCCATGAGGCATAATATTAACTGCTGCCCCAGAGTCTAACATACAATTTTTAACCAATTTATTGTTTATCAATAAAGTTAAAAAGAAAGGATCTACTTTAGCAGCATCTTCGCTAACAGAAGTTCCTAGGTAAATAACTAGTAATTCTTCATTATCTTTTTGTTCCTTTGCATCCTTTTTAACAACATCATTTATTAATTTGATTGTTTCATTCCTACAATCAGTTAATTTAATGATTTCCATTAGAGGAATAGAAAGCTTCACCTGAGATAATGCTTGAGACATAAATGAAGTACAATTTGAAATTTCCTTACCATTGCTTTCTTTGTTCATAGGTTTACTTATCTTTGATGTTTGATCAATTTGCTTTCTAGGAACATCTACTTTTGAGCTCTTGATCTCATTGTTCTTATTTGAAATCTTGTACATCCCCACTGCTTGCTCATTTCTTGAGTTCACATTCCTATTCCTTAACTGATATTTGCTCAGCACTTGTTCCATTGCTACTACAGTGTAAGCCTCTCTTTCTTCTTTTTTTGTCCTTCTAATAACTGGACCCCTATCATCATCTGAGAAGACTTGCTACTCTTGTTGGTATCCCAACCTCCTGTAGCTTTCATCTGGCACATACTCCCCATCTGAATCATCACTGTCTCTTGACCAAAAGGGTGCTGATGAAAGGGCATTAATAACCAGCCTTTCTGCATACTCCTGACTTTCCTCTTCTAAGATCTTTTGTGCTATAAGACATTAATCCTGAGGGTGAGGCATTTTACATATTTCACACCACATCTCATCCCCTATGAAATGATTATTCTTCTTGAGAGGATCTAGAGTATCCATCTGCTTCTTTACTGGCCTTCTGTCTTTTCACTCAGTATAGTAAGGCATATCATGTAACCTATACTTATCATTTCTGTTGAAATTTCTATCTTGTCTCCCTACTTGAAAATTACCTTTATTTGGTTGCAAATTCTTCATCAGACTCACTAATTCATCCATTTTATCATTATCGTCATTCTTCTTCAGGGCAGTGGGGTCAAAAAGCTTAGGATCACTTCTCTTATCAATTCTTCCGGTAGCTATCCTATTGTTTTCAATATTAAGAGCATTCTTGAAAGCCTGTTGCAAGGTTGTTGGGTTATGAGATCTTATCTCATACTTCATCTTCACATCAAAGGCTTTTAAGTAAAAAGTAATCAAAAAAGAGTCCACAGGATGAATATCTTTAGGAATCTTGTTCAGTACTCTATTAAATCTTTTATTAAAATCCCTAACTATTTCATTGACATTTTTCCTTATAGTTGTTAATTCATGAGTTGCGAATGATGGGTCCTTGTGATCCTCGAACTCTTCTATAAACTGATCAATGAAGTTCTGCCAACTAGTGATTGATCCATCTGGAAAATTCCTATACCACTCATCGGCACCATCCTTGAATGAAAGAACTAACATTTTCATGTGCACATCTTCATGTGTAATATCGTATTCATAAACAGTATCAAAGGAAATTTATGAAGTATGATAGATATATAGAATACTTCCCTGTCATCTTGAATTTTTAGGCATAGAAATTATCGGTATCAACAACTTCATCTCCAAACTGAAATTCTTTATGGATCCTTTTCTCATCCGCCTCATCCTTATACTATGTATTCATCTTGGTAATATGCTTCCTCACCTCCTCATGAATGTTCTTCAAATGTTCTACAAAATCCTCAGCTTCAGCACTACTTATTTATCCTTTATTTATCTTCCTCAACTCAAATTCATTTCTAGGACTACTTCCATATACAATATGTGGATGATGTGATGAACTAAACTTCAAATCTATCTTCAACTCTTCACTTTCTACTAGTTTCATTTTGTGTGCTGCCTTATTTGGAAAACTGGCTCCTAGAATCAAGTCCATCTAATGACTAATCTTTCTTACTGGTGGTACTCCATCAAGCACATTATCAAATACAATATCTTGAAACTCATTCAATAATTCTCCAACTTCTATAGGTACATCTTCTCCTTCCTCCATCCCAACCTTTGGAATTAAGGTAAAACACACATGCTCATGCCACATACCATCTAAGAAATTTCCTCTATCAACAAAAGTTATTATTGCATTACCACATACCTTTTCTTTTGTTTCCTTCAATGGTTTTAGCTTATGTCACACTCCATCATTTATTAGGGAATAGGTATTCACACGACCATCATGTACAACACACCTGTCAAACTACCAAGGTCTACCCAACAACATATGACATGCATCCATAGATATGATATCATATAGTACCTCATCTTGGTATCCGCTGATCTTGAACTTCACTAGGCACTGTTCACTGACCATGACCTTTTAGTCATCCTACACCCAGGCAACCTGATATGGATGTGGATGTTTCTGCCTCTTGAGCTTCAACTTTGTCATCATCTCTTCTGACACCAAATTATCAATACTGCCACTATCAATAATCACATCACAACACTTACCCTCACACTTGCACCTGGTGTGAAATAGGCTCCTTCTTTGCTCAGGTTCATTTTCACCACTCAGTAGGACTCTTCTGTTAATTAGTGTTTCTCCTCTTTCAGCATCTTCAGAATTTGAGGATCTAGCTTCTTCATCTACATGTGCCACTTTTGCTTGGCCTTCATTCCTCCTATCCATCCTTCCTTGGCATTGAGGACATTCAAATGCCCTATGACCTTCTTCTCCACAGTGAAAACATGTTCCATGAAAGCCTCCTCTTCCAAAACCTTGTCCTCTTCCTCTTCCTCTCTGATCTCTATTGTTCTAATCTTGGAAATGATTGGAATTGTTTCCTCTCTAATTTTGACTGCTACTGGCCTCATCCTTCTTTTTCAGATCTTCATTTTGGCCTCCATATGACCGTCCACTAGATCTTCCATCAAGACCTCTTCTGCTTTTTCTGCTCTCAAACTTCTTGTTCATCTTTTCCTCTACCTTTAGGGAAAATTGGTATGCCTCTTCAATACTTTCCATTCAAACTAGATTCAATTCTTTCTGAATGCTTGACCTTAACCCATTAAGGTAATAGGAAACTTTCTCCTTGTCAGCTTTTGCATGGCCTATTCTGATGAGGATTCGATAGAACTCCTCTGTATACTCCTGAATAGATCATCCTGCTTGCTTCAAACTTTGCATTTTCTTCAGTAGGTCAAGCTCATAATCAATAGGGATGAACTATCACTTTAATTTATCCACCATCTGATCCCATCTTGTAATTTTATCTTTCCCTCTTCTATTTTGCTCTAATTGAATCTCTTGCCACCAAATCTTCGCATGACCTTTCAGTCTAGCCTTTGCAAACTTGACCCGATCAAGATCCTCAATATCTTCATACTCAAAATATTCTTCACATTCATTGATCCAGTCGATCAATTCTTTTGGGTTAAGATTTCTAGAAAATGTCAAAACCTCAATCTTAGGTCTCTTCCCAATCTTCTAAATGGCTCAGAAAAGTCTTTCTTCTTCTTGATTCAAAACTTTGACTTCTCCTTGTTCAGAATTTCCTTCTTCAACTTCATCCTCTCTTTCATCTCTGACATTAAGATTCATTCCTCTGCGAATCTCCTCTTGCAATGCTCGCACTTGTCTCTAGAATTCCCTAACCTCAGGTGTTACAACACCAACTCTTCTACCACATTCCCTTCATGGAGGCATTTTTGTGCTTCTCACTGAAACCCTAACCACGGTCCTAGTGCAAACTGCCTCACAATCGACGATCTATTTACACAAAAACCCTAACCCACAGTCCTAGTGCAAATTGCCTCATAGTCAGTGATCTATTTACACACTCAAGAACTCCTTCTCTGATACCACTTGATGAAGGATGCTCCCCTTAATACCACAAACACATAATAGAAACAACGAAACAACAACAATATGCAAGAACAGAAAATGTGCTTCTTATTATCTCCACAAATGCAAAATTACAAACTTTCAGAATTACAATATGAAAAGCCACATGGGCATTCCCTTACAATATTTTGTAGGACAAAGCCTCAAATCAATACCTAGATCTACTACCCAAAACTATCCCGAACTGCCTAAGACAACACTACAACCTTCCTTATATAGGCAATTTTCCACCGCCTAGGAAGGTTCCAGAATTTTAACCAATAAGGCCGACCAAACTTAGAATTATTTTATTTCTCAATTTATTACATCATAGTTGGCTCAAAAAAACTTTTGAAACCCAAACAGAAATTTTGAAGAAAAATTATTTTCTGCCATTTTAGGTGGCCCAACTTCCGGAGACCATCAGTCATCACCCATTGACCTGATTGACTATTATGACCCCATTTTGGGAAGGGCATGAAGCACTCTACACCACCTGAATCAAGCAAGCTTCATTCAACCAAAGTTTCAATCTCATCCAAGGCCTCTAAAGCCTTCAAAATTGAGTTCAAAGTTTATGTACCCTATTTTCAATACCAAAAATTTTCAATATCTTCAAGACTAGACTTGATCCGGCAATGAAACGTTACTGGCAGGCTAATATAACCAAAATGAACCTCCACCTATGAAATTAGAACATTTTGAGATCATATGACCAACTTACTAAAAATAGTAAGTTTCCATAAATAGCAGCTCTGCACAAGATAGCCCTTATTGAAAAGAAACCAAAAATAGTTTTGGGTGATGCAAGATTGCTCTTACACCCAGGATGCTCCTGCATCACTTTTGATGTAAATTTTTTTCTTTTATGAATGTTTTTAGTTTTCTTTCCCATAACACATTCTTTGCATATAGTGTTAGAAGGTTTCACAATCTTTGGTAGATCTCTTACTACATTAGCCATACTTGCTTTCACAATGTTATCAAAGTTAACATGACAGAATCTTTTGTGCCATAACCAACTATCATACACCTTTGCAACAAAACAAGAGGCTCCAAATGTGTTTAGTTCAAATACATTACCTCTAGATCTTGAACTGGTGGCAATCAATTTTCCTTCCTTGCTTCTGATAAAGCACTTACCATCAACAAAACTTAACTGAAAGTTTTTATCCATTAACTATCCAACACTCAACAAGTTATGTTTCAGTCCTTCAACAAGTAGTACATTGTTTGTATTAGTCTTTCCATCCAAAGTGATGGATCCTACTCCTATGATGGATTTTGGGAGATTATCCCCAAATCTTACAACACCTCCATCATAATTTACTAATTTAACAAATTTGTTCTTATCACTAGTCATGTGATGAGAACATCCACTATCAATTATCCATTCAATCTTCTTGTCAACATGAGATACTAAGGCTTTTTATTCATGAATTGGTTCATCTTTAATAGCAACAAATCCAATCTCTCCATTGTCTATATCATCATCATCATCAAAGATCCCTTCACTAGCATAATAACATTCTTTATCTCTTCTAATCTTTGCATAATCGGGTTTGTATTTTGGAGCTCTTGTAGGACATCTCGATGCAAAATGACCTACCTTATTGCATGAAAAACATTTCAAAGGTAATTTTCCTTCAAATTTTCCCTTACCTCTTTTCTCTCTTCTAGCTATTAGTGCAACAAGTTCTTCCATCTTCTTTTCTTCTTCCATTATCTTCTCTCATTCCTCAACATATTCACCAAGTTCTTCTCTCAGGTCTTCTTTGCTTGTACTCAGAAGTGCATATAATTTCTTGTGCACGGATGCCCTAAATGCATATTCAACTTTGGGAGCAGCTTCTCCTATTTCTGCAACTTCAAAGGTGGTTAACTTTGTAATCATAATCTCTTTGCTAAAGTTTGGAGTCAGGGGTATAGTTTCTTGAATTGACATTGCCTTGAATTTGTAAGTAGGGGTTAGAGATCTGAGAATCTTTGTAATGACTTCATCTTCATCATAAGTACCTCCACAATTTATGATTCCAACCATAGCATTTGTAACCCTTTGAACATAGGCTCTAATTCTTTCATCTTCATTCATTTGTAGCTTCTCCATTTTTGTCTTCCAATTTTGTAATTTTTCTTGTTTGGTATATTTGTCTCCTTCATAGAGTGCCTCTAGTATATTCCAAATATCATGTGCCAAATCTAGATCTTTAATTTCAATAAACTCACCTTCTGATAGTGCGTTGATCAATGCTTCTCTTGCAACCATGTTGCATGAAAATAGTTTATTTTCATCATCAGTGGCTGATCCTATGTCATTCTTAGCTTTCAAGGTTTCCTTCTTCTTCATAATCATCTAGTAGTCTATGCCCAAGCATAGCAAATGTGTTCGCATCTTATTTTTCCAACTATCAAAGTTTTCAGGATCAAACTTAGGACTATCCTTCCTATAGTATGCCATTTTCCAAGATCACCTCAAGCTGTTAAGCTTTCTCTCTAAGGACCACAAGCTCTGATAACAATTGTCAAGATTAACAGTCCACAATACAACTGAGGGGGGGGGGTGTGAATCAATTGTATGGTAGAATATTAAACTTAAAAATTTAAGCTTATCAATATTATATCCAATGAACACAATGAATGCCAACACAATAACACAATATTTTGGTTACGGGGAAACCCTGTTAAAGGTAAAAAACTAGGTGGGAATTAGCACCCACTAATGATGTACTGAGAGTATAGTAATCCTTGTTAGAAGATATAGCCCTGTTAGGAGCTTATTGAAACATTACAATACATAGTCCTTGTTAGAGGACAGACCCTATTAGGAGTCAAGAACAAAGAGGGCTCACTGCCTAAAGAGGGTTAAGTCCACCTTCTGAACTCACTAGTTCGCAACAAGTGTATATGAAGAAATACACAATCTTTTGAACTATTTTTCAGCAACTATCTTTTCTTGATCAATTCCAATGAAGTCCACCAATAATCCTCTACTCTATGTGCAACGAACACAAGTTCGCAACCTCCTTATATCATACTTATCCCATCCATATCTCTTCCAAAGAAAAGACCTTTTATTTATACCTTATTACATTTTACCAATAATAGTTCATCCCATAAGGCTTTCCTAATTACAAACAATTACATAATCCCTTTCTAAGATACACATGGTATCACAAATATGTTTACAATGATTACATTACAACAATTAAGGACCGAAATCCTTGAATTGTTCTTGCCAAACAAAACACATGCTCCATTCCCTGAGTCAGCTTCATAATAATCTATCGCCAAAGCACATGCCACATATGATGTTACTAATCATTTTTTACCTTGTGTTGACCAATGAACATCCATTAGTACCTCTTCCATCATCCTTCAAGATTGCATGCCTTGAATCCAATCCTTCTGAAATCTATATCAAAAACTCAAAGACTAACTCTGTCAATTCTCACTGTCATAGTCCAGTGTCCAGTCTTTACCAAAATAGTTGTATCTTCCTTAATAGGAATTAATTAATGATGAAATCTCAAATATAAGATCACAACACACATTTGGGCTCTCGTATGACTTTGCGCATCTAAAACATCCATACACCTTCCATACACTATGATTACCAATCTGGTTCCTTCATAAAAACATATGTTTACATCAGTGATAAAACACAAATAATAATAGTGAGTGCCCATTCAGTAACATAGTGATTAAACATATTAAATGCCTCAATCAGCACCCATGCATTAGCAATATCCAATATCAATCTCTATGGAGCCGCTTTGTTGAAGATTTCTCCATCCATTTCCATTCAAGCTTCTTCCTATTCCAAGATCCATTCAAGATTGGTGTTGAAGATTTAATGAAATTGATTTGAGACATCCTACATAACAATCTACATTCATTTGGAGCATCCATACTTGTGGATTCAAGGATTCAAATCCTCCACAAGGGTTTCAACATAAGCAAGGTAAATTGTTCCATTTACTTTGTTTATTTCTGCAATTTCAATTACATTTCAAGGTTAATTCCAAACTGGGGTTTGACCAAGCCAAACTCCTCATCCAACAAACAAAACCATTTTCTTTCAAGTATAGGTGTGGGACAATGAATTACAGATTAGATCTAAGTAACCTTTTCGGTGAACTTCTAGGATCCGTGAATAGAATTTCCATTAGAATAGTGCAGGTCAAGGTCAACATAAAGGGGTAAGATTGTGCCCCAAGGTAAGATCTTACCCCTATTTTAGGTCAAGATCAACATTTCTTAGAAAGACAGAAGGTTTTTGGGTTTTCTCTGTTTCTATGTTTCCAGGCCAAATCCAGTTGCAGAATTTTCTGAAACTGAGTACAGACACCAAAAAATAGTATTTTCCAAATCTGTCATATTTTGAGGTTAGTATTTATCTTCAATTTAATTAATATTTATGTATTTCCTTTCCTTAACTGAATTTAAGGTTTTCTCCTTTCTTCATATACTCCATCAATTGATTCATTTATGTATTGACCATCTTCTTGTGGTTAATTAATTTGGATCTTTCCTCTTGGAATTTGGAGTTAAGAAGATCTTACTTTTCCCAATCTTATACATCACATACACATTACATTCTCCTCCACAAACCATATTTTATATATTACACTTCTTAATTCAAATTTTTGAATTCATCACTTCTAAAATAGAGCATAAGGTGAATTGGGGATCTGAAAAGTTTTAAAATTTTCAAATTCTGAAATTGGATTAACACTCTTGAAGATTCCTTGCAATGAATCCCTAGTGTCATTCAGCTATTATATTTTTCTCCTTGTATTGTTTCTTGAAAACATAAAAGATTTTCTAAGCCAAAAACATAAAACTCAACAGGACAAAGAGGATCCTCCTTTTGTTACTTTGGCTTAGTAGTGGAATTGAACTCAATGTTATGTGCTTTGGCAGATACTTATTTCTCTTTAAGTTGTTCACCCCATAGTTATATCTACTTGAGGGAGCTTAGAGGAGTCCTTTAAAGAAGGATCTCCCATGTTCAATTTCCATGTTGTTTATGTGAATCTTGTTCTTCTAATGAGAAGGGGCTAGGTTTCCTTATCTTTCTCTTTTTCAATTGTCTCCATGACATGATCCATTTTTGGGGACTTATTCATCAACCTTATATACACCTTTCTTGCAGCAACAAGAAATATATTCATTCCTTTCTAGGTTCTAATCTTGAGTAATTTAATCTTAGGCTTGGATGATGAAGGGACATTTTTCATCTTAGCAGAAGTGAAAATAGTTGTTGGAGCCACCAAAGGAGATGGAGTAGGAATAGTGGTAGTTTTTGCAACTATGGAAGATTCACCT
This sequence comes from Chamaecyparis obtusa, assembly GCA_027943335.1. Taxonomy (NCBI): domain Eukaryota; kingdom Viridiplantae; phylum Streptophyta; class Pinopsida; order Cupressales; family Cupressaceae; genus Chamaecyparis; species Chamaecyparis obtusa. Next base: position 167,794 of record BSBK01000712.1, on the reverse strand, counting down.
TAATGTTTGTCCTTATCCTTTTGTTGCCTTTGAATTTGAGGGGCACATGAGTTGCAACCTCTTTGCATGGCATGAGGCCTCTCTTAAGAGAGAAGTGGCTGAATTTTCTTAAATATAGACACATGTGATCTCTTGCCTTAACCATTATCAAGTTTCAAAGGCTTGTCTACCCCTTTTTTTATGGGCATGAGCTCTATCTTATATGGCTTAATTAATTACTCCTTGGTACATTAAATTACATGTTTGGCCCTAAAAGCTATATCATCTAGTTTATTTGCAAGATTTTTCTTTAAGAATGGGTCTATAAAAAATATATTCTCATTGTAGAGTGATAAAGGGACATCCTCATAATCATATTCCTAATGCTTGTTAGAGATATATGCATGTTCTCTACATATTTGTCCAATTACAGGCTCATCATGCATTAATCATAGATCCTTACTTCATAATCATCTGAGTAGTTAACCCAGTGATCTTCAATATTAGGCTCATTTTGAAGTGAGATCCCATAACATGGCTAAAAGTAGAAATAGGGTTAAATTTTCCTTATATTATTGAGATGGTATCTAGTGGGACTCATCCCACTCTAAGAATATACATTTTTTCACCTATAGGAAACTAGAAATAAGGCTTGTGCTTGGAAATTATCAACTTGTGTTCATCTACAATTTTCTAGCACAACTCCATAAGAATCAACCTATCTAATGGATATCTCAAAATATCTTTGGGTTTTAGTTGCATCCTACTACCCTAATGTAGGTGAACATTCTAAATTGAATATAATAATTTCCCACCTTTATAACATAGTTAATTTCTTCTACAAATATCTTCTTTGCAAAAGCTCCTTCAATAGGTCTAATAATTACAAAAAATAGGAAACATTAACTATTTGGTACTCAGGGTTAAATGGGTCTAGTGTCTCTTTGCACACCAACTAGTGGTAACTCTTGTAGACATAGGCCATAGGGTCCTGTAGTTACTCCTTCATTTTTAATCATGGATATGATGTATAAGTAGCAAGAAGATATACAACATAGGTCATTTAAAATCTTGTGTCTTCTTTGAACCTATGTAGTTTCTTATCCATATTATCACTAATTATCTAACCTTAGTCTATCTTCTTCTTCCTCTTATAAATAGTGTCAATGTAAAGAACCATCCAGGAATCAAGTTTCATAGCCTAAAGTAGACCAAAGACCCTACTTATAAAAGTAACATAGTTCTTCATATTTTTTGTTAGATATTATTTGTGCAAGTTCATTTTATCAAGTTGGTCCGTCTTTTGAGGCCTTTCCAAATAGTTTTGATTGATTTTTAATTCAATATCATATTCATCCCTATAGTATATTTATGACCAATCCTTTGAAATGTTGGAGTACTCATCAAATATGGGGATGTGAAACACCTCCTCAATTTTTTTGGGCCTTATATCCAAGACCATATCTCCTCATTTATTGAGGACTCTCTTTTCCTTGGGCTTATAGTTTTTTGCAATTTTCATGATCAAGTTTACAAATTGAATGGACACTGTTACAAGTAGTGGTTGTCGTTGCACCAAAAGATCACCCTGTTAATGCCTGATACAACCACTAGACTTATAGAAGACACATGAGTTGGTTAAGCCATGTCACAAATCCCGAGGGGAGCACTGACCATTTTTCCAACAATCTGTTAGAAAGTAAAGTCCACCAAGATAACTAAGAGAGGGGGGGGTGAATCATTTATTAGATAATTATAACTTTTATCATCTTCAACAACATTAAACCATATAAGAAATATAATTACCAACCATAGAAAGATATTCATACACAATAACACAATGATACAAGATATGTTGACTAGGGAACCTCTTGATCAAAGAGTAAACTCTGGTGGGAATGATGCCCACAAAAGCTGCACTAATATGAATATTCCTTGTGAGAGGATGGACTCTGTTAGGAGTCTTATGAAATACATTCAATACATATGAATCCCTGTTAGGATTTTTTGAATCCCTGTTAAAAGATTCTAACCTGGTTAGGAGTTATGGAAGACAGAAGGACCCACTACCCAAACAGCTTCAAGGTAAGATCACTGAACACACTATCCAAATAATCTTTGCATTACTTAACAAAATAATATGTTACCTCTTCTTTGATTGTTCCAAACCACACTCACTCTTACATCAGATCTCAATTTCAAATCTATATACTTCACATGTCTTCCTTCACAAATTTGCTTTCATACTTAGCTCTTTTCTTCACTTCATGCATACAAAATCACACATTCCTTTATACCACACTCAAATAATTACAAATGAGTCAGCATACAATTACAAAATAAAAGTTTCCACACTCTACACCAAAATTACACAAAATTGCCAGCTTCCAAATACAATAAATCTTCACTCGTGCGACCTCGAAGTCTGCACTATCATCCATGTCACTATCAATGTGTCTTTAACTTCCCTTTAACTACACAAAACTATATTCCATCTTGATTAGGAGATATCATCTGATTTTCACAAACCGCTAGTCAAGAACATTGTCTGAATACTGCTTCCACCAAAATGATCATAACTTCCATGAATAAATGAATTACTATCTGCGCTCTTAACCATAAACATATAACATATCAAAGAGTATAACCTCAACATCACATAGCTCCAACTACAATAACCCACGTGCGCTAATCCAAACTTTGTTTGCTTCTCTGCAAGTCTTTGATAAATCACTGTGTTGACATCAATGGCAATCATAGTCATGAATGCAACAACAACTTTTACAGAATGGCTTCCAAACATTTAGCATTCATTCCTAGCAATCTCCCCCATTGGTATTGATGGCAACATAGATGAAAAACATCCAATGTTCCAAAAATCCAATACTACAACACTACTTCAAATCCTCTTCATCAATCAAATCTTGCTTCGTTATCCTATTTAGTTCTCTCTAATAGATGTCTCAGATTGTTTTTCATGTATACTTCTCCCCCATTGACATCAATGACAAAAATTCCATCACTATGTCAACAACAACTCAATGTCAAAAGACACTTTTCAGAAAATACATTTACTAGAGTCCTCATGACTTAGCTCAGATACACATACTCCCCCATAGAGGAAGTACCAACATCCAATTTAGAAGAAAGATAAGGCTCATATACCACTGGACAGATGCAACTAACTGCATCACTTCTCAAAAGTAGGCTAGGGCATAACCCCAAGCATACCTCTTAGATACTCAAATATATCCTTAGGCAAAGGCTTTATGAATATATCTTCTATATTCTCCTTTGTACTTATGTACTCAAGTCTGACTTCTTTCTCAGCAACTTTCTCTCTTACAACATGATACTTAATCTCTATATGCTTTGTCTTAGAATGTAATATAGGATTCTTAGATAGACTAACTGTACTGGTGTTGTCACAATGTATGACAACAGGCTAAAAAAATTTTATTCCAATATCCTTCAGCATTTGCTTCATCCAAATTATTTGGTTACAATTGTTTGCTGCTGCTACATATTCTGCTTCTACTGTGCTTTGTGAGATACAATTCTACTTCTTTCTTAGCCAAGAAACTAATCTTCCTCCAAGGAAAAATACTCCACCACTGGTGCTTTTATTTTCATCAACACTACCTCCCCAATCAACATATGTATATGCACATAGGGTAAAATCATCATATTTTTCATACAATAGTCCATAGTCCATTGTGCCTCTTAAATATCTTAGTATCCTCTTTACTACTGCATAATGTGATTCTCTAGGTTCATCTTGAATTCTTGCTACAATTCCAATTGAATGTGTTATGTCAGGTCTTGTATGAGTCAAATACTATAATCCTCCAATCATAGATCTATATTTCTTCTATTCTGCTATAGGAGTCTCATCTGTGCTAGATAACTTATGTCTAGACACCATAGGTGTTCCAACTAGTTTACAATCCTCCATTCCAAATCTTTTCAACAAGTCATTCAAGTACTTTGTTTGACTTACAAAGATACCATCATTTTTTTGTGTTATCTATAATCCCAAAAAGTATTTCATCTCACCAACCATACTCATTTCAAATTCAGTCTTCATTTCATCAGCAAATTTGTCACTAGCTTCATCTTCTCCTCCAAAAATAATGTCATCAACAAAAATAACTATAACTAACAAACCATTTTCAATTTCTTTTGCGTACAAATTGCTATCAGCTATTCCTTTTGTAAATGCCAACTTTAAAAAATACTTATCCAGTCTTGCATACCAAGTTCTAGGTGCTTGTTTAAGTCCATATAAATCTTTCTTCAATTTACATACCATGTCTCCTTCTTGAGTTAAAGGAAAACCTTCAGGCTGCTCAATGTAGACTTCTTCTTCTAATTCTCCATTCAAAAATGTTGACTTCACATCCATCTGATACACTTTGAATTTCTTGTAAGCTGCATATGCCAAAAACATTCTTACTACTTGAATTCTTGCAACAGGTGCAAAGGTTTCTTCATAGTCAATTCCTTCTTGTTGTGAGTAACCCTTACATACCAATCTTGCTTTATTTCTTACTACTTCTCCTTGTTCATTCATCTTGTTTCTGAATACCCATTTAGTTCCAATAACATTCTTGTCTTTAGTTCTAGGGACCAATTCCCATGTCTTGTTCTTTTCAATCTGATCTAGTTCTTCTTTCATAGCATTAGTCCAAATTTCATCTTCACAAGCTTCATTAGTAGTCTTAGGTTCAATTTGAGAAATCAAACATAATTGTTCTTGTGCCTTATTTCAAGTAAGAACTCCTCTTTTGATGCTCCCAATAATCTGTTAAAAATGATGATTCCTTAACAAACTCTTGCTAGGTGTCACTGTCTTAGATCTCTCTTCAAATGTAGGTTCTTCAATAACTTCACTGTGACTTTCATTCAACAAATCACTATCAGTTTCATAAAATAATTCTGTAGATCTAGTGTTAGGTTTAGGATGAGCTTCTTCATTAGATTCATAATCAAGTATTCTTTCCTAAATTTTGAACTTTTCATCAACTTTAACATTTGCACTTTCAACAATAGTCTTAGTTCTTTTATTGAAACATCTATATGCTTTGCTTTTCAAAGAATATCCAAGAAATATACCTTCATCACTTCTAGGATCAAACTTTCCAATATCATCATCTCTCTTTATATAACATTTGCTTTGAAAAATTCTAAAATACTTAACTGAGGGTGCATGTCCAAACCATAATTCATAAGGTGTCTTGTCTGTGTCTACTCTAATTTGTACTATGTTCATTGTATACACTATTGTGTTCACTACTTCTCTCCAGAATATCTTCACCAAATCATTTTCAAACAATATAGCTCTTGCTACTTTAGTCATTGATCTGTTTCTTCTTTCTGTAATGCCATTTTGTTTAGGTGTTCTAGGGGCTGAATACTATCTTTTAATGCCATTTTCTTCACAAAAGTTGTTAAACTCTCTAGAAGTAAATTCTCCACCTCTATTAGATCTTAAACATTTAATCTTCATTCCAGATTCATTCTCAACTTTATTCTTAACAATCTTAAAATTATCAAATGCTTCAGATTTTTCTTTAAGAAATGCAATCCACATCATTCTTGTAAAATCATCAACAAGAATCATAAAATATCTTTCTCCATAGAATCCTCTAGTCCTGGTAGGACCACTCAACTCTGTATGAACAATCTCTATCTTCTCTATAGATGTAAACTTCTTACTAGGAAAAGAACTCTTCTGTTTAGCCATTACACATTCTTTGCAAATCATGTTAGTAGGCTTCATAATTTTTGGTAAATCTCTTACTACAAGTGTAGTACTTACTTTCACAATGTTATCAAAGTTTATATGACAAAACCTTCTATGCCATAACCAACTGTCATCAATTTTTTTAATCAAATATGTCATCTCAGTAGGATTCAACTAAAATACATTACCTCTAGTTCTAGATCTAATTCCAATTAGATTTCCATTTTTATCCTTTATCACACAAGTTTTCTTAGTAAACCAAACTTGATATCCCTTATCAACTAATTGTCCAACACTCAAAAGATTATGTTTCAATCCATCCACAAAATAAACATCATCAGTATTAGTCTTTCCATCAAGAGTAATAGATCCTATACCTTTAATCAAACAAGGTGCATTTTTTCCAACTCTAACAACTCCTCCATCATATTCATTCAACTTTATGAACTTTTTCATGTTTCTAGTCATATGATGTGAACAACCACTATCTATAATCCAATCATCTTTCTTTTCAACTTGAGAAACTAAGCCTTTTTCTTCCTTAACATAAGTTTCAGGATTCTCTTCTTTAATTGCTACAAATCCTATGTCATCATTATTTTCAGTATCACTTTCACTTAAAGTTATTTCTATACTAGCTTCAAGATCTTCATCATTAGCTTAATAACATTCCTTCGATCTTCTAGGTTTGAAATTGCTTCTGTATTTTTTAACTCTCTTAGGACATTTAGATGCAAAATGACCATATTCTTGACAAGTCCAACATTTAAATATTTTCTTACCGTCTAGTTCTCTTTTCACAAGCAAGGAAATACCTTCTTCAATCTTCTTGTCTTCTTCATTTCTAGATCTATTGCTACCATCATAATCTCCATTCACACTTATGCTTCTTGACAAAGTAGGGAAAACACTATGAGCATTGAATGTTGTCTCTATTCTAGGTAAGTTTCCTAATAATCTCAGGTTCATTTCTGCTACTTCCAATCTTCCAAGAAGAGTTTCTCTTGTAAAGTTTGTTGTACAAGGTATCACTTGTTCAATCATTTGTGTTGTCTACTTAAATACATGAGTTAAAGTCCTCAGAATTTTCCATATCACTTCATTCTCCTCCACAAGATTTTATACCTATAATGATTTCTTACATTCTACCAATATAACTTCTAATAGATTCATCTTCCAACATTCTTATATCTTCAAATGCACATATCCAATTATGTAATCTAACTCTTTTTGCATGTTCATCACCTTCAAAAGTAGAGTGTAAAGCATTCCAAATTTCATGAGATTTTTAAAATTATTTTACCTAACTGTACTCATTCTCTGGAAGTGTTGTCAAAAGAGCTTCTCTTGCAAGTATGTTACACATGAATAGATATCTCTCTTCCATAGTACATGTTTCAAGATTGTCCTCTTCAATGATAGTCTTATTATTCTTTGTAATCAACCAATAACCTAGTCCTAAACATAGTAGGTGTGTCTTCATCTTTTCTTTCCAACTGTCAAAATTTACTCATAAAACTTAGGGCTCTCTTTCCTGAAATTCGCCATGGATCTCCTTAAGTTGTTAAACTTCTTTTTCAAGGACCTGCTACTCTGATACCAATTGTTAGAAAGTAAAGTCCACCAAGATAACTAAGAGGGGGGGTGAATTAGTTATCAAATAATTATAACTTTTATCATCTTCAACAACATTAAACCATATAAGCAATATAATTACCAACCATAGAAAGATATTCATACACAATAACACAATGACACAAGATATGTTGACTAGGGAACCTCTTGATCAAAGAGTAAACCCCAGTGGGAATGATGCCCAAAAAAGATGCACTAATATGAATATTCCTTGTGAGAGGATGGACTCTATTAAGAGTCTTATGAAATACATTCAATACATATGAATCCCTATTAGGAGATTTTGAATACTTGTTAAAAGATTCTAACCCAATTAGGAGTTATGGAAGACAGGAGGACCCACTACCCAATTAGCTTCAAGGTAAGATCATTGAACACACTACCCAAATAATATTTTCATTACTCAATAGAATAATACATTACCTCTTCTCTAAATGTACCAAACCACACTCACTATTACATCAAATCTCAATTTTAGATCTCTGTACTTCACTTGTCTTCCTTCAGAAATTCACTTTCATACTTAGCTATTTTCTTCACTTCATGCATACAACATCACACACAATCACTGCTTCCACATCACAAATACATACTACTTCATACTACTACACACTACAACAAGGAAATAAATTCCTTCCTTTATACCACACTCAAGTAATTACAAATGAGTCAGCATACAATTACAAAATAAAACTTTCCACGTGCTACACCAAAATTACACAAAACTTTTGGCTTCCAAATACAATAAATCTTCACTCATGTGACCTCAAAGTCTAAGCTTTCATCCACATCACTATCAATTTTTCTTTAACTTCCCTTTAACTACGCAAAACTAGATTCCATCCCGATTAGGAAATATCATCCAATTTCCACAAACCGCTACTTAGGAACACTGTCTAAATACTGCTTCCACCAAAATGATCATAACTTCCATGAATAAATGAATTACTATTTGTGCTCTTAACCATAGACATATAACATATCAAAGAGTATAACCTCAACATCGCATAGCTCGAATTGCAATAACCCATGTGTGCTAATCCAAACTCTATCTACTTCTTTGCAAGTCTTCGATAAATCACTATGTTGACATCAATGACAATCATAGTCATGAATGCAATAATAACTACTACAGAATGGCTGCCAAAAATTTAGCATTCATTCCTAACACAATCTCCCCCTTAGTGTTACCTGAGGGGATTCGAACCTATGACCAAGCTCTGATACCACTTATTACAAGTAGTGGTTGTCATTGCACCAAAAGATCAACCTATTAATGCCCGATACAATCACTAGACTTATAGAAGACACAAGAGGTGGTTAAGCCATGTCACAAATCTTGAGGGGAGCACTAACCATTTTTCCAACAGACACTACATGTCATGCTACATGGATGAGTCTAAATTATACTAAGGAAGAAGCATTACATTTTTTCATTGGTTTTGGCCATATTTTGTCTATAAATTCAAGCATGTCCATATAACCAATGTCACTATCTTTTATTTTGTTATGGAGATTCCCTAGCTTGGAGGGATTCGAGTGGACCATAAAATTATACTCATCAGGGAGACATAAGTGATACCTTGTTCTACACCAAAAAGGTCATTTGTCAATAACCATTTATTGAACCTAAACTACCTTTAAATAAAAGAAGCTACTACAAGAAACCAAGAGGAACCAAACCAAACTAAGTAGAAGAAATAAAAAAATGAAAGAAAACCCTCAAAGATACTATGTTACAAATGAAATCAAGGGTTATGGGGTTTAAGTATCTCTAATCCCCCATATCATATTTTGGTAATATTTGTATGGTCAAGAAATCAAGGTGTCAAGACCCGTAAAACTCCTTTTAGGGATTGAGGGTCACGAAACCCTCAAAACCTGAACATTACCATTGTCCAAGTGTAGGTTTTAGGGTTTAGGGAATCACAATCTTTGAATCCTTTTGGGGATCATGAATCACGGGATCCCTAATTCCCAATAACAAGATAAACCTAGGTTTTTTTTAAAAATGCACTTTGGAAAAAAATTTGTGATGATTCAGCAAATTTAAAACTCAAAGTCCCTAACAAGGAAAAAATCAAACATGAGAAAAAAACTAGGCACCAAACACCAATAACTGAAAATAGAAAACAATCAAAATAAGGAAAAAACAAAAGGAGCGTCAAAACCCTACTAGAAGCTAGAGAGGAAAATTTCAAGGAAACAAAGACCAAAGATGAAATCCAAATAAAGGTGGGAAGAATGACTACAATGCTCGGAAGATAAAATCTCTTGAAAACAAACTAAGTCATGGATGATAACCTTTCCATAAGAAAATAAAATGTGGGGCACAAAGAGAAAACATGGATGACAGAAAACAAAGTGAACAAAAGAGGCCTCCAACACCCTTTTATAGCTCCTCCTCATGCAATGATGTCAATCCTTGGGTTGTTAGGCATAGCGGATCATAGTTTCAAGGGTTTGGGTATTGTAGATAGAAGGAGGACCTTTTGTCCATAATACCCCAAATATTGACCTCAAACATGAATTAGTGATATAGTGATCGGGGGTATCAAGGATAGGGGAATTGAGACCACTCATGGATGCATGATATTGTGCAAAACTCAAAAAATGAAAGAAAAGAAAAGAAATAGGATAACACGGGGTCCACAATATGACTCATTGAATGTGATTAAATGAAAAGGATGCAAGAAGGAAAAGATGACAACATAATAGATGAGAAATAGTGGGGTCCCCATTTAACTAAGAGGACAAATAGAGTGGAAGTTTTGGACACACAACAAATAGCCCCAACAAAAGGCAGAAATGACCAAAGCATTTCTTTACCAATTAACAACATTCAAAACCACTCAAACTGAGGGATTAGTACTATTTGTAAGATAGAAAAGTAACTCTTCCACACAAGCCCTTAGGAAAACACCCTGACATAAACTTCATGTGTTTGTAATATTATTCATTCTTTGAGATATTTCAATGACATCCACTCAAGAGAACCTAAGTCAAATCCTACATATTTTATGATATTCTCCAAGGTCCCCCGAGTATTTCTCTATTTCTATTTAGGCATCCATATTCCCAAAAAAAATTCTCATAAGTTTCTTTAACCTTTCTCTACTAGTAGTTAGGCATCCATATCCCTACCAGAGATTTCTAGAATCACCACTTCACTTTCAGCTTGGAATTTTTAGAATTGTAAGAATTTTATTTACCACTTTTCTCTTTCTTCTTTTCACTTCCATATAATGTATACCTTTCATTTCCAAGTCAAAGAATCTTTTGACACTTTGTGAAGGGATTAAAAATTCAAATGGTTATGTTAGCCCATTTTCCTATCATAGAAATAATCTGTTGAAAATGGTCCTCATTCCTAAAAAGTCAAAATATTTCCATATCTTGTGTCAAGGTGAAGAAATAGGGTTTTGTCAATGCAAGGGTTTCAATAAATAATTTGTTTAAGTCAATAAAACCCAACCTCCAGTCTATTTCTTCATTACCTTTTTTGTTCCACTTAGTCAAGTTTTTGTCATGTGTTCCATCATTGGGCGGGGCCAAACTTTTCAAATTTTAATTTCCCCGATGATGTTTATTTTTCTTAAGTCCCAGTGCTTTATTAAAACATAGTAAAATTTGAAAAATTAGATTTCAATTTTTTCCAAATTTAATCCTAAGTGCACAAACTTTTCCTTACTTCCAATTCATCAGAACAATTGGCCCAAAAGTCCTCCAACTCAAGAATATGCATGAAACTGTCAGGAACATTAAGGTTTTCCCTAGCGAAACCTCTGTAATCAAAATTGGTCCTAGGAGTGTAGGTCTGTAAACAGAAAGAAGACAATTCTTCTTCCATAGTTAAAGCATCTTGGAAACTCTTGCATCTGTAGTAACCCAACTTGATAGGAAAAAGAACACCTGAGGATTTCTTTGAGCTACCAAATTTCTATTCAACAATAACAAGTTGCCTATAGAGTTCCATTAAGACCACATTGTCTAAACAAAACCTAGGAAGCCGTAATGGTTCTTCATCAAATGCTCCAACCCTAAGGTAGGTGAATCTAGAAAATTGTATGAAATGACAACCATATACATTTACCACCTGTTTGGCTTCTTCAGAGAGTCTGCAATTTTATTTCCCTCTCAATTCAAAAACTAACTTTGCTGAGAATCTATCATTAACCATTCTAAATACACCAAGGAAATTTTCACTCTGCAAACATGTGAAATAGTCATATATTCTCATGTCATTTGTCCACAACTCATGGGGTAACCCCTCCCAAGTCTGGCAATAGGCTAAAATACATGTAAAAGGTAGTAAGGTTAGTCACACTTAGGAGCTCTTTGTGAAGTTTCTCTGCTATCAAATGAGCCCAATCAATAAATTTATCCCCTTCTAAATTTTTTTGAATAAAGCAGTACATCCAATTTTTGCAATGTAACACGTGTGGGTTCCCTTTCACCCTGTTTAGAAGGAATACAATATCGGCTATATCCTTATAGAAATGCTCGATTGTTAGAGGCTTAGGCAATCTGGACCCCTGTTTCTCTGGTTTTGCAAGCCATGTCTGACCTATTGAGGAGCTATACTTTTTCTTGTCTACCTCATACACATGATTTGCCTCAGCATAGGTCCAAGGTTCATATGGTTCCTTATCTAGAATCCACAGAGCTACCATTAATGTTTCACTACTAATCTTGACCAAAACTTCTCCTAAAGCATCTTTGATACATCTGCTCTTAGCATCATACTTATTGGTGTATTCTAATACCAGTTAGGGATAAACTAGAGCAGGGGGAAAAGCCACGGCCTCTACTAGTCCACTCCTTGCTAGCCTCTTTGAAAAGGAACCTTCTGACGCATTCCTAACCCTATCACATAGTTCCCCTAAACTTACATTCACCAAAGAGGTGTCACCAATGTCTAGAAGGGAGATTAATAGGTGGGTCCTAATTTCCTCTTTCAGGAGCTTGGGGTGGAACAAAGGCATTTTACCAAAAAGCAGTGAAAAAGACTTACAACATAGAATGACCTCTTCTAAATAAACTAAAAATTGCAGGGAAGAAAGGAACTCACCAATTTTTTGCACCCCAGATTACTGTAACCTTCTCACCACCAATTTCATCGCTCCTTCTTCCTGAAGCCAAAATAATTAACGAAAATATCTTAACCATTCTTCATTTATTAACAATGGCTCATAAGATTTTAGTAAATCCCCACAATGCAGCTTCAATAAATGTCTTAATAAAGGAATGATTCACATGACATCTAGAGTTACTCATCATTAATCTTCAAGTTAAATTGGCATAGAAATCTAAATTCCCCAGGACATTCCTTGATTACCATATCTTTGCAATAATGACCCTTACTACGTCATGCCATGAGCGGTCACCTCCACTACTTCACATGCATGAGCCATCTTGTCAGATTTAACAACCCTGTATGACAACTTCCCAAAATTGATTAAACACCCAAAGTGCCTGAAACTAGTAGCCTTTTACGGAATGAAAGAACAATCTTGCCAAATATTCCATGTTTTATTCATTGTATTTTAATCATGAACTTGAGCTTGAACTAAATTTAAGGTTTAGGACTAGGTTTAGGTTCAAGTTTGATTTTGAAGACCAATAGACTTTTCAAGAGACGGATGAACCATTGGCGTTGCATAACTCGAATGGAAATGAACTTGAACTTGAACTTGACAAGGTTCAAGTTTAACTTTGACTTAGGATTTTACTGACCAAGACTAAAACTAAGAGTTAATAAAAATTGAGGGTAACAAATGGCTCTAATTGGGGATCAGAACTGCTCATGACCAAGAAATGAACCTAGAAGCTCAATTTTACAAGATAATTTTAAACCTATTAGATCAAGTCAACTCATCACAACAAAATTTTCTACTCCTACAAACGCAAGCCAAAAATTATATACAAACAAGGAAAATAATACTTGCAACTGGAAAAGCTTGAGATCCTACCCATTATAGGATAGGGGTAATTCATCACTGTCAATATACCTCAGTTTAAAGGCATTTGGACCAAGAGCTTGAGAGATATCGAACAGCCCTTTCTAGAGAGACTCAAACTTTCCATGTGCTCCTTGTGGTTCTCTACACTTATCCTATAGCAGAACCTTATCTCCTTCCACAAATTTTTTTGGTCTGGCATGATGATCAAATATTTCTTTCACCTTCAACTGATGACTAGTAATGTGATCAAATAATTTTTCCCTCTCCTCTTCTATCTTTGACAAATACAAAATCCTCTTCTCCAATGAATTCTGAAAGACTTCATTCTCAACACACCTTTGTAACTTGGCAGAAGCTAGTTCCAATGGAAGTGATAGATGTGTCTCAACTCCGAAGACTAACTCAAAAGGTGACATACCAATAGCCCTTTTGGGGGAAGTTATATCCATCCACAATGCTTCATATAACTTTTTATGCTAGTCTTTTCCCTTCTCATCCACCAACTTCTTCATCATGTTGTTCAGATTCTTATTTGTGGATTCTACTTGACCATTTCCCTGTGGGAAATAATCTAAAGAGTGGGATAAATTTATACCATGATCATAGTAGAAGAGTTGAATCTCTCGAGATGAGAAATTCTAAGCATTATCAGCCACTATCTTGAGGGGAACTCCAAACCTCATGACAATATTTTATTGTAAGAATCTACAGACTTCCTCAAAAGTGGTTACTTTGACTGGTATCACCTCGACCCACTTGGTAAAATAATCAGTCATTGTCAGGATATGCATGTGTTTGCCACTTGAAGTTGGGTTAATTGGACCAATAAAATCAAGCCCCCATTGTTGAAAAGGCTCCTCTATGATCACTGGCATCAAAGGTAAAGTAGCTAACTAGGGCTTACCCGAAAAGAGTTTACACTTTTCACAATTTGCCACCCACTTATATGCATCTTTAAACATGTTGGGCCAATAATAGCAATTTCTCAGGATCTTGAAAGCTACCATGGATGATGAATAATGTCCCCCACAGGCTTCATTATGGAATGTTTATAATAACTTATGTTGTTGGTCTTTGTCAACGCACTACAAGAACATCCCATCCAACCCTTTCTTATACAAAACATTATCTATTATGACATACTTCACTACCTTTAGCCTTAGGTTTCTTCTCTCTTTGGCTGATAGGTGGTCTGGGGCTTCTCCATAAGTCAGAAAGAAAGCTACATCTGAAAACCAAGAGTCATTTGTCGCTATAAAAAGACAATTGTGTAAACCTTGCCCTTCTTGATTCTCAGCCATCAATTTACACAGGCTCTGTCCTCTTACCAGTTTCATGGGCTTAATTTCTAGATCAAACTCCTAAACCTTTGCTACCTAGCTAGCCTTGTTATTTACTACCACTTCTTGTTGAGTAAGGATGCTCTTAATAGAATTTGGAATGAAGACTATAGAAATGTGAATGAAATATGTAGTATCAAAATTGTTTAACTGCCTTTACCACTGTGAATGCCTATTTTTCAGTTTGGGAATAATGCAACTCATGTTTTTTTAGTGGTATTCTCATGAAGGAAATAGGTACCCCTTCATCATTTTCATTTTTCTATAACAACACACCAGACATCATGTGTTCTAATGCATAGAGATAGATGATAAAATCTTTTTTAAAATCTGGGTATATTAATGTTGGAGCACTGGCTATATTTTCTTTTATCTTCCCAAAAGATTTGACCGCTAGTTCATCCCACTTGAAATTTTGTTTTTCACTTAACAGGTCTACCATTGGCTTTGATGTCTCATCAAAATCAGGAACAAACTTTCTCAAGAAATTTACTTGACCAAAGAAAGACTCGATTCCTTTCTGGTTGATAGGAAGACACAACTGTTGGATTTCTTTTACCCTTTCTAGATCAATTTTAATGCCCTCCTTTGAAACTAAATGACCCAGCAACTTTCAGTCTATCACACAGAAGATTGACTTCTTTAGGTTTAAAGAGACACCATGATCCCTGCACCTCTACAAAACTTCTTTCAAGTCCCTTAGATATTTCTTACACCTCCTGGAGAACACCATCATTTCACCTAAATAAATAGTAATGGTTTTATTTAACAAGTGGCCAAAAGTAGAGTTTGTAGCCCTCTAAAATGTCACTACATCATTAATCAAGCCAAAAGGCATTCTTCTATAGGTGAAAGTGCCCCACGGCATGGTGAAAGCCATCTTATGTTGATCTTCCTCTGAGATGTTAATCTGGTTGAAGCCTGAAAAGATATCAAGCAATGACAACATCTCTAAGCCAGCAATAGTCTGAAGGATCTGGTCCATCATAGGAAAAGGAAAGTTATCCTTAAGGCTCCACTGGTTGATGTTCCTAAAATCCACGTAGATTCTAATCTCTCCATTCTATTTTTGCACAAGAATAATATTGGCCACCCACGTTGAATGGTGAATGGGGAATATAATGCATGCTTGAAGCATTTTATCAATCTCTTTAAAAATAGCATCCACCACCTTTGGATTATAAGTCCTTAATTTATGATGGAAAGGAGATGTTCCTGGTTTCAGGGGAATATGATGTGTAAACTATCCCTACCTAAAATTCTTTAAATCATCATAGGTCCAAGTGAAAATGTCCCCATACTCTTTTAACAGCTTGGTAAAATGACCCTTTTCACCTTCATCATAGCACACCCCTAGGTTTACCATATTGGGATTGAATTCATCTCCAGTGTTAATTTTTTCATATGCACCTGAAGGGACATTATCTAGTATGACAGGTTGGTTTAAATAACAATCCCTCCTATCAAAAAGTTTCTCTAACTCCACTACTCCTTTGGGTATGGAGTTACCTTTAAGTTGAGTCACTTCCTCTGAGGAGTTGGCTCCCTTTTTTGGACAAAATTCATGACACTCAGATTCTGATCCTTCAAAGTAATTGGTTGAGAATTTGTCCAATCCCTATAGAAAATCATTAATGTGGGCATTGTCTCTAAAAATTTCCAAGAACAAGAATTATCAGGTACATTAAGCCTATGTATGACCTCAATGGTATACCGATCCTCTGTAAAGTATGGATGCTCTATCAGTAAGGATGTTGATCATGTAAGAGCATTAGCTCATGATTTATATTCCCTGGGAATTGCTTCAATATAAAAAGCTTCAAACCATTTGAGTTCATCCCAAACCCTATTTTTGTAATGCTTCAGTCTCTCATTCTTCACTGAGAACAAGCTCTTAAACTATTTGACAATTAGCTCTGCATCACCACGTGCTTTTAAAATCTTAATTCCTCTTTTCTTTGCTTCTTCTAAACCCAATAGTAGGGCTTCATATTTTGATGTATTGTTCATGTTCTCAAATTCAAGTTTAAATGAAAAAGGGAGTTTGAGACCAAAAGGAGAAATAAGGACTACCCCTGCCCTTGAGTCTATAGAAGAGCAACTGCCATCAAATTCAAGAATCCAAGGATCTTCTTCATCTACAACAACCAAACCAAGGACATCATCTTCTAATAAGATAACATAGTAAGAAAACTCAGACTCTTGATACAAAATCTAAGATTTAGGATCTTCTGAGGGAAAAAAAGTGTACTTGGACTTGGGTTCTAGGAGCAAAGTAACCTTCTTATTTCCTATAGGAACTATGGCCTAAGATGAATCCAACTTTATCTCACCACCTAGATCTCTACAAAAGGTTCTTCTTAGTAGCATTACATAGCTAGTTGGAATATCAGCTACTAGAATGGTTAGCTTCAATCTTTTATTAGGGAAAGCTGCCAAAGCAACTTGAGCATCTTTAATTTGACCTAAGAGAGGGACCTACTTAGCATCCATGGAATAGCAATAGCCAAAAGTGTCAGTCGTGGGAAGATCTAATGCTTTGGCTACAGATGAAGGCATGATATTATTTGATGCCCCTGAATCAATGATACACTTGTTTAGCTTGAAACCATGAATGAATAAGGATACATAAAATTGGTCATGTTTCAAACTAATAGGAATAGTAGAAATGGGCTTATCTATAGGTTTTTGTTCTACTTTGTCCTCTTTCTTTACAGCTTCTCCTTTAAAACATGTATTATTAGTCTGTTGAGCCTTAGGTTCAACAAAGGAGCCTTTAACATAATTAACTAATTTATCTAACTCCTAAGGATTCATTTTCAAATAATCTATTGTAGAGATTTGAGCTTTAGAAGTTTTACAAAAATCTACTATACTAAAAGAAGATTCGGATTCAAACCTTTTCAAGATTTGTATCTCTGGACTGCCTATCTTCAAGGCCTTTAGATTGTCATTGGCCCAACTTCCACTATCCTTGGTTGCTGAATTTGACCAATTATTCCCTTTTCCTCCACATTGATTTCTTTTCAAAATTGAGCAAGATGTATCCCCTAAAGTTACCAATATGTCACCACCCCTTTTGGAGTCAGATTTATATTCAAAATAGAAATTTCCAGAGTCGCCAGGTATTTCAGAGGATATGTCTTCAACAATTACCTTCGCTGCAACTTCTTTTTTAGCTTCAAGTTGTACATGACATATATTTTTAGGGCATGAACCTCATTCATGCTCATCGATAAGATGGAAAACACACATGTTGCCTCTATTTGGTGGAGGTTTAATTTTTAGTCTTTGTTGTGTAGGAGGCAAATTGAATTGTTTATTTGACCCTAAGGCTCCTTGAGTAGGGTATTTGCGTGGGATATCTTGATAAGGACTGGTAGCTTTAGGTAATTTTTGCTTGATTTTAATTAGTTCATTCATTAGTCTTTGTATTATAGGGTCTGATGATGGGGAAGTGAAAGGTTGGGAGCTAGTAGTTTGTACATCTTTCCTAAATTTTCCACTTGTTATGATATCATCTTCTAATTCAATAGAGAGAGTCTAAGTAGCTCCTAAGGTGGTTGGCCTAGCTCTTTTTAAAGGAAATGCAACATTAGGAGGCATAGCATTAAAAAAAAAACCATTTTGGTTTTCATAATTAGGTCTGCTTGCAGCTGGAATTACCTGAATTCCCTTGTTAAATCTTGCCATGAATTCCCTCATAGGTACTTGAATCTCCTTCTTCATTTGACTTAATTGGATCAAAAGAGTATTAGCATCATTGGCTAACTTAAACCTAGTTTCAAATGCTATTTTCATGCTATTCCAATCAGTAATAGAGGCATGTGGTAGATTATGAAACCATTTTGTTGCTACATCTATCAATGTCAAGACAAAGAGTTTGACAGCCACATCTAAAGTACCAACAACCAAAACTCTGCATGCTGTGTTGAAGGCATTCAAATGGTCTTCTGGGGACTTCTTTCTATGACCACTAAATTTAGGTAAAATATCACGACCTTTAGGAAAATTTCCCAAGTTTTCTCCTAAGCTTAAAGGTCCTACAGCTGCACCCCAGGGTTGATTATAAGCCATGGTAGGTAAGATGAAATTTAAAGGCTATAGATTTATGAAATTAGGGGCTAGGGTTCCTAGTGGCACCAAGGATTGAAAAGAAGACACAGGAGTTAATTTGGTTGGGGAAGAAGGCCTACTAGCTATTTTGTACCATCTTTCTCTTAAGGGATTTTGGGGTTTAAAATCAACCTTTTCTAGGTCTTCAAAATCAGAGTCAAGAAGACCCTTTGCCCAGTCTCCTCTTGTAAATCTTTTATCGGCCAGCTTACTTAATTAAACTAAACAAAAATGAAAAGAAAGAACTGCTCTCAAGGTCTCTAGACTGCTCTGTCCACTACAGCAGCCTCTTGGGCTACGGGTAAGCCCCTTAACCACTCTTTGATTTCTTCCTCCTCTTCAAGAACTAACCTTACTTGCTAATATTTTTGCCCACTTCTACTCAATTTCCAAGTAGTTTCATTAAGGTTGGCAATTATGTCTTCTTGAGTATCTAAAAAATCAAGGCCTGGTTGCAAAACTGGAGGAACTTCTTGTTGGCCAGGAATAACCTCAGTGGATAGCAACATAATTGATCATTAAAAAACATAGATGCTAATCCTGGTCTATTATTAGACTCTTCCTAGCAGAGTCACGAAAAACTATTAGCATACAGTTTTTCCCTTTCTTTAAATTAATCTCAGACTTCTTTAAAGCATGAAAAGAAAAGAAAATCTCAATACTAACAAATGAGTTTCTTTGAAAGAAAACTCTCTGCAAATTATAAGGTGCAGCTACCTTCTAAAAATATTTTCAATATGATCTTATTGAACATAGAAAAGTAAAACCATGTGTACTTTTCACCAGAAAACACTTAAGGTAAACATCCAGTTCATCAACATGAAAAGAATGTGCAGATTTTAAAAGAACCAAATCTACTTCTATCAATATTTCAAACTTTGAAATCTTTAAATCTAAAAACTTCAATAAAGATTCTCTCTATTACTCTAAGCACAAAATTCACCCATATCACAGTTGAGCTTTGTTTAATATAACTTATCTCCACAAGAAAATAAATCACATAAGATAAACAATAGTATTTATCGATTCAAAATCTTAAACACATATGCAATACCATAGGATATTTCATATATTCTATAATATCAATAGTCAAAAAGCTTGAAGCTTAGTTCTTAGAAAATAGTTCCTCAAAACTCATAGAGTCAAACCCTTAATAAGTTAAAAGTTTTCAAATATATAGCCACACGGGGCTTATGCAAATAACTAAATGAAACTATCTTTTTTACTGAAAGTAAATGCTTTTAAACTTAATAACTATCCTCAGCATAAAACAAAATAAAATGGGATTAGGTGCACAATGCCTTCAAAATAGAGCTAGGTGTCCTAGATGACTATGGTGTTGAAGTCGCCACCAGCTGTGCTGCCTTCCAATCTTGAAATGCGGATGTGAATGCAGATATTACTTGTTGGTGCAGGAACCCAAGGAAATTAATTCATTGTTTCCATACTTCCTTTTCCCTCTTGATTTCAGCTATCTTTTCTTTGTGCATGACTAAGTGATCCCACTGAATTATAAGCATTGATTCTATCTATGCAACCTTTGTGAATTCTTGGACTACTGGTGCCTTCATTCCTTTGAGCTCATCAAACCAGGTACTGACATTCTTAATTACCTACTCAATTGGTCTATCTAATTCTCCTTGGCTTTGTTTATCCAACCAGTCTATATCAATGGAGATAATATCCCTAATGATTCCCAACCCCTTTAGGAGGTCTTTTATTTCAGAAACTCCTTGCTCTACAACTTCATTTCTCCTGTCTATACACTCCTTTATAAAATAAAGGGTTTTGTCATCTAGCCCTAGTACTAGCTTTTCTTTGAGGAATTTCTGCAAGCCATATTCTTAGGCCTCTTCCATCCAATGGAGTTCTTTTGTCCAGGTTGTCTTTTCTATCTCCCACTCCTTGATACTTTCCTCAATTTTCTTTATTAAATGACTTCCTTCAATGCCAGCTTGATCTAAGTGAGTTATTTGCTTGGCAGCTTCTAACTTCACATGCTCCACCCATAACTCATATGCTCTGCTAATCACCTTGTTTCTTTGCACTTGGTCAAGAAACCTTTGATTATCTATGGATTTCACATCAATGGAAGCTGGCATTTCACTCAAAGGAAAGGGCTCTGAATTTTGGATGGCATTTATGTATTGGGCCATATTTTTCATAGCTTCCTTCATCTCATGTTTGTCTTTAAAATCCTTCCAGACTCTATTAGCAATCTTCTTATTCGAGACCTCAAAAAACTTCATGTCAGTGGCTCTGCTATCTCTCCCTAAGTCAACTCTAGATATTTGGAAATCTTGGGCTAAAACCTCTCCTTCAACTTTGTCACTTATCGACTTTGCAATTTTTTTCATTCAATGGCCACTACTTTCATCAAAATCAATTCTAGATTACATCCTTGTCTTCTTAGTATTCATAGTTTTTCCTAAACACCTAATGACAACATCTTCAATAGGGACAGATATAGGAACCACACTTTTCCTTTTGGAAACATAATTCTTTAGCCATAGTGGAGCTACAAAGGACTTCTTTTGAGTATCATAACTACTCAGAAGAGCTAGTGAATCCTTCGGAGTATTCTTTGTTTCATCCTGTAGCTATTAATTATCCACCATATCAAGTATACTAGAGCCTAAAAATGGATTCTCCTATGAATCAGCGTCTAGTGGATCTAAATTCATGATGACACTGGGGATCACTTCCTACCACTTGGCCTTGTTCTTTGCCCTAGAACTTGATCAAGTGACTCAAGCTATGGGTTCATCTCAGAGTTGAACTTGAACTTGAACTTGTGGAGAAGTTGGTTCAACTTCAGGTTTGACTTCAGGTTCAACTTCAGGTTCAACTTCTCCTACAAAAGATTGATCAATATTCACATTAGTTAAAATAGAATTTTTCTTCGACGAACTCCTCTTCTTTGTTTTCACTTGTTTCTTGGCAAGCTATGGAGGATTTATAGAAGCCTTTTTCTCAAGCAACCATACCTTTGTTCTTTCAATCACCTTGTTAATTCTCTCTTTCAAGTCATCTTCCTCTGACTTCATCCAATCTAACTCAGGAATAGGAAGGGCCTCTACTTTCTCCAAAAATTGGGAATCAAGAACATCAACCTTGCCATCCTCTTCTACCCCATTTGTATTCATATCCAGTCTGAAAGTGATAATTTATTTCATGGTTAATCTAGACCATGACCTTTTCCTTACTTCCAACTCATCATAACAATTGGCCCAGAAGTCCTCCAACTTAGGAATATGCATAAAACTGTCAAGAACATTAAGGTTTTCCCTAGCGAAACCTCTATAATCAAAATTAGCTCTAGGAGTGTAAGTCTGTAAATAGAAAGTAGACAATTCTTCTTCCATAGTTAAAGCATCCTGGAATCTCTTAACTATATAGTAACCCAACTCGATAGGAAAAAGAGCACCTGAGGATTTCTTTGAGCTACCAGATTTATGTTCAACAATAACAAGTTGCCTATAGAATTCCATTAAGACCACATTATCTAAACAAAACCTAGGAAGCCGTAATGGTTCTTCATCAAATGCTCCAACCCTAAGGTAGGTGAATCAAGGAAATTGTATGAAATGACAACCATATACATTTACCACCTGTTTGGCTTCTTTAGAGAGACTATAATTTTCTTTCCCTCCAATTCAAAGAGTAACTTTCTTGAGAATCTATCATTAACCATTCTTAATACACTAGGGAACTTTTCACTCTACAAACATGTGAAATAGTCATATATTCTCATGTCATTTGTCCAAAACTCATGGGGTAACCCCTCCCAAGTCTGGCAATAGGCTAAAATATAGATAAGGTAGGAAGACATGTAAAAGGTGATTAGGTTAGTCACATTTAGGAGCTCATTTTGAATTTTCTCTGCTATCAAATTAGCCCAATCAATAAATTTATCCCCTTCTAAAAATTTTTGAATAAAGCAATACATCCAATTTTTCCAATGGAATGTGTTTGTGTTCCCTTCCACCCTATTTAGAAGGAATACAATATCGGCTATATCCTTATGGAAATTCTTGATTGTTAGAGGCTTAGGCAATCTAGACGCCCCTTTCTTTGGTTTTGCAAGACATGTCTGAGCTATACCTTTTCTTGTCTTCCTCATACACATGATCTACCTCAACATAGGTCCAAGGTTCATATGGTTCCTTATCTGGAATCTACAGAGCTGCCATTAATGTTTCCCTACTAATCTTGACCAAAACTTCTCTTGAAGCATCTTTGATACATCTTCTCTTAGCATCATACTTATTGGCACATTCTAACACCAATTTGGGACAAACTAGATCTAGGTGAAAATTTGCGGCCTCTACTAGTCCGCTCCCTCCTAGCCTCTTTGAAAAGAAACCTTCTGAGGCATTCCTAACCCTATCACATAGTTCCCCTAAACTTACATTCACCAAAGAGGTGTCACCAATGTCTGGAAGGGAGATTACTAGGTGGGTTCTAATTTCCTCTTTCGGGAGCTTGGGGTGAAACAAAGGCATTTTACCAGCAAGAAGTGAAAAATACTTACAACACAGAATGACCTCTTTTGAATAAACTGAAAACTACAAGGAAGAAAGGAACTCACCGATTTTCTACACACCAGATTACCGTAACCTTCTCACCACCAATTCCATCACTCCTTCTTCCTCAAGCCAAAATAATTAACAAAAATGTCTTAACCATTCTTCATTTATTAATAATGGCTCATAAGATTTTAGTAAATCCCCATAGCACATATTTAATAAATGTCTTAGTGAAGGAATGATTGACATGATATCTGGAGTTACTCATCATTAATCTTCAAGTTAAATCAGCACAGAAATCTCAATTCCCCAAGACATTCCTTGATTACCATATATTTGCAATAATGACCCTTACTATGTCACATCATGAGTTGTCACCTCCACTACTTCACATGCATGAGCCATTTTGTTGGATTTAACAACCCTGTATGACAACTTCCCAAAATTGATTAAACACCTAAAGTGCCTGAAATTGGAAACCTTTTACGGAATGAAAGAAAAATCCTACCAAATATTCCATGTGTTATTCATTTTATTTCAATCATGAACTTGAACTTGAACTAAATTTAAGGTTCAGGACTAGGTTCAAGTTCAAGTTTGACTTTGAAGACCGAAAAACTTTTGAAGAGATGGACGAACCATTGACACTGCATAACTTGAATGGAAATGAACTTGAACTTGAACTTGACAAGGGTCAAGTTCAACTTCAACTTATGATTTTACTAACCAAGACTAAAACTAATAGTTAATAAAAATCAAGGGTAACAACTAGCTCTGACTGGGGAGTGGGACTGATCAGGACCGAGAAATGAACCTATAAGCTCAATTTTACAACACAATTTTAAACCTATTAGACCGATTTGACTCATCACAAAAAAAATTTCTACTCCTACAGATGCAAGCCAAAACTTATATACAAACAAGGAATAGAAAACTTACAGTTGGAAAAGCTTGAGATCCTACCCATTATAGGATAGGGGTAATTCATCACCATCAATATACCTCAGTTTAAAGGCATTTGGACCAAGATCTTGAGAGATCTCAAATGACCCCTTCCAGAGAGACTCAAACTTTCCATGTGCTCCTTGTGGTTCTCTACACTTATCCCAGAGCAGAACCTTATCTCCTTCCAAAAATTTTCTTGTTTTGGCACGGGGATCAAATATTTCTTTCACCTTAACCTGATGACTAGTAATGTGATCAACTAATTATACCCTCTCCTCTTCTATCTTTGACAAATACAAAATCATCTTCGACAAATAATTCTGAAAGACTTCATTCTCAACACACCTTTGTAACTTGGTAGAAGCTAGTTCCAATGGAAGTGATAGTTGTGCCTCAACTCCAAAGACTAACTCAAAAGGTGACATACCAATAGCCCTTTTGGGGGAATTTCTATCCACCCACAATGCTTCATATAACTTTTTATGCCAGTCTTTTCCCTTCTCATCCACTAGCTTCTTCATTATGTTGATTAGATTCTTATTTGTGGATTCTGCTTGACCATTTCCCTATGGGAAATAATCTAAAGAGTGGGATAAATTTATACCATGATCATAGCAGAAGAGTTGAATCTCTCAAGATGAGAAATTCTAAGCATTATCAGCCACTATCTAGAGTGGAACTCCAAACCTCGTGACAATATTTTCTTTTAAGAATCTACAGACTACCTCAGAAGTGGTTACTTTGACTAGTATTGTTGGCAGTTTGTCTATACTAAGGTATATGACTAGATATAGTGTTGTCTTTATGGAAAAAAAGTCATATAGCAGTTTGGAGTGAGTGCACTTCTTGTAAAGATCAGAATTTGGTTAAGTGTTGAAGACTGGATAGTGTACAAAGTTCCTACAGCTCAGAGCATCAGCGCACATGTGTACAGATGAATTATGGTATGCACCCTCGAAGTTAAGTTTGTTAGACTATACTCATGCTTATTCTATGAGTGCATAAGTAGATATGCAAGGATGAGAAAGTTACAGTCAGTTGAAGTTGCACAGCCAGTGTGTTCTAGTAGTGAACAAAGCATGGAGCTGACAGTTAGCATTTTGGTTTGCAATTATAATGTAATGTTGTAAAGGCTATGCGCCCATTGTATTTAGGTTTTTGACATGTTTATATTTATAATGGTAATCACACTTAAGCTAATTCATTTTCAAGTGTTGTTTGTAATTAGTTATAGGGCCGACCTAATTATGTATTTTGTATGAGCGTATAAATAAAAGCTGCACCCATTGTATTTGGTATGGAAGTTGAGATAGAGTTATAATAAGTAGAGAAGTGTGAAAAGACACTAGAAGATGTATTAGATCTTTGCAAGAGGTTAAACCATCAATGCATCAAAGGAATTGATCTGACAAGTAGTGTCACAGTGATAGTTCATCCTACAGATATAGTGTGTATCTGAGATCAAAAGGCTCTAGCCTTCACCACTTGAGCAGTGAGCTCTTCGATAGTGCATCCTCTCCCCTAACAGGGATGATTGTAAAAGATTCCTAACAGGTTCTGACCCTTAACAAGGTCTACTTTACTTAAAGCATTGTAAAGCTACTCCTAACAGGGTAAAGGATCTTCTAACAAGGATCACAAAACACTAGTGCAGAATATTAGTGGGTGTCAATTCCCACCAGGGTTTTTAACTATTTGGGTTTCCCCATAATCATATTGGTGTCATGCATTGATTTCATGTTTCATGTTTATGTGAATTTTTATTTCAGTACATAGGCATTTATGTTTTACATAAAGAGAAAAGTTAAAATACAGTGAACACTGATTCACCCCCCCCCCCCCCCTCTTAGTGTTCCTATTCCTAACAATTGGTATCAGAGCTCTAGTCCTCAGCATAGAAGTTTAACCACTTGAGAAGATCATGGAAAAATCAGAAATGAAACATCTGAAAATAAATCTTGAAGCTTCTCTTGAAGACCTAGACAAGTCAAAAAGAGAATCTGAAGAACTAAAGGATAAACTCAATGATGCTCAATTAGTCATCAAAAAGCTAAGGAAAGATTTGAAAGAATTCTCTACCAATGATCTAAGGACAATGGTCAAAAAGCTCAATGAAGAAAAATAATCCTTAAAAGAACAACTTGAAGTGTTTGATGATAAGCTGACTAATAATCAGGAAGTCTATGATGAACAGATCAAAGAGAACCTTCAGCTGAATGAAGAACTAAGGCAAGAAAACATGGAAATCTTTGAGCTAAGGAATATCAAAGAAAGCTTGGAGTCTGAATTGAAAGAAACAAAGAATCATATTAACAAGTTACACACTAGTTCTGATTTGATAGAATCTTAGTTGTATACAAGGAGAGCCAAAGGAGACACTAGTTGTATTGGATACAATGAAGCACAAAATCAAATTGACAACATGCAAGCAAGAAAGGATTCACAAAAGGACTCTACTGATGATAAAAAGACTGAAGATCAAACCATAGATAATGGTGGACCACCTAAGAATGAGCGCAAGCAAGTAGAACGCACTTTTTTTGCATGTAACAAGCATGGACACATTGCAAGGAATTGTACAGTGGTAAGACCTTTTAATGGCTACTGTTATTCATGCAACAAGTTTGGTCATAGAGCTATGAATTGCAAGACTAGCAAGAAGAACAGGATTCAACAAGATCATAGAAATCAGAATCAAACAAATGTAAGAAGTTCTCAGAATGTTACATGCCAGATATGTAACTATAATGGTCACACTGCAAAATAATGCATAATGGTGACTCATGTCAATGCACTAAGGAATATAAGACCTCCAATCATTTGTCACTCTTATAACAAGGCTATACATATCTCAAGGTTCTGTAGATCAAGGATGCAAGGTCAGGAAAGCCTTAAAAAGGCTGAAGAACTAGTTTTGGATCCCGTAGGAGAAGTTAATTTTGTCAAAGCCTTAGATGATGTGAGCATGATTTGGTCAGAGAAAAATAAGGACAAGACTGATGAGAATGTATTGGATGCATTTGTAGTGGATGCACCCTCTACATCTGAATGAATGGCCCTCAAGGTCATAGGGGAGCTAATTTAGCTCTAGACCCCTTTGTGGCTGGTATACTCATCCTCAGAGTATGCGCCTTTGGACTTAAGCTTTTGGAGTATAAAGGTACCTATGTGCAAGAGCGCACATATTGATTGTGAATAGAACTCAAGTTGGAAATTTTGAAGTGACAGCCTAGTTTACGCAACTTGCATTAATGGTGGAATTTTCACTTTTAAATAAACAAAAAATTATTTAATCACTCATTGCATTCAAATTTAGAGTGATAAGAGAGCAGAAAGATCCTTGGAAGTTTTTGTGAAGACTTGGAGATTGATCTATCAGTGTTTTCAGTGCATTTGGTCAATTGCAGAAACCCTAGCTTGTTGCACCTATTCAGAAGCCTTCAGATTATCTCAGAGTTCAGTTGGAAAGCATTTACAAGTAAGTCATGGCCACTCCCATTCTTTATGATGTCACTGATAAGAAGAGATATTTTTTCAAGAAACATCCATTTAAATCAACCCTAGATGATTTAGAGGGAGCTTTCTCCTACACACCTATGGGCGTCATGCATGTTGAGGATATTAGGGCATATATCTACTGCAAGAAAGAACCAGTAGGGTTGGATAGGTTAAGGGTGCACATGGACACCATGTTGAAACTAGATAAAACATTCTTGGATGAATATGTCAAATGGAATGACCACCCTATTGTTGAGTATGCTATGGCATATGAATTCTATAAGACATAATGGATAAAGATCTTATTAAGTAGGATTCATGACGATTTGTTTTGGATTGGTGATGTACTAGTAAGAATCACTAGTGACTTGATACATGAGATAACAGGCCTTTCTAGGATAGGCATCATCCTTCCTATGGGAAAGGATGTTAGGAAAATGGTTGAGAAAACATGTAAGTCAAGGATAAATAGGCACGGCATGACAATAGAGTCTATTGAACAAGAAGACATCAAATTGATGTCAATGATATTTGGATACAGGTTTCATCACACCAATAGGGTGAATAGTGTGTCTGCGGGCACTATTCTAGCAGCCATCAGACTTGTGAAGGAAGATGGGGAATTTATCTTGTGTGAGATCTTGTGTGCATAGTTGATTGATAACAACAAAGCTATCAAACATGACAAGAAAAAGATATTCAAGT
This sequence comes from Chamaecyparis obtusa, assembly GCA_027943335.1. Taxonomy (NCBI): domain Eukaryota; kingdom Viridiplantae; phylum Streptophyta; class Pinopsida; order Cupressales; family Cupressaceae; genus Chamaecyparis; species Chamaecyparis obtusa. The sequence continues at coordinate 139,338 of BSBK01000712.1, read as the reverse complement.
TTGGGTCATTAGTCATCTACATGTACCTTCATATTTTTGGAAGAATATCAGATTTGTATTTGGACAAGTCCATTCCAATCATGCCTGAGATATCCAACAAAGAATCCATTGAAAGCACATTAAGGTATTATATAACATTGGAATTGAAGAGCTTTAGAGTCAAGATGCAAATGAGATACAGGATTCTAGAGAGCATTGTGGAAAAATACAAGGATACAATTTGTTTTATGGTGGAAACTGATACAACTTGTATGGAAACTATTGAGCCAAGAACTAAGTGGGTTCATCGACTTGGTTATGAGGTAGAGGAATAGGTCCTTGAAGCATATGTACAGGTATTACTATTAGCCCCCAAAGATCCTAATGAACCTAAGTGGGGAACATATGAGGAGAAGACCAGAGAAGTAGATGCAAAGCTTAACAATGCAGAAAAAAAAAGGAAGGTTGCTAAAGTCACATCAAAAATCTTGAGAATACATGGTGTGTCTCAAGAAGACCTTGACAAGGCAAGGTAAGAGAAGATTTATTTGGAAATAAAAAAGTGCAGCAGTAGAAGAAGAACAAGAAGATCCTAATATGAAGAAGATAAAAATTGAATAAGATGACAGTCAAAAGGATATAACCGATGACACTCCTTCTATGCCCAAAGAAACTAGTGATTCTAATGCTCCTCCGGAGTATGAGCCAATAATAAAAAGGAAGAAAGAAACCAGCACTAGTCATCCATCCTCGCGAGATACAAGGAGCAAGAAAAACATTCAAGCACCTCCTAAGGTAGGATTCAAACCAAGCCTTAAAGTATTGAGCACTAGAATTTTTTATGAAGGAAAAATTGATCAAGTAGGGAAGTTTTATGAATCATACAGTGAGATTGACAAATCAGAAATACATGATATGATTGTTAAACATATGATAAAGTTCAAGAAGACAGTTCTTGAATTGAAAACAATAATTCCAGATAAAGTATGGGAGATAATGGATACCTTGAAGAGACAAACCACTGAAGAAGACTTCAAAATAAGGGAACAAATTCTTGATTCCACTCTTCTTGTATGTTCTATTGAATAAAAGTCACTATTGTTGAATTTGGTGAAGCCGCACATAAGGTCAAAGATGAGAACACTACACCTCATGAACAAAGACTATGAGTAGATCTCTAAGGAAATAGAGAAGGCCTTTGAGAAGGTATTCTTAGAGTAGTGCATGAAACCTATGTCTGTGCCCATCTCTCAAGTACCTAGTAAGCAAGACAAAGTAGCAGAGACTATCAAGGTACATTCTATAGGTCCTCAGGATTCAGCACCTGTAGTGAAAGTACAAAAAGAGTTGGATAAGTCTACACCCATATTAGAATCACTTAAGGATAGCACCATTATCATTGATAATGTGGAGATAGCCATGGTGGCCACTGACACAGACTTAGACAAGTTTAAGGAAGCTTTTGTGAGCATACAAGAAGTTAAGATCTTATGCAGTAGCACACCTCCCACTCATCAAGATGAGGTATTAATTGAAAATATATCAGATGAGAAAGAAGAAGAGAAAATGGAAGAGGAAGAAAAGAAAGAAGAAGATAAGATGGAAGAAAAAGAACAAGAGAAAGATGAAACTTCTATTGAACTAGCCAAGGTAAAACTAGAAGTGATGGATAGCACTCCCATCACTCCCTCCTTAGCGTTGTTGTCAAGTTTGACACCTGACACATCCAGTTTGGACTCATGGAGAGAAGAAGACCTAATTAAGTTTAACATCCTAGCTATGGAGAAGGAAAAGGAGAAACAAGTAATGAGAAATCCTCTCCTTGTGGAATCAGTGAACATACTGAAAAAAATTTTGCCTGCGGACATGGAAGTGAATAAGGTACACTTGGTTGATGATGTGAGTACTATTATCTCACAGTTCAAAAGTAATTTTTCAAGCCTTGAACAATCTACATCCAAAGTTGTAGAAGATAAGTACCTAAAGAAGAGATTGAATGAGTTGATGAGCAACTTTTCACTAGATCTGAATTCACTCAAGACAGGACAAGCATCTTTAAAAGAATTTGTTGATCAAGGAAGGAAATTTATTGCAGGCCGCCTAGATCAGGATAAGCTTACTGATGCCCATCTTAAGACAATACAAGAGGCAAAAGCTATGATTGAGCAGGTGAAAAATTTAGTGAAAGACACATCCACTGATGTGAACATTTACAACAATGTTTACTAGGGTCAGTTGGACAAAATTGAGAAGGCAAACAAAGAGATGGCAAAGATAAGATCTAGATAGACTCAATTGAGGAATGCTCTTGTGCCCTCACTAGACATTCTCAATCAGAACATCAAGGAGATTGATGCCACAATGGTAACCTATGATCAAGGTCTAAGCATAGATTTGAAGAATATGGAGAAGCTTCAATATGCTTTATGTGCCCATCTCCAAATAGTTAACTCTTTGATAACTTTTTGGAAGAAGGAGATCTAGAACCTTAAGATAGCATATACGGATGTTTTCCCTAAGTAAGTATGTGCAGATCTAGTTTTTTGGTACACCTTTGTCATTAATGTCAAAGGGGGAGTTGTGTATAGAATATGGTGTATAACATGTATAGGGAGATATAAGATTATGTATAAAAAATGTATAGAAGACAAAAGTTTTTTGTGTTAAGGGATAGTTAGCAACTTGGCCATATTCCTTTGTTGCCATCAATGACAAAGGGGGAGATTATTGGAAATTTTTATATACTAAGGTATATGACTAGATATAGTGTTTTCACTATGGAAAAAAATTCATATAGCAATTTGGAGTTAGCACACTTGATGTAAAGATCAAAATTTGGTTAAGTGTTGAAGACTAGATAGTGTGCAGAGTTCCTGCAACTCAGAGCATCAACGCACATGTGAATGGATGAATTATGGTATGCACCCTGGAAGTTAAGTTTGTTAAAATATACTTGTGATTATTCTATGATCTCATAAGTAGATATGCAAGGATGAGAAAGTTACAGTCAGTTGAAGTTGCACAGCCAGTGTGTTCCAGCAGTCAACAGAGCATGGAGCTGACAGTTAGCATTTTGGTTTGCAATTATAATCTAATGTTTTAAAGGCTATGCACCCATTGTATTTAGGTTTTTGACATGTTTATATGCATAATTTTAAGCATGCTTAATCCAATTCATTTTCAAGCATTGTTTGTAATTATTTATAGGGCCGACCCAATTGTGTATTTTGTATGAGCGTATAAATATAAGGTGCACCCATTGTATTCAATATGGAAGTTGAGATAGAGTTATAATAAGTAGAGAAGAAGTGTGCGAAGACACTAGAAGATGTATTAGAGCTTTGCAAGAGGTCAAAGCATCAGCACATCAAAGTAACTAATCTAGCAAGTAGTGTCACAATGACAGTTCATCCTGCAGATATAGTGTGTATCTGAGATTAGAAAGTTGTAGCCTTCACCACTTGAGTAGTGAGCTCTTGGACAGTGTATCCTCTCCCCTAACAGGGATAATTGTAAAAGACTCCTAATAGGGTCTAACCCTTAACAAGGTCTACTATACTTAAATCATTGTAAAGCTACTCCTAACAGGGTAAAGGATCTTCTAACAAGGATCACAAAACACTAGTGCAGAATATTAGTGGGTGTCAATTCCCACCGAGGTTTTTCCCTATTTGGGTTTCCCCGTAATCATATTGGTGTCATGTGTTGATTTCATGTTTCATTTTTATGTGAATGTTTATTTTAGTACTTAAGCATTTATGTTTTGCATAAAGATGAAAGAGAAAAGTTAAAATATAGTGAACACTAATTCACCCCCCCCTCTCAGTGTTCCCATTCCTAATAGGTATCACCTCGACCCACTTGGTAAAATAAGTAGTCACCGTCAGGATATGCATGTGTCTACCACTTGAAATTGGGTTAAACAGACCAATAAAATTAGGCCCCCAATGTTGAAAAGGCTCTTCTATGATCACTAGCCTCAGAGGTAAAGCAGCTAACTAGGGCTTACCCGAGAAGAGTTTACACTTTTCACAATATGCCACCCACTTATATCCATCTTTAAACATCCTGGGCCAATAATAGAAATTTCTCAGGATCTTGAAAGTCATCATGAATGATGAATAATGTCCCCCATAGGCTTCATTATGGAATGTTTGTAATAAATTTTGTTGTTGGTCTTTGTCAATGCACTACAAGAACATCCCATCCAACCCTTTCTTATACAAAACATTATCTACTACGACAAAATTCACTACCTTTAGCCTTAGGTTTCTTCTCTCTTTGGTTGATAGGTGGTTTGGGGCTTCTTTATAAGTCAGAAAGAAAGCTACATCTGAAAACCAATAGTCATTTGTCGCTATGAACAGACAATTGGGTAAATCTTGCCCTTCTTGATTCTCAGCCATCAAATTACACAGGCCCTATCCTCTTACTAGTTTTGTGGGCTTAATTTCCAAATCAAACTCTTGCACCTTTGCAACCTAGCTAGCCTTGTTATTTACTGCCACTTCTTGTTGAGTAAGGATGCTCTTAACAGTAGAATTTGGAATGAAGACTACAGAATGTGAATGAAGTATGTAGTATCAGAATTGTTTAACTCCCTTTACCACTTTCAATGCCTATTTTTTAATTTTTGAATAACGCAACTCATGGTTTTTAAGTGGTATGCTCATGAAGGAAATAGGTACCTCTTCATCATTCTCATTTTTTTTGTAACAAAACTCTAGACATTGTGTGTTCTGATGCATAGCAATAGATGAAAAAATCTTTTTTTAAATTTGGGTGTATTAATGTTGGAGCAGTGGCTATAGCTTCTTTAATCTTCCCAAAAGATTTTGTCAGTTCCCCTTCTCTTTCTACTTGCAGGTTTACACTATGATTAATAACTTAATGTCACTGACTCTATCACCACTCCAAAGTTTGCAAGGAAAAGGGCCAATTAACAAGGATCAAAGAGATCCTCCTACACTTTGAGCCTAGATGCTCAGGTGGGTGTACCTTTGACTCACTTCTTCAAAGGAGTCACAAAATATTATACAACTATACCCTTTACAAACTTATTTAAAGATTTTATCATTTATATTTATGATTGATGATGATGAACTACTTCTAGAGAATAGATCAGTGCCTTAACCTAGGGCATAGAGTCACTCAATAACATATATCAATTGAAAACCCTAACTCAAACACTCTTGAGCTTAGAATAAGTGTTTTTATTATTATCCCTCTCACTCCCAAACTTGATCATCAAATTCCTATCCAACCATGAACTCACTAAAACTAACTTAAAGACTTTAAACCTAACTTTGTCAGGAACTCAAAGATAATCCCACAATATACTTTGTATACCATATGCTAACTCACTTTGTGACATTAACATATATGAACCCAAGATCAAAACAAGAAGACAAACATAAATCTAAGATTGGAATTCAAGTGTATTCTCATTAAAATCTATAGAATCAATACATTATCAAGACAACAAAATGCTAGGAAACAAACCCTAAATCCAAGCTCTCCTTGTTTAGTGTTTTACATTGACTATCAACATAACACCATCAACCCCCCTAAAAATAAAAACTACTACAATATATAGCACTAGTCATCTTGGAATCCCAAAAATTAGGATGCAACAAGCTTCAGATGAATAGGGAAAGGGTTAGGGTTTTCATCCACCAAACCAACTAGATTTAATCAATAATTTATTGCATTGGAGGAAAACCAAGTAATCTGGTCTTATCAGATTCCTAGAATGATCTTCATTTATGAGAAATTTCAGAGCAATGTACCAAAGATCATGAATCTACCATGCTAATCAATCTGATCAATCACTTGCAACAAGCCTTGAGCTACTGTAATACCCACTCTTTTATGGTACAAACCCTCTGCATCAATCATCATACTCTCTGGACCACACTGCAACAGTTGACAAAATCATATCTACTAGATCTAGTTGCTCAAGCATTGAATACCAGTCCTTTTGTCATTGAAGCCCTTAATAATTTTAAATCTAGAAGAAATGGCTACTTGTATGGCGCGAGACAGCTCATCAACAACCAGTATTCAAATCTAGAATATCTTTATATCATCACCGTTTGATCTTCTCACTTTTCCCAGGCTTCATAGTTTAACTCTAATAGGAATCCTGGTTTACATTTTTTCCTAGTCGCTAGATCGTGAGACATTTTATTTAACCTTAGTTACCTTTAGAGACTCAGTGACTATAGACTCATAATCTCATAGTTATCCCCCTAACTGCTACCTTTTCCAGAGATCACGTGACTGAAGAAATTCTCAGTCATGTAATAAAATCACTAACTGCAATATTATCATGAGATTACCTGACTGCAAGGAAACTAACTGTCACAAACCTTTAACTTCATTTGGAGATTATGTGACTGAGGCCCCACCCCTAGTCGCTGAGCACATTTTCTTCTTTCCCTGATCTGGAAACTTCAAGAGACCTTTAATATTTCTATCATTTGGCGACCCAGTGACTTAAGAGAAAATACAAGCCTCTCTTAGAGTTGTTGAATGTCATTCTTAACTACCAAGATCTAGCGACTAAAAGAAAAGCTAACCACCTGGCAAGTCATTGAAGGATAAAGAATATTCTGAAAACATTAAGAGACTAGACAATTGAAGGCCTCAGGAGATTGCCAGATTGAAAGGAATATGCTTTTTTCATTAAGAGACTGAGCAACTAACCGGGAGAGTAAAGCGCACATGCTTTTAAGATCACTTAAGTGGCCCAAAAAAGTAACGAAGGAATAGAACTTGGCCAAGACAATTAGGGTTTTTCCCTCCAACGACTAGAAATATGAAATGAGACTTAGAGTTTAAGGCTAGAAACAAAGGAAAAACCCATAGGGACCAGAGGAAAATCACATAGCCAGGAAAATTTTCTTGTAGGTGCTAACAGTGGCTCTATCTGGGGATGCGTGCCTCTTGCAAGCATGGCAAGGATTTAGGATTACTAGGAGAAGCAGACCACCAACTAAAAAAAGAACAACCACAAAGAGCAACAGGACAAAACCCTACAAACTAAGATGAAGCAAAATATGGAACAAGCACACCTCTACAAAATTTACAACATATACAGACCTAACTACTGTTCATGGAAAGAAAAATACCTTCAATTGAAGTATTTTTTCAAGAATTTTCCATGAACTGGTAATTCTTGAATATCACCATTTAGTTCATTGACAATATAAGAATCTTGTCCCCATCTTTCATGAATTAGATATGGTCCCAGCCAGACTAGATCAAATTTTCCATGTTTCCCTTTATCTTCCAATCTAGCATTCTAGATTAATACCAAGTCATCAGGTTCAAACTTACTTTCAACAGTCTTTTTGTCATATAGATTTTTAACTTCCAATTGTAACTTGGCATTTTTTGAAGCTGATTCTCTTCTAGTTTCATCCAGCCTGATGAGATCTTCAATTCTTAATTGCATTTCATCATCTATATCATCATCATATAATTGAACAAACTTATACATTTCCAATAAGTTGTTTCGAGGCATCCTTGCATGTATCCCATACACTAGGTCAAATGATGCACAACCAATTGCCTTCTTCAAAGTTACCTTGTTAGCCCATACAGCTAATGGTAACTTTGAATTCCATGCCTTCTTATTCTTTTCAAGAATCCTCTTGAGGATCTTAATCAAACTTTTATTGGTTGATTCTACTTGTCCATTTCCCTGTGGATGATAAGGTGAGGAGTATGACATCTGAATTCCTAGACCTTTGCTGAATTCCTTGTATTCAATAGATCTAAAACACATTGCATTATCATTGACAATCCTCTTAGGACAACCAAATCTTATAACAACATTATTCAATAGAAAATCAATCACCACCCTGCTTGTTGCATTCCTTGTAGGAATAGCCTCTACCCATTTTGTAAAATAATCAATGGCAACTAAGATCCAAGAGTGTCCCCCACTCGACTTGTTTGGTATTTCTCCTATAAAATCCATTCCCCATTGTTGGAATGGAGCTTGCACTTCAATTGGCCTCAAGGGTACATTTCCAAAAAATTTGAGCTTACCAAAGAATCTTTGACAAGCATCACACTTTCTTACCAGTTGCTCTACATCTTTGAAGATTGTGGGCCACTAGAATCCTACTCTCAAGACCTTTTGAGCAGTAGTTCTACCCATATAATGTCCTCCACAAACTCCCTCATGCATTTCTTTTAACAACTTGTTAGCTTGATTTTCATCAACACATTTCAAAAGTATGCAATCTAAATTTTTTCTATATAATTTGCATTTTATAATCACATACTTGATGGCTTGTAACTTCAATGTTCTTTTCTTATTGTCATCCATCCCTATTGGACACCTCATGTTTCTTAAGTAAAAGATAACATCTTGATACCAGATACAATCATCCATATCACAAGTATAATCAATCTCAGTCTAGTTTATATTATTTGCATCAAGATTGGATTGAGCCATCAGTTTTTCCAATCCTTGTCCTCTAACCAATTTGGTAATCTGGATGTCAATATTGAATTCTTGAATTCTATTTATCCATCTGCATCTCCTCCCAGACACCTCTTGTTGTGAAAAAATATCTTTTATTGTGGCACTTGGTACAAAAGCAATTACAATTGCTCCCATTAGATAGCATCTAAAAGCCTTTACAGCCTTCACCAGTGCATATGCTTGTTTTTCATTGATATCATATTTTAATTCAGCAGCCTACAAAGATTTACTAAAAAATGCAATAGGCTTCTCATAACCCTCATTATTCTTCTGTAGCAAGACTGCAGCAACAGTATGAAAAGATGCAAAAGAAAATATGTGCATTGGGATATTCTAATCAGGTGCTTTAAGTATAGGTGCATCTTTGATAGCCTACTTGATATTATTGAAAGCTTCATTAGGCTCACCCTCCCATTTGATAACAGATCCTTTCTTCAACATCTTGGATATTGGCCTAGTAACCTCATCAAAATTTGTCACAAATCTCCTCAAGAAATTTACCTGGCCAAAGAAAGATTGAATTCCCTTAACATTTTTTGGCTTATGAATTTTTTCACTAGATGCCACCCTTTCTAGATCAATTCTTACTCCTTGCTTCCCAACTAGGTGGCCTAGAAACTTTCCTTCAATCACACCAAATGCACATTTCCTTGGATTTAATGAAATGCCATATTCCAAAGCTTTCACAAATATTTTCTCCATATGAAAGCAATGATCCTCTTCCCTCTTGGAGTATGCAGTTAAATCATCCTATAAACAACAAGGAAATCATCTATAAAATCTGCAAAGGCAATATCCATTGCCCTTTGAAAAGTTGCACCAGCATTTGTAAGACCAAAAGGCATCCTCACATAGACATAAGTCCCCCAAGCTGTAGAAAAAGTTGTCTTAAATTTTTCTAATTCTTTTACAATTACCTAATTATAGCTAGAAAAACCATCCATCATAGACATCAAATCAGACCCAGTCACTCTTTGGAACATAGCTTCCATATTAGGCAAGCAGTAGTTATCCTTTAGAGAAGAAACATTTAGATTTCTAAAATCCACACATATTCTAATGTCTCCATTCTTCTTCCTAACAGGAACCAAATTTGACACCCAAAAAGAATGCCTAATAGGCTTTATAATTCTAGCATCTCTTAGATTCATTAATTCTTCCTACATTTTAGGTGCTAAAGTAGGATTTATAGGCCTTTGTTTTTGTCTAAAGGGTTTGGCATCTTCTTTCAAAGGAATAATATGCTGGAAAAAGTCTTCTCTATAAACCTTTAGGTCATCATATGACCATGCAAAAACATGCCTAAATTTTCTTAATAACTCAATCAAGGACTTCCTTACCTTGTGAGACATTTCTCTACCAATGTAGACCTTCTTAGGTGCTTCTTGTGTACCAAGATTTATTTCTTCTAAATCCATTTGGTCTTCCCTTTTAGTACCTATCTGAACTCTATCCTGATTACCAAATACATTTTCTAGAACAAAAAGTCCCTTGGGAACCTTGTTAGTTTTAAGTTGTAGGACTTCATTACCAAGGACAACTTCTTTTCCTTCTGCAGTCTCAACCAAGGCTGAACAATCTAACTCCTAACCATGATATTGGTCTTCACAATTCACAAATCTCAAGATATCCTAGTCATCTTCAAAAACTTGCCAGTTCTCAACATTATCTATAATACTAGGCCTAGTCTGAATTTCAACTTTAGAGAGGCCAGCAAAAGTAATGTCACCATGATTGATTTCTATATTGGCTAACAAATCAGCCATCTTGTTATTACTTCTATCCTTCCATACAATGTTGAAGGCATCAAAATGCTCAATCATATCCCACATAGCATTTCTATATTGTTTCAACCTCTTGTTCTTTGAAGCATACATTGATCTTATTTGGGACACCACTAACTCAGAATCCCCAGTAACTTTTATACATTTAATTCCATGCTGGTGTGCCAACCTCAATCCTAGCAATAATGCTTCATATTCTGCTATATTATTGGTACAAGAGAAACTCAATGTGAAAGAAAACTTGTAAGTGCTCCCACTAGGAGATATGAGTAGAATACCTACTCCTACTCCATCTTTGCAGCTAGCACCATCAAAGTACATCACCCACAAATCACCCTTCATAGATTTAGAACCTATCTCTTTAGCAATACAGGGCAATATAGGCACCTTCTCAAGTAAAGTGACCTCAACTCTGAAAGCATTAACATCAGTATCTACAAAGCAGGTAACCTCATTATCAATATTCTTTTCAATCATATAGGTTACCCTTGGTTCCCTTTCAATCCTAATGGACTAACCATCAAATTTGAAAGTTACAAAAGACAAATCACACTGCAAACTTCCACCAAAACACTCATAGTCTGTTCTTTCTCTGGATAGGCTTCCAATCTATATGGCATTGCATTTATAGTCCCAATGACTAGTACTTCTCTCTGATCCATTGCACAACATCTACCCTAGATTGTATCAACTTTGAGGACTAACTTTTCCATAATTTTGCAAGGCATGATAGTATTGGAAGCACTTGAATCAATCATACAATTTCTTAGTTTCATTCCATTCACAATGATACTTAGAAAGAATGGGTCTATGTTTTCAAGGCTACAAATGACAGAGTTGTCCAAGTATATAGGTAGTATGTGAGATACCAATCCCTGAACCTCCACTTCTTTCAAAAATTTAACCTGAAGTTCATTGCATGCAACATCATTAACATGGACATTATCTACCCATGCAAGAGCTTTGTCCTTATGTTCAGGGATCCTCAATAATTCTGACAAAGGAACCTTGATAGTTATCTAAGATAACACAGCCAACATACCAACATGGCTAGAGGGAGGAAACTCAATCTGCACTGCCCTAGTGTCTTTTTGTTTATTTGATACATTAGTTGTAGTTGTGATTTTTTATTTTTCAGCTTTATCCATTGTGCTAACTAGATTTTCCACTTCATTTTGATGATTTTTGTCTTGAACAGTAGAAATATTTTTAGCTTCAACTCCCTTAGGTTCCCACTTTTTACCTTTCACATTTTTTAACCTTACTAAATGATCATCCTTTGATCTATTTCCATTGGGCTCCCCGGAGTTGGTGTTCTTTATAAACATCCCTGCAACCTTTCTAGTAGTATCCCTTGCTGTCATATTTCTAGTTTGCACTTGGGCTACCATTTTTGCAGTAATCCTATCAATTTCTTCCTTTGCAGGTCTTCTCAAATTTACTATTTATGAGGAGGAGTTCATGTTACATATCTTTTCATCAATGTCATCATTATCAGAAAAAACCTCTTGATGGAAAAGTGCCCTATTGTGTCTTTTCAAACACACATCTACTTCTTCATCAATATCAAAATCATCTTCATATCCCAAATATGAATTTTTCATATTGCACCCAATGTCATCATGAGTTTCTTCCTGATCTAGCTCTTCAATACTATCATTTTGGTATGCTGACATGGATTGTGCAACTACACAATGCTCTGTAGAATGAGGGGATTGACATGCTATACACCATGGTGTATCCTCTATGACATTTATAGAAACCTTTTGTAAAGGATCAGGAACAGACCTATCATTGTTTCCTCTTGTAGTAGGGACAATAGGCTTGCCATCCTTCCATTGGGTATTATAGGGGTAACTTTGTAGTCTATTCTACCTATTGAAATTATTGTTGAATTGAGGCTTTGCATTAGCAGGAACATTATTATTCCTACCAGTAGGTTCTTTCAAGTCTTTCAATGCATTCAACACCTTATCCAACTTGCCTTCCTCTTGCTTCTTATTTCCAACATTTCTTTCTTTATCCCTTTTGTATTTTTTATCCCCAACCAACTTAGGATCATCTCTTTTTCCACCCAATTTTCCTAAAATTTTCATATTATTTTCAATGTTGATAGCAATCCTAAAAGCATCTTTGAGAGTTCTTGGTTCTTTGTCTCTCAAAAAATATCCCATCTTTCCATCAAAGGCATTGAAGTATGTGGTCAAACAAACATTATCATCTAACCTCATAACTTGAAACAATTTATGCATACCTTTTTGAAATCTCATATTGAACTCAGCTGCAAATTCATTCTAATTTTTTCTTATAGTGTTGAACTCATTCAACATGAAACTAGCATTAGGCCTATCACCATATTGTTCTTTGAAACATTTCTCAAAAGAATCCCAAGTGTCAATACATCAATTATGGAGTCTCTTGAACCAATCTCTAGCATCCTCCACCAAAGATTGAACAAATAATTTCATGACTACATCCTCATGCTCCACCTCATAATCATTTAGCATATCAACAAATAACCTGTTGGATATATTCTTAATTTTCTAAGGTGTGTCAAAATTTTGGGTTAAATATCCTTCCATGTGTTTTGATTGGTCCAGGGTCTGGAATATTCATAGGAAATTGTCATAGCCGAGTTCAAAAAACCCTTACCCTAGGTTTTGTTTTTGAAAAATGTCAAATTCATGCAAAAGCCCTCATGTTAGCCCTTGTTCTTCTATTTCATTGTTACCTTTTAGTCACTTAAGCTGACTAAATCGTGCACGTGTTTAATGTTTTGTGTTTGTTGAATCGAAAAAGGTCATAGCATGTCTCATATAGTATTCGATGAATCAGTGAACAAGTCAATCTTATGCTGAGTGTTGTTTTAGTCGCGTGGTCTCTAAGTTTCCCAGTGAACACCTCAACCATTCAGTGAACTAGCAAATGTGTCAAAAATGCTAAGTGTTATCCTTGATCGCGGAGTCTCCAAGTATCAAGCAGTTATCAAAAAACTTTAAGCGACTTGGCAAATGCATTATCTCTAATTCGCGTATTCCCTGGAGGTTCTTTGCTTACACTCAGTGACTTGGTGACAACGGTTATCACTCATTCTTTGAATCTAGCGGTTAAAGGAAAAATAACCTAGCGACTTGGAAAATATCATAGATCATTGTCAAGATCGACGGTTGTGGTTTAATCTCAGATATTATTGGGTCCTACATGTTTCATTTGGTGAATGAGTGACTGTGTAAAGTCTTCTAAGTTTGGCAGCCCCGACAGTTTGGTACGATGAATTTGGTGGAAAGGGTTGTTTCAAGTGTCTGCTTGTTCTCAGAATAAATTAGTAAGAAGCTAAATGATCTAGCGATTCAGCGAATCATGTGGTCGCAGGTTCTCTTAAAAGAAATGTAAAGGGAAGAATCATTTGGCGAATGCGTGAATAAAAGGATTGGCTAAGTTTTGAGTCTTCGGACACTTAATCACGGATTGAAATACTCAGTGTTTAATATGATCTGGTGATTCAACGAACCCTTCATTCACTGAATCTCGTAATCAAATGACCAAGGATCAAATATTTCAACAAACTGGTGATAGCCGTAGATCATCAACAAGATCAACAGCTCATTCAGAATCTCAGAGTAAAGATGATGGTAAAGTAAAGATTCAGCGATTCAGAGAGTAAAGGCTTCACCAGTTCTCTAAGTAATTTAGCGGTTAAGTGATTCATTAAGTGAGTGTGTGAACCCTTTGTTCGCTGAATCTCCAAAAGATTTAATAGTTAGGCGGGACATTAAGAGAATGGGAGATAACTCACTCGCCAGTTCGCCAGATAGATCATGGTTAAGGCCTTTGATTCTGCAATTCGGAGATACAAGCAGTCGCGTGGTCGCTAGAAGACTGGCAATTAGAGGAATTCATTCAGTGATTCAACACTTGATGAGTTGGTAATGGTGGTCGCATGATCTCATGGGCCATTTCTGGCCCATGCAATCATGCGCTAGGCCGACACATGGCATGTGGGTCCCGGTAGGGGCATTCAAAATAGTATTTTATTCTTTTCTTCCGGGCATTCAAAGAGTTCAAAATCAAAGTTATAAATGATAAAATTGTATAGTTCTGACTATGTGATAAAATTCAAAAAATTGAAGTTACAGAGCATGGGAGATTGAAATTAATGGCTAGGGGCTTTGTTTTTCGTCCAAATACCAAGTATGATATACCGCTGGAAAGGTCTTCGAGTGAGGTTTCCATTTTTGGAATCAGATTTTGCACAGGTGGTCATTTGCTCGTGATATTTGCTGTTGAACAAAATAGGGGGCCGGGAAGATATTTTGAAAATATTTATTTTGTTCAATCTGATGATTCACAGTTTGTTTGAAGAGATGACAGGTGCTTTCCAGAGTTGAGAGCAGGTCCCATTTCCAGTTTGAAGGCTGATGACTCATCCCGTGAGTAGTTCAAAGTTCAACAAGTGTCAAGTTGTGATGCTTTCTGGTGTTTCCCTCTTCTCTTCTTATTCCCATTTCTGATCTTTTGGTAAGGGTTCCAATCTTTTGGCATGAGCAGAGCTCTGCAAGTTTGAGTTTCATTAATGAAAGTTCTAGGTTTCATGTCAAAGTTCTGATTCTGAGTTTGTTGTGATTTGAATGTATAGATATAGGTGATTCAATGAAAGATAGTGGAAATCCTTTCCTTTATTTGTCTGATGTCTCTTTGTTTCTTTGTCAAATTGTTGTATATTGATTTGTAAGGCATCTCTGTATACCTGTTTACAAGGTAAATGGTGCAATGACTTTCAAGTTTCTTTCAAGGAAAGTGTAATATCTTGAAGATTGTTGTTGATAATATGATGTTTCATAAGGATCTGATGTCCAGGTAGGGGGAAGAAAGAATGGTGTGCAAGGTGCATTGTTTGATTTTTAGTTGTATAAGATTTGAAGTTTCTTGCTGATGTGCATCTCATGACTCCATGCCCAGGATTAGGCACTGGTTTGACCAGACTTGTAATCAAAATATTTTCCAATCACTTTTCCATTTCTAGTTCAAGAGCATAAATGTTTGTCAATCGCATTGAATAATGCAAGTGCTTTTGGTGATTCCTTGTAGAAGTGAATCAGATAGGTTAACCTGCCTGAGTTTTAAACTCGAAGAGAAGAAGGGTGAATACCCTTGTCACATTTGCCATTTTTCTACAATGATTGTTTTCTTTTGTTAATATCATGGATTGGCTTTCTAAGCTCTGCATCAGTTGTAGCAAGAGACATTAGCAAGTCATTGTGAGAACCCCTAATCCACTGCAAGGATTTCATTGTGAAGCAGTGAGTCTAAAGATAGGTACACCCACCTGGGTTTGTGGAGCCTGAAGTAGAAGAAGGACTTGGTCCTTATCAATTAGCCTTTTCCCTGTAAGAATCTGAAATTGGGAACTTGAGAGTCAAGCTTAATAGCTATATTGGTGATTCTACATGAAAAAGAGCTAACAAAATGGTGACTCTTCTGGGGAATCACAATACATGACAGCAGGTTGAAGATGTTCAATTCCTTGCTTTGCTGAATCATCCCAGGGTCTGGTCCAGTTTGGATATAGAGTCTATTCTTTTCAAAAATTGTTATATCTTCTCACTAAATGTGAGTGGAGACTCTGGCATCTCTGTTTGATCAATGAATTGTAATCAAGGTATTAATATATTTGTGGTCCTAACAAACAGTCAGTATTCTATTACGGTTGTGTTGTCTTTGCTGGTTTTGAAGATGGTTCAAACTTGAGAAAGTCTCTCAGCTGATTCAGATCTTGTCCTCTGAAAAGAGGTGGCAGCTCTATGAAATTTTGGAAGGTGATTTGAAGGAAACTTTAAATCAGAATTTTACAAGCAGCAACACTTCTAGGTAATCCTTTGTCAAGGTATAAAACAGTCCCTAAATAAGTGAATCAGTCACTAAGAAAAGGAAATTTTAATTTGAAAATTCCTACCATATTTTTGGATAGAAGATTTAGTTTCTAAAGAGTATCAGAAATATGTTGATATTAAATGAAGTTGTGACTGCATAAGTTGTAGAAGAGAAAGGACACACTGTCAAGAAGTTATGTCATCTGAAACAGCAAATTGTGTAAATCTAGATGTTATTCCTAGATCTTCTTTTCCTTTGTTTGGTTTTGAAGAAGATGAAAATAATCTTGCAATGATTAAGCATGAAATTTAGGCAAAGGAAATTGAGTTCCTAAAAATGGAAGTAGGGAGAAGGAAAGATGAATCAGTGTGTCTATTTTATGAAAGGTTTGTTGCAGCATTCAATTAGCTTCAGGTTGATGATGTATTTCAGGAACTTTATCGTATTGATTTGTTTCTAGAACTGTGTGTTCCTAAATCTATTCACTGGGATGCGAGAACAAAAGTGAAGTATATTGTGTGGGTAGAATGATCTCAGTTTGAAAATGAATGTGAAAGTATTGCAGTCAAAGCTAAGAACAAGTGTGATCCTCAATCTGAAAAGGAAATTTATGAGGACAAATGTCTTTCTCCTATTGCATTCAAAAGTGAAGTATCTTAGTTTTTAGATGTACCTGATGAATGCAATGATGATGCTAATGATGAATGTCAGAGTGATAGGGGTAAATTGGTTGATGGTGACTTCTATGACTCTGAAAAGGATAATCATTCTTGGTCCAAAAATTAATGCAGTTTAGAATATGATTACCCGAATGAAGATGGTGTAAGTAAATATAGTAGTTCTCTCATTAATAAATGTGCTGATGTATTGGATTTAGATTTAAGTGATTTAGATTCGGATATATCTTTTGCTGAGAGTATCTATGATAGTGAGTCTGAATATGAGTATAATGATATTTCAAATCCTTTGTTTAATGAGAAGATTGATTTTGATCAGCCAGCACTGTGTACGAACTTCTATGATTCGCATTTTCATTTGGTCTCTAATCTGTTGTTTGAGGAATTTGTTGAAGATCTAGTTTGTAATGACGCTGAAAAAGTGAGTGCGTTGAATAATACAACTGGATATGAATTTGATTGCCCAGTTTCATCTCAGCCGGATGAAAAATAAATAATCTACGAGAAGCATCCTGATTGTTTGCCGCAATTGCATGAATGTGGGTATGAGAGTTTCATTTTTTATTTGAAAAAATGTGCTGAAGATAATGGTAAATCTAAGGGTTGCAATCAGCAAGTTTGTGGGCTCCCATTTTGTGAAAATCAATCCCATATTAGTTTGTCAGATGTGGTGGATAGTATTTCTTTTTCTTTTGTGCAAACTAATGATGTCAGTGAATGTGACTAGCACATTTATAAGAATGATCAGTATCTCCAAATTGAGTTTGATTCTCAGGCTTTGGATGGATATGAATATATGGATTATATGTTGCATAATGTGCTTGTGGAGAATATTCATGTTTTCAGCCATGCAGATGCAAGTGACATTTTCAGTTTATTTTCAAAGCATGGTGGAAAAGAGAATCATGTTTTTGATCGGGGTAAGTGAGCCTCAGTTGGTTTCTGTTTGTAAGAAGTTTGTACATTTGTATAGTTGCTTTCCTTTCAGCAGTAGTGTAGTTTCTTTCAATAAAGGAGCCTCAAAAGATGAAGTTGGATTGGAGGAATAAGAAGAGGAGCTTTTTATTTTTGGGGTGGTCTACTCTTCCAGGAGATTCTGGTATTCTTGCCACGATCTTGCAATCAAACATCCTCAGATAGAGCCACTGTTGGATATATTCTTAATTTTCTAAGGTGTGTGTCAAAATTTTGGGTTAAATCTCCTTCCAGGTGTTTTGATTGGTCTAGGGTTTGGAAAATTCACAAGAAATTGTCATATCTAAGTTCAAAAAACCCTTACCCTAAGTTTTGTTTTTGAAAAATGTTGAATTCATGCAAAAGCCCTCATGTTAGCCCTTGTTCTTCTATTTCATTGTTACCTTTTAGTCACTTAAGCTGACTAAATCGTGCATGTGTTTAATGTTTTGTGTTTTCTGAATCGAAAAAGGTCATAGCATGTCTCATATAGTATTTGGCGAATCAGCGAACAAGTCAATCTTATGCTGAGCGTTGTTTTAGTCGTGTGGTCTCTAAGTTTCCCGGTGAACACCTCAACCATTCAGCGAACTGGCGAATGTGTCAAAAATGCTAAGTGTTATCCTTGATCGCGGAGTCTCTAAGTATCAGGTGGTTATCAGAAAACTTTAAGCGACTTGGCAAATGCATTATCTCCAATTCATGTATTCCCTGGTGGTTCTTTGCTTACACTCAGCGACTTGGTGACAACGGTTATCACTCATTCTTTGAATCTAGCGGTTAAAGGCAAAATAACCTAGCGACTTGGAAAATATTGTAGATCATTGTTGGGATTGACGGTTGTGGTTTAATCTCAGATATTATTGGGTCCTACATGTTTCATTTGGTGAATGAGCGACTGTGTAAAGTCTTCTAAGTTTGGCAGCCCCGACAGTTTGGTACGATGAATATAGCGAAAAGGGTTGTTTCAAGTGTTCGCTTGTTCTTGGAATAAATTAGTAAGAAGCTAAATGATCTAGCAATTTAGTGAATCATGTGGTCACAGGTTCTCTTAAAAGAAATGTAAAGGGTAGAATCATTTGGTGAATGCGCGAATAAAAGGATTGGCTAAGTTTTGAGTCTTCAGTTGCTTAATCATGGATTGAAATACTCAGTGTTTAATATGATCTGGCGATTCAGCGAACCCTTCATTCGCTGAATCTCATAATCAAATGACCAAGGATCAAATATTTCAGTGAACTGGCAATAGCCGTAGATCATCAACAAGATCAACGGTTCATTCAGAATCTTAGAGGAAAGATGATGGTAAAGTAAAGATTCAGTGATTCAGAGAGTAAAGGCTTCGCCAGTTCTCCAAGTAATTTAGCAGTTAAGTGATTCATTAAGCGAATGTGCGAACCCTTTGTTCACTGAATCTCCAAAAGATTTAATAGTTAGCTGGGACATTAAGAGAATGGGAGATAACTCACTCGCCAGTTCGCCAGATAGATCACGGTTAAGGCCTTTGATTTCGCGATTCGAAGATACAAGTAGTCGTGTGGTCGCTAGAAGACTGGCGGTTAGAGGAATTCATTCAATGATTTAGTGCTTAATGAGTTGGTAATGGTGGTCGCATGATCTCATGGGCCATTTCTGGCCCATGCAATCATGTGCTAGGCTGACACATGGCATGTGGGTCCCGGCAGGGGCATTCAAAATAGTATTTTATTCTTTTCTTCCATGCATTCAAAGAGTTCAAAATCAAAGTTATAAATGATAAAATTGTATAGTTCTAACTATGTGATAAAATTCAAAAAATTGAAGTTACAGAGCATGGGAGATTGAAATTAATGGCTGGGGGCTTTTTTCTTCGCCCAAATACCAAGTATGATATACCGCTGGAAAGGTCTTCGAGTGAGGTTTCCATTTTTGGAATCAGATTTTGCACAGGTGGTCATTTACTCGTGATATTTGCAGTTGAACAAAATAGGGGGCCGGGAAGATATTTTGAAAATATCTATTTTGTTCAATCTGGTGATTCACAGTTTGTTTGAAGAGATGACAAGTGCTTTCCAGAGTTGAGAGCAGGTCCCACTTCCAGTTTGAAGGTAGATGACTCATCCAGTGAGTAGTTTAGAGTTCGACAAGTGTCAAGTTGTGATTTTTTTGGTGTTTCCCCCTTCTCTTCTTATTCCCATTTCTGATCTTTTTGTAAGGGTTCTAATCTTTTGGCATGAGCAAAGCTCTGCAAGTTTGAGTTCCATTAATGCAATTTCTAGGTTTCATGTCAAAGTTCTTATTCTAAGTTTGTTGTGATTTGAATGTATAGATATAGGTGTTTCAATGAAAGACAGTGGAAATCCTTTCCCATATTTGTCTGATGTCTCTTTGTGTCTTTGTCAAATTGTTGTATATTGATTTGTAAGGCATCTCTGTATACCTATTTACAAGGTAAATGGTGCAATGACTTTCAAGTTTCTTTCAAGGAAAGTGTAATATCTTGAAGATTGTTGTTGATAATATGATGTTTCATAAGGATCTGATGTCCAAGTAGGGGGAAGAAAGAATGGTGTGCAAGGTGCATTGTTTGATTTTCAGTTGTATAAGATTTGAAGTTTCCTGTTGATGTGCATCTCATGACTCCATGCCCAGGATTAGGCACTGGTTTGACCAGACTTGTAATCAAAATCTTTTCCAATCACTTTTCCATTTCTAGTTCAAGAGCATAAATGTTTGTCAATCGCATTGAATAATGCAAGTGCTTTTGGTGATTCCTTGTAGAAGTGAATCAGATAGGTTAACCTGCCTAAGTTTTAAACTCAAAGAGAAGAAGGGTGAATACCCTTGTCACATTTGCCATTTTTTGCAATGATTGTTTTCTTTTGTTAATATCATGGATTGGCTTTCTAAGCTCTGCATCAGTTGCAGCAAGATACATTAGCAAGTCATTGTGAGAACCCCTAATCCACTGCAAGTATTTCATTGTGAAGTAGTGAGTCCAAAGATAGGTACACCCGCCTGGGTTTGTGGAGCCTAAAGTAGAAGAAGGACTTGGTCCTTATCAATTAGCCTTTTCCCTATAAGAATCCAAAATTGGGAACTTGAGAGTCAAGCTTAATAGCTATATTGGTGATTCTACATGAAAAAGAGCTAACATAACCTAAGATGTTCCTCACAACTAATGGCATTGTTACCAACAAACTTAGGTACCTTATCTCTTATATCAGTTGGAAAAGCATTTGAGTACCCAAGTATTCCATCAAAACTAATTTTCCTATAGCCTTCTAATTGCATAGGTCTTCTTTGAAAACTTGAACTAGTGTTCCCTTTAGGGTTAATGTTTACATTTGTATTCCCACCTATTTGTACACTTGATTGATTATTGGGGTCGACATGTAACTTGGTAGATGAAGTAGGAATTGGATTACTAGCAGTAACATTACCAAGTGGAACATCATTAGAAGTTGTAGATGGCATACCTATTTCAGCAGTAGGTGGGCCAAGAGTATTTGTAGATGAGGCCCTCAAGAATTGGATCTTTCTTCTTTTTTTTGCAATGGAAGCTTCAATTTTGTCTTTCTCCAATTCTTTTTCTAGGTCATCATCCTCTCTTCTTCTTCTTTCCATCTCTATATCTTTATTTGAAATGGGTGGTGGGACCTTTGGTATTGCCACTGGCTTGCTTATTTGGAGCCCACCATCTTTTGTTTTCCTTTCTCTCCTACAGCAACAGAAGGTCTAGTAATCTCATGCCCATCTTTATCCTTAGGTAGAGAAGTATAACTATGAACCTGTCTAATCACAAGGCCCTCTTTATCAAATTCATGATCTTGCAGCAAACGTTCTTGCTCACTTCTCAAAGCATCAAGATCACCAAAAACATCATGCTGCAAAGTTTTAGGAGCTGAAGCAAGCATTTTGTTTCTCTCCTTTAGCTCATTAATTTTTCTAAGTAGAGACTCTCTTTCTATCAAAGCATTCACTTTCTCAGCCTCTCTTTCTTTTTGTAATCTCTTGTGTATGACATCATGTTCTACCAACTGTAACCTTAGTGCACTCAGGTCATTTGGGTCTATCATGACATCCTCAGAACTTTATGACACATCCATATCAGTAGGATTTTGATATGGGAAATGGACCAACCTTGGTCTCATGGGTTTCCCTCTGAACATTTCCTCATCAGGATCTAAATTTGGTCCAAAACCCACTTCTCTGGCTCCTGCATCTTGTCCTACAGGTAAAGAATCTTTATCTTGAAACAAGGTCTCTGGGGTATCATAGAAATTATCTCCAGAGTGACCACTATCAGACCTTGAGCTTTTATATTGTGACTCTTCCTCATTAGAAGATGCATGTGGTGCTCTAATTCTAACTTCATTTTGTTCCCTCATAAGGGCACTTGTAGATTCTCATCTCTCCTGATCCATCTTTTCTTTTCTGATCTAGGTAACTATTCCAAAGTAACCTTCGGATGCTTCTTGACAAAATACCTAGTATTCCTTCTTTTGTCCATGGTCTGCAGTCTATAACACTGGTTCTATCCCTTTGAGTAGCCACCCACCAAATATGGGAAATCTTTCAATTTTTTCAAGAAAACAACTAAGTACAAAGGGAGAAACACAAGAGTCCTCTAATAACTTTTATCTTTAGACTCTCCCCAGTAGATTCACCATTCTATTGGTGACTTAGATGGGCATACTTATCTGAAACTTGATTTAACAATGAAACACCAGAGATTTTGATTTCTTTAACAAGATTTTTCTATCTATTCCCTAGCAGAGTTTCCATTTTATTGGTTCCCCTTCTCTTTCTACTTGCAGGTTTACACTATGATTGACAACTTAATGTCACTGACTCTATCACCACTCCAAAGTCTGCAAGGAAAAGGGTCAATTAACAAGGATCAAAGAGATCCTCCTACACTTTGAGCCTAGATGCTCAAGCGGGTGTACCTTTGACTCACTTCTTCAAAGGAGTCACAAAATATTATACAACTATATCCTTTACAAACTAATTTAAAGATTTTATCATTTATATTTGTGATTGATGATGTTGAACTGCTTCTAGAGAATGGATCAGTGCCTTAACCTAGGGAATAGAGTCACTCAATAACATATATCAACTGAAAACCCTAACTCAAACACTCTTGAGCTTAGAATAAGTGCTTTGCCTATTATCCCTCTCACTCCCAAACCTGATCATCAAATTCCTATCTAACCATGAACTCACTAAAACTACCTTAAAGACTTTAATCCTAACTTTGTTAGGAACTCAAAGATAATCCCATAATATACTTTGTGTACCATATGCTAACTCACTTTGTGACATTAACATATATGAACCAAAGATCAAAACAAGAAGACAAACATAAATCTGAGATTGGAATTTGAGTGTATTCTCATTAAAATCTGCATAATCAATACATTATCAAGACAATAAAATGCTAGGAAATGAACCCTAAATCCAAGCTCTCCTTGTTTAGTGTTTTACATTGACTATCAACATAACACCATCAACCCCCCTAAAAATAAAAAATACTACAATATATACCACTAGTCATCTTGGAATCCCAAAAATCAGGATGCAACAAGCTTCAGATGACTAGGGCAAGGGTTAGGGTTTTCATCCACCAAACCAACTAGATTTAATCAATAATTTATTGCATTGGAGGAAAACCAAGTAATCTGGTCTTATCAGATTCCTAGAATGATCTTCATTTATGAGAAATTTTAGAGCAATGTACCGAGGATCATGAATCTACCATGCTAATCAATATGATCAATCACTTGCAACAAGCCTTGAGCTACTGTAATACCCACTCTTTTATGGTACAAACCCTCTGCATCAATCATCATACTCTCTGGACCACACTACAACAGTTGACAAAATCATATCTACTAGATCCAGCTGCTCAAGCATTCAATACCAGTCCTTTTGTCGCTGAAGCCCTTAATAATTTTAAATGTAGAAGAAACAGCTACTTGTATGGTGTGAGATAGCTCATCAACAGCCAGTATTCAAATATAGATTATCTTTATATCATCACTGTTGGATCTTCTCACTTTTCCCAGGCTTCATAGTTTAACTCTAATAGGAATCCTAGTTTACATTTTGTCCCAGTCGCTAGATCGTGAGACATTTTGTTTAACCTTAGTTACCTTTAGAGACTCAATGATTGTAGTCTCGTAATCTCACAGTTATCCCCCTAACCACTATATTTTCCTGAGATCACACGACTGAAGAAATTCTCAGTCCCGTAATAAAATCACTAACTGTAATATTATCATGAGATTACCCAACTGCAGGGAAACTAACTATCACAAACCTTTAACTTCATTTGGAGATTACACGACTGAGGCCCCACCCCTAGTCACTAAGCACATTTTATTCTTTCCCCAATCTGGTGACTTCAAGAGACCTTTAATATTTCTATCATTTGGAAACCCAATGACTAAAGAGAAAATACAAGCTGCTCTTGGAGTCATTGAATGTCATTCTTAACTATCAAGATCTGGCGACTAAAAGAAAAGCTAACCGCTTGGCAAGTCGCTGAAGGATAAAGAATATTCTGAAAACATTAAGAGACTAGGTGATTGAAGGCCTCAGGAGATCTTCAGACTGAAAGGAATATGCTTTTTTCATTAAGAGACTGAGTAACTAATCAGGAGAGTAAAGCACACATTCTTTTAAGATCACTTAAGTGGCCCAAAAAAGTAACGAAGGAATAGAACCTGGCCAAGACAATTAGGGATTTTCCCTCCAACAGCTAGAAATATGAAATGAGACTTAGGGTTTAAGGCCATAAATAAAGGAAAAACCTGAAGGGACCAGAGGAAAATGTTAGAATTAGGAGAGATAGTTACTGAGAGGGGAGGGGTGAATCAGTGCCCAAAAAAACTTAACTTGTAACACCTTTCTAATCTATAACTGAATATTGTAATAACCGATCAAAATAACTTGAACATAATTGCATAAATCAATCATCTAGTTAACTTCAGAAAGTAAACAACATGAAATCAATATGACAATCACATAACACAAGTATTTTGGTAACGCAGAAACCCTTGTTAGAAGGTAAAAACTGCGGTGGGAATGACACCCACAAATTCTTCACTACTGCAGATAGAAAAGGTTTTCCTGTTAAGGCTACAAGTTTTGATCACTTCTGGTGATCTTACCCTATTAGGAGTAACATATTAGATCAGGTAGATCTACCTAATTATAGGATTTAACAACACTAAATGAAGTGTGTACTCAATTAAGAGATTTATACAAAGACTGTTAAGTCTACTTGGTTAAGAGATTTATACCAAACTCTATCACAATTATCAGAAAGTAATAGGTAAATATCTACTAGTTGACAACTCAATTATCTAATATAGATCTATAAGTGCTCATCAAAATATCACCTTATCTATGATGATTCTTTGCTCTGTTTTGCTCAGTAGCCTTGACTGATTCTGCTCAAACTGATATCCTCTGTGTTTTGTTATGCTCGGTAAACTAATTGTCTTGAAGATAGGCAATTTCTTCAAGTTCTCTATGATTCATATATATTAGTTCAACAACAACATAAAATGGTGTGAACATATACAATATATAGTGTTCTATTTTGCCGCTTAAGAAAAAATTAGGTTACAAAGAATAATCATAACCCTAAGATCTACGATGAAAAATAACCTAGATCAACTAATACAAATAAGATAATCATTGCATTTAATGAATATCTTTTACAATAAATGCTCCTTGATCTTGGTAAACCATTTTACGATCTATTGTAACCATCTGCATAGAATAATGTGCCATTTCTGATTAATATGCCATTTTCTATGATCATCAGTAAACACTATATAATCTACTTGGTGTATACTATGATGCTCAGTTTTTATTGACCGTCTGTGTCGGTGATGTTGGTGCTCAGTTAACTATGTAATGCTCGGTGCAAAGGGTTTTACCGACTGCTCTGTCTTAGTTCTAGTTACCACCTATCTCAATATAAGTGACCGACCGACCTATCTAACAACCTTTGATACTAATGACAATCTTGAATGCTCAATAGAGATTAATAGAAAATCACATAGCCAGGAAAAATTTCTTGCAGGTGCTAAAAAATTTGACCGCTAGTTCATCCCACTTAAAATTTTTCTTTTCACTTAACAGGTCTACCATTGGCTTTGATATCTCGGCAAAATCAAGAACAAACTTTCTCTAGAAATTAACTTAACCAAAGAAAGACTTTATTCCTTTCCAATTGACAGGAAGACACAACTGTTGGATTTCTTTTACCCTTTATGGATCGATTTTAATGCCCTCCTTTGAAACTAAATGACCCAGCAACTTTCCTTCTATCACACAGAAGATTGACTTCTTCAGGTTTAAAGAGACACGATGATCCCTGCACCTCTGTAAAACTTCTTTTAATTCCCTTAGATGTTTCTCATGCCTCCTGGAGAACACCGTCATGTCATCTAAATAAATAGTAATAGTTTTCTTTAATAAGTGGCCAAAAGTAGATTTCATAGCCCTCTGAAATGTGGCTCCAGCATTAATCAAGCCAAAAGGCATTCTTCTATAGGCGAAAGTGCCCCATGGTGTGGTGAAAGTTGTCTTATGCTGATCTTCCTCTGAGATGCTAATCTAGTTGTAGCCTGAAAAGCTATCAAGAAATGAAAACATCTCCGAGCTAGCAATAGTCTGAAGGATCCGATCCATCATAGGCAAAGAAAAGTTATCCTTAAGGCTTCATTGGTTGAGGTTCCTAAAATCCATGCATATTATAATCTCTCCATTCCATTTCCACACAAGAACAATATTGGCCACCCATGTTGAATGGTGAATGGGGAAGATAATGCGTGCCTGAAGCATTTTATCAATCTCTTTAAAAATAGCATCTTCCACCTTTGGATTATAAGTCCTCAATTTCTGATGAAAAGGAGATGTTCCTAGTTTCAGGGGAATATGATGTGTAAACTGTCCCTACCTGAAATTCTTTAAATCATCATAGGTCCAAGAGAAAACATCCCCATACTCTTTTAACAGCTTGGTAAAATGACCCTTTTCACCTTTATCACAGCACACCCCTAGGTTTACCATCTTGGGATTGCATTCATCTCCAATGTTAATTTTTTCATATGCACTTGAAGGGACATTATCTAGTATGACAGGTTGGTTTAAATAAAAATCCCTCCTATCAAATAGTTTCTCTAACTCCAATAGTCCTTTGGGTATGGAGTTACCTTTAAGTTGAGTCACTTCCTCTGAGGAGTTGGCTCCCTTTTCTGGACAAAATTCATGACACTCATATTTTGATCCTTCAAAGTAATTGGTTGAGAATTTTTCCAATCCCTGCAGAAAATCATTAATGTGGGCATCGTCTCTAAAAACTTGCTAGGAACAAGAATTATCAGGTACACTAGGCCTATGTATGACCTCAATGGTATACCGATCCTTTGTAAAGTATGGATGCGGTATCAGCAAGGATGTTGATTCTGTAAGAGCATCAGCTCTTGATTTATATTCCCTAGGAATTGCTTTAATAGAAAAAGCTTCAAACCATTCGAGTTCATCCCAAACCCTATTTATGTAATGCTTCAGTCTCTCATTCTTCACTGAGAATAAGTTCTTAACCTGTTTGACCATTAGCTCTACATCACCGCGTCCCTTTAAAATCTTAATTCCTTTTTTCTTTGCTTCTTCTAAACCCAACAACAAGGCTCCATATTCTGATGTATTGTTCATGTTGTCAAATTCAAGCTTAAATGAAAAAGGGAGTTTGAGACCAGAAGGAGAAATAAGGACTACCCCTGCCCCTGAGCCTATGGAAGAGAAACTTCCATCAAATTCAAGAATCCAAGGAACTTCTTCATCTACAACAACCAGACTAGGGACATCATCTTCTGATAAGATAACATAGTTAGCAAACTCAGACTCTTGATACAAAATCTGAGATTTAGGATCTTCTGAGGGAAAAATAGTGTACTTGGACTTGGGTTTTGAAAGTAGAGTAACCTTCTTATTTCCTATAAGAACTATGGTCTGAGACCAATCCCACTTTATCTCACCACCTAGATCTCTACAAAAGGTTCTTCTTAGTAGCATTCCATAGCTAGCTAGAATGGTTAGCTTCAATCTTTTATTAGGGAAAGCTGCCAAAGCAGCTTGAGCATCTTTAATTTTACCTGAGAGAGGGACCTGCTTAGCATCCATGGAATAGCAGTGGCCAAAAGTGTCAGTCATGGGAAGATCTAATGCTTTGGCTACAAATGAAAGCATGATATTATCCGATGCCCCTGAATCAATGATACAATTGTTTAGCTTGAAACCATGAATGAATAAGGATACATAAAAGGGTTCAAGTTTAAAACTAATGGGAATAGTAGAAATGGGCTTATCTAAAGGCTTTTGTTCTACTTTGTCCTCTTTCTTTACAACTTCTCCTTTAAAACATGCATTATTAGTCTATTGAGCCTTAGGTTCAATAGAGGATCCTTTGACATAATTAACTAATTTATCTAACTCCCAAGGATTCATTTTCAAATAATCTATAGCAGAGATTTGAACTTTAGAAGTTTTACATAAATCTACTATACTAAAAGAAGATTCAGATTTAGACATTTTCAAGATTTGTATCTCTGGACTGCCTGTCTTTGGGGCCTTCAGATTGTCATTGGCCTGACTTCCACTATCCTTGGTTTCTACATTTGACCAATTACTTCCTTTTCCTCCATGTTGATTTCTTGTCAAAATTGAGCAAGATGTATCCCCTAAAGTTACCAATATGTCACCACCCCTTTCGGAGTCAGATTCATGTTCAATATAGAAATTTCCAGAGTCACCAAGTATTTCAGAGGATATGTCTTCAACAGTTACCTTCACTGCAACTTCTTTTTCAGCTTCAAGTTTTACATGACGTATATTTTCAAGGCATAAACCTCCTTCATGCTCATTGATAAGATGAAAAACACACATGTTGCCTCTATTTGGTGGAGGTTCAATTTGTAGTCTCTGTTGTGTAGGAGGCAAATTGAATTGTTTATTTGAGCCTGAGGCTTCTTGAGTAGGGTATTTTCATGGGATATCTTGATAAGGATAGGTAGCTTTAGGCAATTGCCACTTGATTGTAATTAGGTCATTCATTAGTCTTTGTATTACAGGGTCTGATGATGAGGAAGTGGAAGGCTGGGAGCTAGTAGTTTGTACATCTTTCCTCCATTTGCCACTTGTTATGAGATGATCTTCTAATTCAATAGCGAGAGTCTTAGCAGCTCCTAAGGTGGTTAGCCTAGCTCTTTTTAAAGGAAATGCAACCTCAGGAAGCACAGCATTCAAGAAAAACCCCTTTTGGTTTTCATCATTAGGTATGCTTGCAGTTGGAATTACCTGAATTCCCTTGTTAAATCTTGCCACGAATTCCCTCATAGGTACTTGAATCTCCTTCTTCATTTGACTTACTGAATCAAAAGAGTATTACCATCATCAGCTAACTTAAACCTAGTTTCAAATGTTGTTTTCATGGTATTCCAATCAGTAATAGAGGCATGTGGTAGATTATGAAACCATTCTGCTGCTGCATCTGTCAATGTCAGGACAAAGAGTCTGACAGCGACATCTAGAGTACCAACAGCCAAAACTTTGCATGTTGTGTTGAAGTGATGAAGGGTGCTCCCCTTAATACCACAAACACATACAGAAATTGAGAAACAACAACAATTTGCAAGAACAGAAAATGGGCTTCTTATTATCTCCACAAATGTGGAATTACAAACTTTCAAAACTACAATATGCAAAGCCACATGGGCATTTCCCTTACAATATTCTGTAGGAAAAATTCTCGAATCAATACCCAGAACTGTCCCCAAACTGCCTAAGACAACACTACAGACCTTTCTTATATAGGCAATTTCCACCGCCCGAGAAGGTTCCAAAAATTTAGCCCTTTAGGCTGACCTAACATAGAATTATTTATTTTTCACAATTATTACAATAGGGTCGGCTCAAAAGAAATACAAAATATGATTTTAGGTAACCCAACTTCCAGAGGCCATAACTTTTTAACCGTAACTCCATTTTTCTATTGTAACCACTTTTTGGAAATGCCATGACGAGATCTACAGTGCTTAACAAGCAATAGCACTAGTTAGCTGGGGGTCGATCATGATCTGGAGCCTCTAAGGCCTTCAAAATTGACCTAAAAGATTTTGTACCCAAAAACCTCAATAACTTCACCAATACTGATGATGTGGCAATGAAACTCAACCAGGGATAACTTTAAGAAACCCCCTTTTAGGAAAAAGTGTAAAGTCCTAGCGAATCATACATTATTTTAGGGGGTAATTTGTTTTAATCTAGGGGATTTTTTTTTTTAAATCCATAATTTTTCATAGTTTGTATTGGCGATTTTTTCCCCCCAGATTGAAAATTTCATAAATTGCTGGCGAATAATTTTCTTTTCAAGTAAAAAATTATAATATTTGAGGCGAATAATTTTCTTTTCAAGTAAAAAATTATAATATTTGAAGCGAATAATTTTCTTTTCAAATAAAAAATTTTAATATTTGAGGTGAATAATTTTCTTTTCAAGTAAAAAATTATAATATTTGAGGCGAATAATTTCCTTTTCAAGTAAAAAATTTTAATATTTGAGGCGAATACTTTTCTTTTGAAGGGTGAAAAAATAATTGTATTGGCTAATCATTCGTTAATTATGGAAAAATAAATAAATTATTGGCGATTTTCAAAAGATGGGAAATAAGTAGCCTAACCTAACATACCTAACATACATAAATTATTGGCAACTGGCAAGTGATGGTTTAAAGACGTGGTTGTTTGACCTTATATTATGGAAGCATAATCTTTACCACTACCACTATAATTATGTTGAATGTATTATTTGAGAACTCAGACCATCTGATGATCCAAGATCAATGGCTGAGGTTTAATTTCAGCCAACATTTCTTGAAGGAAGAAGAATTGTCGAGGTAGTCACCGGAATGTTGACACGTATCAAGGTAAGTTGTTTGCAGAGTATTAAAAGCACTTAACCTGGAAAGAATTAAATGCCATGTTAGTGATAGTGACATTCTTTGACTACCACACACCACTTCCCAAATTGTACAGCCGATTTTTGACAGTTTTTTATCGATAGAAAAGATTTACTGCAAGATGTGAAAGATTAAGGACAAAATTTTCAATTCTCACACGCATGTATTTAGGGAAAAGATTTTTGTGCAAGATTTAGAGGCATATTGAGGACAATGTATTTAATACCATTAAGATAGAAATAATTGATCGGTAAGTAACGATCAAGGATTCAAGGGCTATTTATAGTTGATCTAGCTTCATTATTCATCGACATTGATTGATTGTTTGTTTAGGGTTTGCAGTGACGCATTCTGCAAGTAATTTGTTTTTAAATTTTCTAGTTTTACTATTTTAAGTTTTACAGTCTGCAAGTAATCTAAGATGGACACTCCCATTTGTCTTAGATGCACTTCTGAGGAGGCCCAGAAGGCCTTTCTAGGTTCCTTTTCTAATGAATTTTTAGAATCAATTTGTAAGGATGGTGGGCCTTTCATTACAGAGGCTGTCAGAATGGTGTTTCTTGACAATGAAGATAGGTACCCGGGTAGCCATGGACATTACGTCCCATTGTTTGGCTTCCCTTCTGGACCTTGGAGGACCAAAGGTTGACATGGTGATGCTGCTGAGGAGGGTATTCAAAGAGGAATACCTGGGGGATGATGTTCAAGTTGTCACCTTCGTTGAATTAGGGGTGGCGATCCCTAGGGCAAGTCAAATACCCAAGCTTCTCCTCCCAGGATAGAATGTGGCCATGCAACCTTTTCTTTTGTGCCTGACTGCTGGGCAATTGAAGCGCCATAGGAAATGGGCATTGATTGCCAGGGGTTTTCTCCGTAAGTGGTTTGAGCTTGACACAGAGGAGGCTCAGGTGGGGCAATTTGTGTGGCTCGATGAATTCATGCAGCTAATCCTCTCTGCAGAATTCTACACAAAAGGGCACAATTGATTTTTCTTTATAAAAACTTTTTTTTTGATAAATATTAAAAGCTTACCTTGTACTGGTACTGGTACTGTAGTCTTTTAGGGTTTTTTTTTGTTTATAGACATAGTATCAAGTATGTTTCTTTTTGTTTATAGACATAGTATGAAGTCGAGAATGTAAATATAAATTTATGAAAAATACAATGGAAATTTTGCAAGCTTTACCTCATTTCAATTTGTGCTTTGTGTACAAAAATGGTTTTTAATATTTTATACTTCTCTATAACCGTGATTGCAATATTTTAATTACTTGCTTCAATGCTTTATCAATTATCTATAGACTAGCTTATCTATATTTATTTTAATATATATAAAATACGCCGACAAATATCCTCCTTCAAATATCTATTACAATTAAACTTCACTAATTGAAACTGTAGTTTAATAATTTTTTTAAAATGGTGTCTCCCACATTTAATTTATTACATAGTCTGAAGTACAATTATATCTCTACAAATGAGATTGATGTTTAAATACTTAAATAATTACTCTCCATTAAAAAATATTCACAAATTATAATATAGAATTTGAACATTACTTTTCACATGTAATTTTTTTAACTCTTATTATGGTAAACTAACATAGTATAATTTAAACATATATAAATGAAAAAAAATTATATCTTATATTTATAATTTGTAACATCATAAAATATGAAATATATTTCAACTTACATAATGATTATAATTCTTTCATTTTATTAAAAGATTAAAGTTGTCAAATTGAGTCTCTAAGTTTTTAACAATGTGAAAAATAGATCTAAAAAATATGTATAATAATAAGTATATTTTAATAAATAATCCCATAGAAAATATAAGTTTACTATAAAAAATAAGATAAAGGTTATGTGCATAGTTATAAGATAATATAAGATAAATATAATAATAATATAGTTAAAAGATGATATAAAAATAAAAATAACTAAAATATAATACTATCATAATGATAATATTATAATAACAATATCTATATATATGTATTTCTAAATATATTATAAAAAAGTAATATTAATTAGATGATACAAAAATAAAATCAATTAAAATATAGTACTATTAAAATGATAATATAATAACAATTCTAAAATATATGTGTTTGAAATAAAAGAATGTTTCCAAATAAAATTAAATAGTAATATTATCTTAAATTTAAAAAAATTAATCACTACAAAAAATAGTACACCAATACCATACAGTACACCAATACCATCACCATTGCCATTGGATTATTATACATCAATGACCGAAGTTGAGTTTCAGGCCGAAAGGGAAAAGAAAACCCATCTTTTCAAATGCATCCCGAAATCATGACATGTGTCACTTAACACCTCGCACAGTCGTCGGTCTACCAAAAAATAACATTGAACAATGTCATTTCAATTTGGTGATGACGTGAGACTGACACGTCTGACTCGTGATGTGAGTCATCCTAACTAGATTAGTTAATGGGACCCACGGCCCACGGGGCCACCACATCATTCACCATTGTCATTGGATGTTTATAGATCAACGACCGAAGTTTAGTTTCGGGCCGAAAGGAAAAAGAAACCCTATCTTTTCAAACGCATCCCAAAATCATTACACGTATCACTAAACTCCTCGGTTGACCAACAAATAACAATGTCATTTCAATTTGGTGATGACGTGACACTAACATGTCTGACTCATGATGTGAGTCATCTTGACTAGCCTAGTTAATGGGACCCATGACCCACGGGGCCACCAATACCTCACCATTCACCGTTGTCGTTGGATGTTTATAGATCAACGACTGAAGTTGAGTTTCAGGCCGAAAGGAAAAAGACACCCTATATTTTGAAACACGTCCCAAAATCATGACACGTGTCACTACTTAGTTAACACATTGACATAATCACATTCCACTTACAATTAACAGTCACATTATGAATGACATTAATACATTATGACGGGTTAGTTAACAGTGACATTAGCAAACCCATTCCGGATTCATGACGCATGTCTACTAACTAGTGGTCCACAATTCCACTCACATTTAAACTGAAAGTGACACACTAACAATGTGTGACAACTATAGAGTATAGATTGTACAATTTTGGCGCTTTAAGTTTCTTTAATTTTGTAGTTATACATGATCTGCAGATTTAGAAATTAGAAAGGGGTTACAATTTACAAACTTACAGCGCAACAAAGTTATAGATTCTTAATTTCTAGGTTGAGGATTGAGGTCTGAGGAAAGCAACAAACTACAAAGTCTCTCAGCTCTCTACAAAAATTGAAACTAAGGGCAACGTGAACGTCAATGGGTAAGTGTATCTACTAAAATCCTAAAAATCTACATCCCACATTTTAAATATTTCAAGTCTCTTGATTTACAACTTTACTGTTTATATTATATAAAAAAATTTACTCTGTTAGGTTTTAATTTTGAATCACCCCTGTAGGCTTGTAGCTACAAATACCAAGAATAACACGATGGGAAAAATAATAGAATTCCACAATATGCTTAAAACACCAGGTTTTAGTGATTTATTCCATGATATACATGATCTTGTTATTCATGGAAATAAGGGTATAATGGAGATTAGATTTGCACTTGAAAACAAGTGGAACCATCCAAATAAGGCTTCAAAATTTTATTCATTTAACCCTAGGGTAAATGCAACTACAAATAAAATTGCACCCTAGGAAGCTGGGTCGGCACACATGGCGTTACCTCAAGTATTCCCTTGCCTAGAAATTGTTATGCTCTGCGCCGAAAATTATGATGAAAATAGAAAAGCAATTGTGAATAAAAATACTCAAGAGGAAATTTTGTCCATAACTGAGAGTGAATTTTCTAGTCTGTTGAACCTAGGGTTTCAACAACAACACTCAAACGTACACATTGACCTGGGAAAGCTGGCAGAGGATTATGAAAAATTAGATGCAAAACAGAGAGATTCTTATATCAAAGGAATAACAAGCAATTGTAGTCTAAGTCCAGATCATATGCCTCCTTATGATTTTGAATTTTTTTTTCCATGGGCATAGGATAGTATTTCCTTGCTAGCATTTTGTTTTGGATTGGATAGTAACAAACAAGTGGGTGCCAGCATTCTTGAAATGCTTTATCATATTCATTTTGAAAAAGAACCAATAACATATTGTTTTATTGAGCACATTGTTCGTTGCATGCAAGATCAATTACTAATGATTCAAAGAGGTTCAGAGAAGACATTTAGATTCACAACCTACTTGTGCTATCTTCTCCTAGTAAAGCATCATGCATTATTTCAGGAAAACAAGCTTTGCAATCAGACTCAAGGCCAAAATCCAATATATGAGTGGACACCTTAGATAAGGATGATTGATAACAGAAGGAACTACAACAATTTTGTAGACTTTTTTTTGGCACCAATGTACCATAAAATTACAGGCACTCCAATGCCTAGATTGCCTGTTACTTGTAGAAATTGCATTCAACTCGAAAGTCAACTACAATTGGTTGACTGGTACTTAATGGAAGAGTACACTATGTTAAGGTTTTACGGTTCATGGGTAGAACCCTACAAACTTCCAATACATGTAACAGAAAGGGTATTTGCATTGGAATATGTATGACAAATGGAGAGCACAGATGTACTCTTTAATGGTCAACAAAAGAAAATGATATTTCCCTCCTTGCCATTCTACTTTGGAGGGTTTGTATTTGAGAGAAGAGGATTCAAAGTGGCAGAAGCCTTTTTTTCAATTTTTTGATTTGATGTTGACAATCACTGGCAGTATGATCCACTGAACATAATTGGAGCAAGGCTTAAAGACAATGGGAACTCTGCAAGAAAATATCAACATGAAAGTATGCCTTTGATTGAAAATTTTAAAAACATGGACTCTTGGGAGGAGGTCAAAAAATAGATGGAGAAATATGCTGCTGAAAATAATATGTGAATATAGGAATTGTCATCACAAATAATGGCATTGCACAAACATAAAGGAAAAGTGCAGGCCATGACATCATCCAATTTCTACAAGAAAACTGATAAACCATCTACAAAACGTATTCCAAAAGAGCTAATGAATGAACGTATAGATGCTAGATGGAGTCAAACCAAAATTTCTAAATTTTGGGAAATAAGGAAGAATCTCGGTGAGCCAAAGACCTCTGCGGATCTTAATGAGGTGGAAGAGGATACAATATTTAATGAATTGTGGAATAAGGAGCATCCAGCTGAAGCATATCACAATGATACTGATGATGATTACGATGACTAGGATTCTTTGAATCCCTCATCTAGTACAG
The DNA here is from genome assembly GCA_027943335.1 of Chamaecyparis obtusa. Classification (NCBI taxonomy): domain Eukaryota; kingdom Viridiplantae; phylum Streptophyta; class Pinopsida; order Cupressales; family Cupressaceae; genus Chamaecyparis; species Chamaecyparis obtusa. The sequence goes on along the minus strand of BSBK01000712.1, from coordinate 103,276 downwards.
CAATTAAGAGAGGAGTTGATGCATCCACCAAACTTCTATATAGCAAAGGGGCAAAAATTGTAGAAAAAATGGGCTACCAAGGTTCTGGTGGTCTGGGTCCCAGTGGAGAAGGGGTTTGGTATGCACCTGAACCACCAGTTGTAGCACCAAAACATGGTCAGAAACTAGGCCTTGGGCATGGAGATCAATCATCAACTCAATCAATTCCATTCACATTAGTTTCAACTTAGTTAATTCCATTTGTTTCTGCTTCAAATACAGTTCCACTTCCAGTTGTTCCAAGCACTTAGATTCAATCTAAATCAATTGTCACTCCCACAGCTGGCAATATCATTTGTACAACTACAAGTAGTGGTCTGAAAAGGATATTAAATCAATATGTAGATGCAAAAAAGGTTGGTCCCGAAGGTCAAGAAAGTGTAAAGAGAAAAAGGTTATGACAAGTATTAGTAGTACTACTAGTACAATAGTGAAAATGGTGACTGTGAGTCCAATAATTGCCCATCCTTCAGGACAAAACCCTCAGAACAGTCCACAAACCCCACTTGTAATGGGTCTAGGTGTTGGTAATCCTCATGGTATTGGTGGAAGCTCATACATCAGTGCAAGTGCTATTTCACCATTCAAACATTCAATTGTCTCACAAAATCCTAATTTTCGTTACAATGAATTTGTAACTAACTATGAAAAATCAAAAAACAAGAATAGACAAAATAGTAAGACAATGAAGATGGAAGAAATTGTTGTAGCTCATGATGCAGAACCTACATCCAACAAGTTATTAACCACATATGACCCGAATAAAGATATGATGGAATTCATGGTTGTTATGCCCCCAGCTAGAGATAACAATCCACCAGAGAGTCAATTAGATCCATCTGAATTTCAAGTTAGCACCCTCCAAATGGATTTATCAAAAATTAAAAATGTGGACAAGATAAATGTGTCCAAAATGACCAACCAAGTGGTCTACAGTTTAGTGATGAAGTTGGAGAGAGAGAAAGGAAAGCTTCAGGGCACAATAGATAAGTTAAAGGCAGACCTGGAAAATGTAAAGGCAAGTGAGAAAGTAGCAGTAAACAGGTGCAAAGAATTAGAGAAAAGGATAAAAAATTCATCCTCTAGCTCTAAAGAAGCAATTGAAGAGTAAGAACATATGGACACAGAACTGAAAACTCTGAGGGAAAAATTGGAAAAAAGGGATAAAAAACTTCAGGATGAAAAAGCCTCTTCAGTAAATTTATACTAAAACTTGGAGAATGTTGCATAGGTAAACAATGAGTTAAAGAAAGAATTGAAAAAAAGGGATAAAAAACTTTAGGATGAAAAATCCTCTTCAGTAAATTTATACAAAAACTTGGAGATTGCTGCACGGGTAAACAATGAGTTAAAGAAAGAATTGGAAAATGAGAGGGTAAAAACAAAAGAGTGGGAAGAGAAAGCAAAGCAAATAAGAAAACATAGTGAACACCAGTACTCAGAAATGAAAGAAGACCTAAAGAAGCCAAATAATACTATTAAAAATTATGAAAACTTCTTGAATGACCATGTAAATAATATAGTAAAGCAAATAAACAATTACTTTTGGGGGAAAATAAAGACTTCTGCTGATAGGTTGTGTGATTGGTTTGAACTCTATGAAGCTCTTACAGATATTTTTGAGAAGCTGAAAGAGCAACTTGAGGAGAAAAAAAGTTTTGGTCAGAGATAGAAAACTGCAAAGCAGATTATGCAAGAAATCAACAGCACTACTAATAGGCAATTGGTAAGCAAGGGAATTCAGGACCACGTTGGTTCAATAATAAAGGTGACCTCTGTATTTCATAAATGTCAGAAACTAACAGAAGCAGAAGAAGTTCTTTCTTTATTTGGGCCAAAGCTCACCAAGATGAACAATAAAATAGCCAAATTGATATCTCTTGGTTTACCGAGTCCTGGACCTGATTTGTCAACAATGAGTTTCGATGGAAGAGGAGCTTATAAACAAAAGTTGGAGGACACAATAACCTCTTATTTAGGCAACCTTCCTCAAGACAGAACTCATGAAGGCATTGCAAAGTGCATCAAAACATTCACAAATTTGCATGCACTAATGGAAGGAACATTGCTTCAAACTCGCTCTTCCAAGTATGGAATTCTGACAAGAATGTAGGTCATTTACCATACCATCAAAAATTTTGCCCTTCCAGCCGAAGAAGAATGGAGCATACTATAGAAACTTACAGAATCATCTTGAATCATAGTATGTGAAAGTACTTTCAGTTTCAATCATCTCTATATCTTTACTATATATCTTTCATATTATCCTACATACTACAGTCTAGACTCTAGAATTGAGTTTAAAGTAACAAGTTTGAACTTTGCTTTTTGAACAGGATCAATGTTGCAGTCTTGCAGATGCTATTGCCTATTCTAATTTACTAAACAGGCCTGTCAAATGCAGAAATGTACAACTAAAGTTGTAGAGATGTTGTAGACTTGTAGTCTTGTATTTGTCTTACTAATTTAGATTTTGAGACTTCACATTAGGCAAATCGACGTGAAGCTGTTGTTGCTCCCTTGTCTCTATAAAAGGGAATTCAGGGTCATTGGCTTACTAAATTGCCAATGGGAATTGAGTTATTGACTTTTGTAAATAGAATTAGAGAGTTGTGTTCTTACTAGTATTAATCAATGAATGGATACATTGTATCATATTTGTAATTAAATTAATGAGAATCAATATTTCTAACTCTAAGAATTTTAACATACGAATTGCTATGTTGTCAAACAAAATAATGAAAAAACTACAAGAATTGTACCATATTAGCTAAATATTGCAAATGAAAACCATTAATAATTATTAATTGTGGAATTGAATCTTGAATCTTGATGACATTATCAACCACATTCATGTTTTTGACATTGGGATATGCATGATTGATGATGAAATACAGAAACTGACAGTAGGCTTCAGGAAAAAAGTTAATAAATACCTAGGACATGCTAATTCTTCAGTGCTACTTCTACAACAGTTCAATTTCAAGCTGCCACACCATATCATCATTGAGATCATTGGATTCATCGGCATCAACTTCATAGCTTCCTTGGTTCTTTGATATGTTTTCTTCACTCTGCATACCTTCGCTTAACTGATGTTCACCTCTAGCAGTACCAGTGTTAGTACATGGGCCCCGGTCAATGACATAATTGTCTCTGGCATTCCCACTCCCACTCCCACTTTGGTTTGACATGTTGCCCACCCCTCTTCTCTGACATTTCTTCCTCCATAATTTCAGTGCCCTTTCGTAAGGAAAAGTATTGACTTCATACCTAGATGTATAGAGCCTCAAGAAATTTTCCAAATTCTTATCAAGTTTGTTTCTTAGCTTTGACTTTAGGAATCCCAAAGCACTAAAAACTCTCTCATCCTCCACCGACCCCAATATAATGGTTAGACATAATTCAGCAAGCTTGAAATATTCTGATACTAAATCAATCAACAATTCACTCTTAGATAGGTTTTTCCAAAGCCTTGTTACCGATCCATCTTCCATAGGGTTCTCCATAAGATTAAATTGTTCCCTCATTGTCCGTGAAAAATGAGTTGATTTCTCTCTCAAACAATTTGCATCTAAAATTTCATTTAGAGTTACTCCATCTAACTCTTTGGTTTTGCAAAAATGATCTATCAAAGTTAGTAGCCTACTTTTAAAATCTTTTAGATCGTTCAAATGCCAATAATGAGGAAACACAATAGCCATGGATTCAAGTAGTTTGACTGGAGGGAATCTTGCTCTAATCTATGAGGAAAGATCAAAGGAAATGTGCTTCACTGAAGCTGTTACAAACTCAACGATCTTGGTAAAGTCTTCCCTTTTAACACTTGATACTCACCTCATGGGGTTCTTTCCTAGTTCCTCAGACTCAATCCTAGCATTGTAGTGCATTGGTATCTCAACTCCATGAACTTCTGCACATAACTCCCCATTTGAACCAATTTTTAAAAAGTTATCAGGATTGTCCAAATCTATGATTTTTAGCCAGCTGGAAAATTTTACTTCATCAACAAATAAATGATAGAGATTATCGAGCGCCACACATGTCAACTTACGCAGTGTAGCATATTCTGTGATATACATAGCTCTTTGCTGGGCCTTTTTCATTAAATTTCTCATTTCCTCAAGCATGGGGAGAAGACCTGCTAATGTTAACAATGTCTCTACATTACTTAACATTGACAGTAGTGCAAGAAATTTTGGTTGCCATGCTTCGTCATGACTTGAGTTCATTAGACCAAGAAATGATTGATATTCTAAAAAAACTTGATGTGCTAGTCCATCCAAAGAGATCCATCTGGTATCATTATCCTTAAGAAGCTTGTTCCCGTCGGTTAGTCCTTCAGCAAAGTGTTGAAATTCCTTGAATTATTTTGGACTTCGATGAAAGTATTGGTAGATCTCTTTGATTAAAACTTTAATTTTGTGTACTGGAGCATGCTTGCTAACAACTCCAAAAGCTAGATTCATTCTATGGGCCATGCAGTGAATGGGAGTAACGTAGGGTGCACAAGAAGATTATATCTTTGTGCAAAGACCACCCCTGTGGCCTTGCATTACTGAAGCTCCATCAGCTCCAACACACACCAGTTTTTTGGCAATTGTCATGTCATCTATACCTCCATATTCAATTAGAGAACTCTTTACTAGTTGAAATAAATTTTTCGCTATCGCATTATCCCTCATTTTAGCAACAGTTAGTAGATGAGGTTGGCGAAAAAAATTCTATAGAGTATAAACATGCATGCATACCCAGGAAGTATTGTCTACTTCTGTGACCTCATCTAAAGACAATGCAATAAAATTTGACTCTTGAATTTTTGCCTTCAAATCCTCTTTTTCAACCTCGGCAAGACAACTTGCCCATTCCCATCCACTATTTACTGACCAATGACTGTTAGGATAGTTACGAACTTTCAGAAAGTGTAATAAAGCACTCAATGATGGGTAGTCTATCATTGGACGCCCTCTACTCAAAATATTAAACACAACACTTAACTAAATAACTTTTCCCATTAGTTCTACTTCCAATGCTTTTCCAAAACAAGCTTCAATAGAGCCTTTAACTTCACTAGGCTTCATCTTTATATTATGTTGAAATTCATATAACTCTGCATTCCTAACATGCTGAGATTCCTCCTTTGTTTTCCATCTTATCACTGATTTTTGAAATCCATCTATGGTTTTCTTTTCATAAACTTTACCAATATGATTTTCTATGGTGTCAATTTTTAGCTACAACCTCTTTTCCTTCTTATTTATCATGCTGCAAATCTTACATCTGCATTCTACTAGAGGTTCCCCTTCAATTGGATTAGGCACTGGTTCAATGAATGGATATGTTGACACCCAATCTTTTTGAAAATTCCTCGACATATCCCATAGTCTATCATTCTTTGATTTGGATTTTCTTTTCTTCCCTGCAGTTGCACCATCACCTTTTCTGACATTCTCAATTTCATCCAAGTTGATTATATCATTATGGCTACTATGGGTATTTAACTAAAAATCTTCTTCAAGTTCATCATGATCTGAGATATCAGGTTAGCTAACTTCTTCACTATGTCGTGAAGTTTCAGCCTCAGGTTCAAAATCTTCTTGTAATAAAGTAACACTAGCTTCCCTATTTTGGCTAGAAACATTTCCACGACCATGACCAAAGTACAATGATAAGGTTCTACATTTTGTTAGCCTCTCTTGGCTTTCCCCATCTACCAGAGCCTTACCCTTATTCTTCTTTGATATCTCGATTGGCTACCAGCCTAGTGATAAAAATATGTAAAAAAAATGTTTACTTGTTGAAGAAGTGACAAATGACAACATAACTATAATATACAATGTTTACATAGTCGCAAAAATTTAGAATAATAATCACTTACCTTTGACTCACCAAAGCAATCAAGACTCAATAGTGAGACAATCTAAAATTTGCTATCGATCAAATTGAACCGATCCAATATTCCAAATTATGTACAATAACACTAATGTATGAATGTATTTATATTAATCTCTTTTGGCCAATTGGGCGGGAGGTATTAGGTCAATGTTCAAATATTTGGCGAAACCCGCGTAATGATAACACATCTTGTGTTATTTTCTAGGTGATTATGGGTCACCAATACCTTGGACGTGTTATTTCCTAGGTGATTATGGGTCACCAGTACCTTGGTATGATTAATAAAGGTGGTGAAAACTCATCGATTTAAGACATGCATCAGTAAAATAATTGGTGAAGTTGGGGCCGCCTAAAAAATATTTATATATAACTATCGACGAATATAGGCCGTCTATTTAGGGTCACATTGAAATTATAGGCGAATTTTAAAAATATATCGTGCCCAAGACGTATATGCCATTGGCGAAAATGTGCAAGAAATGGACAAAATTTAATATACCATTTGGCGATGGACCCAGGCATTGGACCCAATTTTCATAAATGAGAGGCGATGGGGTCAGTCCCATATGGGCAATTTATTTGCCAAATCACGGGATGCTAACGGGCGACATTCGCCAAATGGTGAATAATTGCCACTAAAGTTTTCTTTGAACTCAACTGATAGGCTGAAATGACTGGGATGAATGTGTCAAGAACAATTGGCCCAAAAGTCCTCCAACTCAAGAATATGCATGAAAGTGTCAGGAACATTAAGGTTTTCCCTAGCGAAACCTCTGTAATCAAAATTGGTTCTAGGAGTGTAAGTCTGTAAATAGAAAGTAGATAATTCTTCTTCCATAGTTAAAGCATCCTGGAAACTCTTGCATCTCTAGTAACCTAACTCAATAGGAAAAAGAACACCTAAGGATTTCTTTGAGCTACCAAATTTTTGTTCAACAATAACAAGTTGCCTATAGAGTTCCATTAAGACCACATTGTCTAAACAAAACCTAGGAAGCCGTAATGGTTCTTCATCAAATGCTCCAACCCTAAGGTAGGTGAATCTAGGAAATTGTATGAAATGACAACCATATACATTTACCACATGTTTGGCTTCTTCAGAGAGTTTGCAATTTTCTTTCCCTCTCAATTCAAAAACCAATTTTGTTGAGAATCTGTCATTAACCATTCTGAATACACCAGGGAACTTTTCACTCTACAAACATGTGAAATAGTCATATATTCTCATGTCATTTGTCCACAACTCATGGGGTAACCCCTCCCAAGTCTGGCAATAGACTAAAATATAGATAAGGTAGGAAGACATGTAAAAAGTGGTCATGTTAGTCACATTTAGGAGCTCTTTGTAAAGTTTCTCTGCTATCAAATCAGCCCAATCAATAAATTTATCCCCTTCTACAATTTTTTGAATAAAGCAGTACATCCAATTTTCCCAATAGAACATGTGTGGGTTCTGTTGGTACTCAAAATGCAGTTTTGAGGTACCATGTAAAATTTTGATTATGTGCTCATTTTGGCTTTGTATTGCATGCTAGTATGGGCTTATTTGGGGTCATATCTTGAGGTCTATGTGTTTATTGCTTTGCATTCATCCTATCAAGTTGTTTTGAGTCCTTAGATGGCATGTTCAAATGGGTTTGCATCAGTTCGTTTCTAGGTCTCTAAGTCAGAAAATGCTTAAGTGTAAATTTCACTGGGAAGGGTCACTTTGAGGTTGAGTAAAATGCACCCTGGAGAGCGTCATGAAAATATGAGCCTAGCGTCTTGTTGTAAACTTTACATACTCTTTATGTGTCAGGTTTTAAGCCTCTATGATAATTTTTGACCCCATTTATTCATCCCCTTTCGGAGGTGTTTTCTAGTTTCTGCACTTGGCCCTTTTCCCAGTTTTGTCAGGAACCCTATTTGACATGTTATAAATTTTACCCGGTAGATTGGTAGAAAGCTTTTAATCATTTCCCTGCATTATAGACAAGTTTTACTCTACCCCTATCAGTTTGTAGCTTGTGATGAATCCATCTGATGAGAAATTGAAGCTGGTTCCATTTGCAGCTTTTGTGTTTTGCACTGTTTGGTTATTCACCAATTTTCCAGAGCCCTATTTCGACTGTGAATAACTCATGCCTAGTTGATCAGGTCATCAGTATGTTTGTCTCAGTGTATAGTAGACATAAAATACTTCCATGTTGTAAGATTGTGGCTCTTGATGTATTCATTTGGTCAATTTGCCAGATCTTTTCTGTTTGCAAAAAGTGCAAATTGACCAATTATGTTTTCTGCAATTTTGTCAGAGGCCTTCTTTGCCTGCTAATAACTTTTCATAGGATGATCCTATTATCAAAATTTTTGTTATCCTATATTTCTAACAAGTTGTACTATATCTCATTCTGATTTGAGCGTCCTGCCAATCCATTCGTGCACTTTTCAAGGCTAATTCCAGATGTAGTTTATCAGGTTCTGACAGTGTGTTTGTAGGAGCAGAATGAAAAGGGAAACTTCAGAGGTTAATAACTTTCACCTCGGGTACAGTCAAGGGATGTCATTTTGCAGAGTGATTCTATGTATCTCAAGGTTTATGTCAGTCACGCGGTGAGATTTGTTCAGGTGATTTGGTCAGTTTTCAAAGCCAGTTCTAGAGCCAACTTAAGTGATTTCAGACAGAGCAGAAAGGCAATGTTTTAAGTGGCTAACTTTGGTCAGTTTTATCTTGTGGCTTGGGTCTCTTCGAGATTTCTTCTTTGACATGCATATTTGTTTGTTGGAGGTGAACATGTGTGCTCAGTGACATGACCCTATGATGGCTATTGGCTAGTTTTAAGGCCGCTCTCAAATGTCAGCTAACGTTATTTGGCAATCTTTGCAAAAGATAAAAGTGAAATAAATGGCCCAAACAAGATAATGCCATGATGTGTGAGAGAAAAGGAGTGTGTCACCGGTGTGAGTTATCACTAAGATTGGGTACAAGATATTTGTGTACGTAGAAATGGCTAGTGTTACTGGTGCTCATTTATCATTGTTGTTTTTTAGAGGGCAATGCATCAAGGTCGTGTCTCAAATTTTGAGAAAATTAAAGCAAAGTGATGTTGTGATGTCAAATATCATAGACAAATGCAAAGCATGTGGAGAAAAAGAAGATAAAAAAAGGGTGGAAGGCAAGAGCCAGTTAAAAAAAAGTGTGAATGCATAGCCAGTCACGTTTTTTACCATAACTCAAAAAATACAAACTGGGTCAGGCTGAATTTTACATATGTTTGAGATGACAATGTGTGAAGTGTACAGAAAAAATTTTAGAAAAACCCAGTTTGACAATCAAAAGTTATGGTCCTCTGAGTACTCACAGCAATAAAAAATCAACATTACTTCCAAAAGTTTAATCCCACATTGCTCAAGAAATGACCATTTCAAGTGTTTAAAAGATATACCACTCACATAATGAAATGAATAAAGAGAAGAAGGCTCTCAAGAGTGTGCACAGCTATTGCATTGGGATGCATGCCAGTGACCATAAAGCACTAAATTTTGCATAAAAATGCTGACGAAAAATGCTAATGGTTAATGAGATAACATTCAGAGAATTGGAGAATGCTTAGTCTCCAATTCTCCAAATGGTTAGTGGTTAAGAGATAACATTCAAAGAATTGGAGAATGCTTAATCTCTAGTTCTCCAAATGCTGGCGGTTAAGTCATAAACATTTAGAGAATTGGAGAATGCTTAGTCTCCAATTCTCCAAATGGTTAGTGGTTAAGAGATAACATTCAGAGAATTGGAGAATGCTTAGTCTCTAGTTCTCCAAATGGCTGGCGGTTAGTGAAAATGATTCAGAGAACTAGAGAATGTTTAGTCTCTAGTTCTCCAAATGCAAATGGTTAAGTCATAAACATTCAGAGAATTGGAGAATGCTTAGTCTCTAGTTCTCCAAATACTTGACAGTTAGTGAAAATGATTCAGAGAACTAGAGAATACACTCAGTCGCCCATTCTCCAAATGATAACCATGGTCAAAGAAAGATTTAGAGAATTGGAGAATAGAGCTTTCGCCAGTTCTCCAGAGTTAACTGCAGTTAGTCTGATCATCTGGAGATTCAGAGAATGCATATGGTCGCTAGTTCTCCCAATCAGTGGCTTAACCTGAGGTTAGTCTGAGCATACAATGAGGTGATGACAAGTGGCGCTATTTGGTGCTTTCTGAGGCAAATACATAAAATGATATTAAATTGCCAGATTTTAAAAGATTTAAAAAATTAACATAGTTTGGACTATATGATTAAAATTCAAAAATTTAAAAGATAGTTGTTCACGGAAAAGGGGCCTAGAAATTTATTTTTTAACAAAACATATAAGTGTTATATGTTTCCGGAAAGGTCTCGGAATAAGGATTCTAATGGTGATGACTATTTTCAGTTTCAAAGTAGTTGATAAGAGCAGTTCAGGTTTGAAATCCGCGAATCAAGATCAGTTGCAGATCAGATTGGAAGTTTTTGGAGAATGTGGATCAACTTGGGAATCAGTTGCAGGGAGATGAGGAATGTTGAAGATATTTTTATGCAAGAGGGACAGCTGTCAGTTGGTTTTGGGAATGGACTCTCAATTGCTATATCTTGAATTTTTCTCATTGTAACATGGATGTTGAAATTTATGATGCAGAGCAGCTTCCAGGCTTTGGGTCTTATTTTCTGGTGTCTTTGTATTGTAAATGTATAGTTACAGATAAATTTTAATGAGAACAATGGGAATCCCGATTCAGTTCTTGTTTGATGTCTTTGTATGCATGATCTTAATTCTTGTGTATTGATTTGTAAGGCATGTCAGTATACCAGTTATAAGGTACCTGTGAGTTTGAATTCAAGTTTCTTTCAAGGAGAGAGTAAGTCTTGATTTTAAGTTCTGAGAATTATAGGTTTGTATATGAATTCGATGTCCAAGAACTGGAGTGAGAGAAGTGATTTGTAAGGCACTTCACTTGGTTTCTTTGAGTTTGGGATTAAGGTTTTCTGCGAATGTATGTTTGTATGACTCTGTTACCCAATGAACAAGGCACTGGTCCTGGTTTGCTTTGCAGTTTTCATCATCAACCTTTAAAATTCAAATCCATCTTTAATTTCATGTTTGAGAGCATTCATGTTTATGTCTTGTGTTTCATAAATACAAGTGTTGTTAGTGATTCTTTGAAGAAATGAATCCAAGGGTTAGCCTGCCTGAGCTCAAAGCTCGAAGAGAAGAAGGAGTTTATCCTTGTTATCACATTGACCATTTTTCTAGTTCTTAGCAGATCATACAAGTGGGATCCTGTATAAGGCCGGTTGAGTTGAACTCCCACATTTTATAAGTCTGAGAACTATCCACTAATTTTTATGTCTGCATAAAAGGTTGTAGTGAGTAAGTGTTTATGTATGCAGATCTTATCATGTTTTAGGTGCACCCGCCTGAGTGTGTGGAACTCGAAGTAGAAGGAGGATCAAATCCTCATCAATTAGTCTTTTCTTGCCCCTCAGTTTGCATGAACAAGTAGATTTGTGTTACTAGACAAAGATCCCTATGTCTGGTTTTCATATTTCTCTTCTAGAGTTGAGGGATACAAGAAAAATGGCTAACAGGTTCCCTTTCACCCTATTTAGAAGGAATATAATATCGACTATATCCTTATAGAAATCCTCAATTGTTAGAGGCTTAGGCAATCTGGACCCCCCTTTCTCTGGTTTCGCAAGCCATGTCTCAGCTATCGAGGAGCTATATTTTTTCTTATCTGCCTCATACACATGATCTACCTCGACATAGAACCAAGGTTCATACGATTCCTTATCTGGAATCCGCAGAGATTCCATTAATGTTTCCCTACTAATCTTGACCAAAACTTCTCCTAAAGCATCTTTGATACATCTACTCTTAGCGTCATACTTATTGGTGCATTCTAACACAAGTTCAGGACAAACTACAACTGGGGGAAAATTTGTAGCCTCTACTAGTCCTCTCCTTGTAGCCTCTTTGAAAAGGAACCTTCTGAGGCATTGCTAACCCTATCACACAGTTCCCATAAACTTACATTCACCAAAGAGGTGTCACCAATTTTTGGAAGGGAGATTAACAGGTGGGTTCTAATTTCCTCTTTCAGGAGCTTGGGGCAGAACAAAGGCCTTTTACCAGCAAGTAGTGAAAAAGACTTACAACATAGAATGACCTCTTCTAAATAAACTAAAAACTGCAAGGAAGAAAGGAACTCACCAATTTTTTGCACTCCAAATTATTGTAACCTTCTCACCACCAATTATGTCACTCCTTCCTCGAGCCAAAATAATTAACAGAAATGTCTTAACCATTGTTCATTTATTAATAATGGCTCATAAGATTTTAGTAAATCCCCATAGCACAACTTCAATAAATGTCTTAATGAAGGAATGATTGACATGACATCTGGAGTTACTCATCATTAATCTTCAAGTTAAATTAGCACAGAAATCTCAATTCTCCAGGACATTCCCTGATTACCATATCTTTGCAATAATGACCCTTAATATGTCACGCCATGAGCTATCACCTCCACTAATTCACATGCATGAGCCATCTTGTCAAATTTAACAACCCTGTATGACAACTTCCCAAAATTGATTAAACACCTGGAGTGCCTGAAACTGGCAACCTTTTATGGAATGAAAGAACAATCCCACCAAATATTCCATGTGTTATTCATTGTATTTCAATCATGAACTTGAACTTGAACTAAATTTAAGGTTCAAGACTAGGTTCAGGTTCAAGTTTGACTTTGAAGACTGATAGACTTTTGAAGACACAGACAAACCATTGATGTTGCATAACTCAAACGAAAATGAACTTGAACTTGAACTTGACAAGTTTCAAGTTCAACATTGACTTAGGATTTTATTGACCAAGACTAAAACTGAGAGTTAATAAAAATTGAGGGTAACAATAGTCATGAAAAATAAAATAGTAAGTAATACAATAGTTGATATTTAGAGCATTCAACAGTAGATGGAGGATTCATCCTTAAGGGAGTTTTGATGAGGAAATGGAGAATGTTATAAAAGAATTGCAACAAGAGGGAGTAAGAAAAACAAAATAGTAAGAGATGGAGGATTCATCCTTGGGGGAGTTTTGTTGAGGAAATGGAGAATATTATAAAATGACTATACATTTGGATTGGTGGTGTTTTTAATTCTATATATTTCCATCAATGCCAGAGGGGGAGATTGTTGGAGATTTTCTAGCAAGCCAAATTGATGACTGTATGTTTTTCATTGATGACAACATATGGTAAGCAGCATGTGTGGAAGCCTGATGAAGAGATCCTTGAGTATATGTTTCCTAGATATGATATCATAGATGCAGAGGTTGATTCTAAGTGAAGACAGTAAATACAATAGTCTGTATCAGTGAGTGTTCCTAACAAGTCCCAGGAAGAGTTCTATATGATATTTATAGTATGGTTGTAAAGAAGCCTTGCGCATTTATATTTATGTTTTAGACAAGTGTATGATGCTATGTTCATTGACACAGAGTCAAAAATGTAGTACAGGTTGAGTTATGAAGTCTCTAGTTGACAGTCACAGTTTCTTGAGTTTATTTGGGAGAGTTGACATTGTTCTTATTGTTGTAGTAGTTGTGCCTATCAGTTTGATATGCGTGCTTGGATTAGTGTTTGGAGAAGAGTTAAGAATGTTCTGTGAAGACCGCATGATGTAATTTAGCATGAGAAGAAAGTAGTAGTTAATTTTGTGGAGCCGATAGTGTGAAGCAACGCGTCTACTCATATGGAGTTGTGCGGTCCTAATTTGTGTTGTGTTCTTAGTAGAGCCAACTAAGATATTATTGGAGAGTTGTATTGTTTCTCTAATATGATTTCAAGATGGTTCTAATAGGCTAAATTGATTATATCATTTACAGGAAAGATATCTATAGGTAGTCATTTTTTATTGCTAAGTATGGAAAATAGGTAAAAGATAAGAGCATAGCAGAAGGTGCGAAGTGTTGAGCCATCGGTAAAAGGTCTATGTGACAGGGCAGAGAGTATATGCTATTCATTGGAACTAATCAAGATAGCAAGTCTATGCATAGTTCACCAAGATCCAGATATAGTGTGTATCTATTAAATGGAAGGTTGCAGCCTTCACCCCTTTGAGCAGTGTCCTCTTGGACAGTGTGTCCTCACCCCTAACAAGGTTAATTGTAAAAGACTCCTAACATGTTCCAACCCTTAACCAGGTCACTGTACTTAATGCATTGTAAAGATCAACTCCTAATAGGGTTGTAAGATCTTCTAACAAGGATCATAATACTCTAGTACAATTTTTTAGTGGGTGTTGATTCCCACCAGGGTTTTTACCTATTTGGGTTTCCCGTAACCAAAATTGTGGTGTTGAGTTAAGTGTTGTTATATTGTATTTATGCTTAATGTTCTTTTGTACTTAATTGGATAAAGAATTGAATCTTGTAGATAGCTGATTCAGTCCCCCCCCTCTCAGTAATCTCTTGGGACTATTCCTAATAGGAGGTGTATTGAAATTGAAAAGACAAGGAGACTAAGGAGAATAAGGGTATTTTGAACTTGGTAGTGTTGAGATAATGGTGTTGTACACGTTACATAATAATGTTTATTATTGTATTATTTCTTTTATTATGTAAATTTTTCACCTAGATGGACGTGCAACATGTAGGGATTCCATTGGAATATTCCTTGAGAGTTGTATTGTAACATTGGGATATCATTGGATGTAATTATTTAATGTTGGGGAAATAAAGTAAATAAAGTACCCAATATTAAATGTGGTTCAATAGGGTTTGGAAGCACATGGTTTATGTAATACCACTTGGTGGTTTTGTGGGAGCTTTTTTCTATAAAAGCAACCACAAGAGTAGTTGTTTAGGTAAGACAGGTGGAAACAGGTTAGCCAAAGGTAGCATTGTGAAGGTTAGAAGCATGGCATGGGATGTGTGGATTCATGCTTGTTCACATGGATTGGTTGGTTTTGGCTAGGGCTTTGAAAGCTTCCATGGTTGTATTAGAATGGTGGTTTGCTGAATAATACATGGTGATGGATGCTTTTGGAGGCTGGATTTTTCCCTCATGAGGGTTTTCCAGGATATATCTTGTGTCACATTTTTTGTGGCTATGTTTTCTATTCTCTTACATGTGGATTTCCAAGTGTTTATTTTCTTCAGATCTGTAATGGGTTATGTGAAAATGTCATATTGTTGTATGCAAGTTTCCTATCAAGTGGTATCAGAGCTATGGTTTTGGTGTTGTAACCCTAGGTTGAATCCATGGGAATGCATGAAAGAATGTTAAAAAATGGCAAGATATATAGATTTTGTAGGTTTTTTATTACAGATCTGAGAGTTTTGGATTTTCTATTATGATGGGTTGTTGGCAGATTTTGGGCATGAAAAATTATTGGTGAAAAGGGTTTTGGATTGTTTCATTTAAATGAGATTTTTGGAGGGGAGTTTGCATAGATGACCTCCTAATTAAAAATGGACCTCACCATTGGATCTGGGTTGGCCTTTCCATGAATTTTGATATAAAATATGTCCATATTCGGCCAATTTGAAGGAAAATGCAAAAAAAAATTTGCTTGCAGGCTGTGACGGCTGTCAAAATATTTCCTGTCGCAGACCTGCAAAAATCGAAAAAAAAATAAAAAATAAAAAATTTGGGCAAAAGCGCGAGGGGGGGCAGGTTTATTTTTTGTTTTAAAAAAAAAAATTAAAAATGTTTTGGGTGGGGCCAAGCCACCACCCCCCGACCCCATACCCTACGGCACTGGTATGGTCTGCCTATAGTGTACCCCCCTTTTTTAAGTTTTTTCTTAATAATTAAAACTTTGATTTAAATATTAATTCTGCCAAGTTTTATTATTAAATGTTTTTTGCTATGACATTTTTTTTATATGCCCGGATTTATTTATTATATGCCTAGTTATTATTTGGGGTCGGGCCAGACTATGGAAATAAAATATTTATTTTTGGGGGTGTATTGGAGAAATTGGAAATTAATTTTTCAGGGGCATATGGCATATTTTTTGGAATCCAGATTATTGTATTTATGGCCTAGGAGGCTGATTTTTTCAAACGGGCATAACTTGGGCATATGAAGTTGGATTTTAGACTTCAAATAGTCTACGGAAAGCTCTTGGAGATCTCTATGCATTGGTTCAAATTTGGTGCAGGTTTGACATGATTTATTTGGTGATATCCTGATTTGAAAAGGTTTATAGATTTATTTGACTATGGTGACATTGTGAGTTTATGACATGGTTTATTTTGGAGATTTGGATTTGATGTCATTGTATACTCAGTTTATCTATCAGTTTGGTCTCATGTTGACATGGTTATGAGTTTTATTTGGATATGTATGATGCCTTGTTGGGTCTACAAGTTGTACATTTGTGTAAGCAGTCTATACTTACAGGTTGCATTTATGGCTTGGATATGGGTTGTCTATGCCCATTGATCTTTCATTATTGGTACATATTCAGATTGGTGGCATGGTTTTGTCACATGATTTGTTGATTTATCTTCATATAGAGGGGATGAAATGTTGTTACTAGGTATAGTCATGGTGGAGGATTATGGTTGATTATGTTATGTTGATAGATATTTTGGTTGATGATTATTTGTTGGGATTCCTGATTTGGTTATAGCATCATATCTTCTTGGTTGAGGATCATGGTTATTTTGGTTTCTTTTGGGGAGCTCATGATTGCCAGCTTTGAGTTGTTTGATGGTTTGATTCTTTGGTTGATTCTCATGTTACAAGATGGTTTCATCATGATGTCATGGATAGCTTGGATACATGGTTTAGTGGGATCTTGTGGCAGTGATGGTGTGGCGGTGCGGGATTGGTTCCTAGTTTTGTATCTTCTTGGTGTAGGAGATGGATATCATGATGTCATGGGTGACTTTGTACCATGATTGAGTGGGAGTTTTTGGTAGTGATATGGATTGAGTGCTTGCAGATGTTGGAGGGTGTCTTAGATCTTGTTGCTGCAGAAGCATCTTTGACATTTTTTGGTGCACTTATAGGTGGTGGTTATCTTCATGGTATGTGGAGATGGTGACATCTTGAGGACTCATGGGGTCCTTGGTAGAGGTGTGGTTTTATGCTTTCATTTGACATGCTATCCTTGTTTTTAGGATGGTTTCATTATTATGTCATGGTATACTCTTGATACACATTTAGAGTTTTGGCATGTTATGGTATGTTCATATGGAGCATGGTATCTCTTTTGATGAGATGGTTCAGATCCTCGTTGTCATGTTTATGATCCTGATTCCTAGGTTGGATTTGTGACATTGATCTTGGTTTAGTTTCTTGGTATTGAGTACAATGATCATTTGTTGGATACTTCATGATATTGCTAGGTTGCATTTGGATTTGGCATGGATTGATTGGTTATAGGTGCTCATGGATACTTAGAGATAGAGGTGATGCTAATTTTCTCTTGGGATTAGAGATGTATGTGTTGGGATAGTTGATGGTTTTAGCAGGATGACCGAGGAGCATTCACTTGATATGGACTTGAGAGGAGAGTGTTCTTGGATTAGTATTGGTTGGAGACCTTGATATCTTGATGAGCATTCTCATTCCCCACTCTTGGTCTACTCGACGGTTTACTAATTGAGAGGTCTAGCCCTTTGTTTCTTCTCAGGTGTATTATGTTTATGCTTATCTCTCATGGGTATGGATCTTGAGTTATGGTGTGAGTTAGTTATGGAAGGTTCATTTGAGAGCTGATTTTGGCATTGGTTATCTCCTTATGCATATGTTGTTATTATGATATCATCATGGTTGAGTTTAGGAGATGGTTTTATTGGGCATGTTCCTTGGATTAGGAATGGTTATGAGTTTGATCTTCTTGTGAGAGGCTTACATCCATGATTGGTTATATGGTATGGTTTTGGTGTTGTTGTGGCTTATTTTTTGGGGTTTCATGGAGGAGATCATACTTGGCATAGTTTACATCTAGAGGTATGTGTAGGACATGGTACATGTTATGATTTGCATGGTCTCTCATCTTCCTAGATGTTTGGTTTCACTTACATTGGTTTTGAGATTGGTTGGAGCTTGTGATCACTAGTTTGTGTTCATGTGTGTCATGTGAGAGATGACATGGTTATTCCTTTATCTCTTTTCTTTGTTGGTTGTGGAGAACTTGGGAGAGTGTTGGAGACTTGTTGTGAGATTTTTTCTTGTAGGATATTGGTTTATATGTTGCACATTGTTGCGAATGTCCTTGATACTACATGGATTCACTTCTATGAGATGTTGTGAGTGGATTGTTTTTCAGATTTTATATTACCTTTTGTAGTGAGAGCTTCTTGGTGTGTATGTGGTGGGTATTGCTCTTGAGGCTTGTGGTTGCAGGTTATAGGTTGGATATTTTGATTTGGGATTCACTTGGTATACCTTAGAGGTATGGATAGTTGGATTGGTTAGCCCTTGTTGTGGGTGTTATTTCATCTATGGATTTGACAGCTACAGATACATGTGATTACCTTTGGACTCAGTTTTTGTGCTTTGGATATCACTTGGTACAAGATTTATGTTTCTTATGTGACAAGTTGGGTGGATTTCTCTTTGGATGGCTTCTATGTATGTCATGTGGCTTTGGCATAATAGGAGGTGGGATCATTCATGTATGAGATGGTGGATACTTTGATTTGTTGCGGGTACCTAGATGGAACACATGGTGTACTTTAGTTCATGATGGTGTATGTGCTAGGAGGGATTATTCCCTTGTTCATTTATGTGGCTACTTATTGACCCTTATGCAATGTATACAACAAGTGAGAGATTGTTGAGAAAATGGTGTTGTACACCTTGCATAATACTGTTTATTATTGTATTATTTATTTTATTATGTAAATGTTGCACCTAGATGGACATGCAACATGTAGGGATTCTATTGGAATATTCCTTGAGAGTTGTATTGTAACATTGTGATATCATTAGATGTAATTATTTAATGTGGTGAAAATAAAGTAAATAAAGTACCCAATATTAAATGTGGGTCAATAGGGTTTGGTAGCACATCGTTTATGTAATACCACTTGGTGGTTTTGTGGGAGCTTGTTTCTATAAAAGCAACCACAATAGTAGTTGTTTAGGTAAGACAGGTGGAAACAGGTTAGCCAAAGGTAGCATTTGTGAAGGTTGGAAGCATGGCATGGGATGTGTGGATTCATTCTTGTTCACATGGATTGCTTGGTTGTGGCTAGGGATTTGAAGGCTTCCATGGTTGTATTTCAATGGTGTTTTGTTGAATAATACATGGTGATGGATGCTTTTGGAGGCTAGGTTTTTCCCTCATGAGGGTTTCCTAGGATATATCTTGTGTCACATTTTTGTGGGTATTTTGTCTATTCTCTTGCATGTGGATTTCTAAGTGTTTATTTTCTTCAAATATATAATGGGTTATGTGGAAATGTAATATTGTTGTATGCAAGTTTCCTATCAGGTAGAACACCTAGAAGAAAGAGGAGTGTTAGCACATTAGAGGTAACTCTTAAATGAATTAGGAATATTCATATAAGAACATAGGGAGAAGGGGAAACTAAGTTTGGAGAGGGTGTGAACTAGGTGATCCCTATAAAATTGGTATCAAAGCCAAGTGATTTGGGCTAGACATATTTGTATGAAAAATTTGGAAGCAGTGAGTGAGAACAAGATGGTTACCAACATAGAGTTGGAAAAGAAAGTGTAAGATTAGGAGGAAGAGAATAGACTCCTTATGGAAATAATATCATATATTGAAAGGAATCTTGGTGTAGTGGAGACCAAGACTGAAAGAGTCAATGAGAAGGTTAGAGAAGTGGAAGATAAAGGTAAAGAGGTATCAGAAGAGGACAAAGTGCATGAACCAGACCCTGTACTATAGGAGGAACCTTTCTTGAGGGAATTAAAGGCCATGAGTGGCAATTCCTTGGAAGGAATACCACTATTTAGTGGTAAAATGGAAGTAGAGCTATTCATGAAATGGATAGAAGGGATGGAGAATCATTTTGAGTGTGAAAGTGCTAGTGAAGCTCAAAAGGTTAAAGTGGCCAAGTCAAGGATTAGGGGAGATGCTCTAACTTGGTGGAATTTTGTGAAAAATGAGAGAGAGAGAGAGAGAGAGAGAGAGAGAGAGAGAGAGAGAGAAATAAGGTGAGACTCATATTTCCTCTTGGAAGGGAATGGTGGAAAAATAAGAGAGACTTAGCTTCCAAAAGACTATGAAGTACAGTTACACAAGAAGAGACAAACCCTAAGGAAAAAAGACCTAGAAGTAAGCACCTATACAAAGGAATTTCACAAGCTATGTCTTATATCTCATGTTATGGAAGAATAAATCCTAAAAGTGTCCAGGTATCTTAATGGGTTAAGGTGGAACATACAAGAGGAAAAAAGCCTCTTGAGCCCAAAGACAGTGCATCAGTGTTATCAACTTGCTCTCAAACTGGAAGAGAAGCTCAAGAAGAAGCATGAAACAAATAGTCAAGGTAGAGGTATGGGAAGAGATAGTAGAGATCATAGAGGATGATTTGGAGGAATAATTTCATAATAGAGAACCCAAGGTGAGACTAAACTCACAGAACAACAAAAGGAAGCAAACAGTAGAAGAGGTGGCTATAATAGTGGTAGAAGCTCAAGTAGAAACTTTAGAGGGAGATCTATTGGGAAAGGAAGGGGATCCTATTTCTCTTCAATGAAGTGTTAATATAATTTTCATCAATTTGGGAAGCTTGCATATAGATGTCCTGAAAAGAGTTCCTCAACTCAAAGTGGGGAAAGAAGAGTAAGCTATGTGCAAGAAGAGACCTCAAGTAGTAAGGTTGTAGAAGTGGAATTGGATTCAAAGGTAGGAGATAACCTCATGATTAGGAGGACTCTCATCAAAGAAAAAGTCAAAGAAGAACCATTCCAAAGAAGGTTTGTGTTTAGAATCAAGTATAAAATATAAGGAGATAACCTCATGATTAGAAGGACTCTCATCAAAGAACAAGTTAGAGAAGAACCAAGCCAAAGAAGTTCTATGTTTAGAATCAAGTGCAAAATATTTGGTAAGGTTTGCAAAATTATCATTGATTTTAGATCCACTGATAACATTTTTTTTTAATCAGGAGGTTAGAAAAAAAATTGCAAAGAATCCAACATACTAACCCCTATAGAGTCACATGATTGAACAAAGGATACCATGTGTTATTCAATGAGTAGGCTTGGGTAGAATTAAAAATAGGGATATATAAGGATAGGGTGTTATGTGATGTCTTTCCCATGGATGCTTTTCATTTTATTTGGAAGACCATGGCAGTTTGATATGCAGACCATTCATGATGGAGCCAAAAACTCATACTCTTTTAAGAAGGATGGAGTCACATATAAAATTAAATCAATATTATAAGAAGGAGAAGTGATATCAGTAGGACCTAATGTACTCTTGGTAGGAGAAAAGTATTTCTTGAGAAAAATAGAGGAAGGTGAAGGAGTGGGATTTTATTTAGTATTGAAACATAAAAATGAGAAAGAGGACAAGAAGTTAGAATTACCCATAGAGGTTCAAGAGTTATTAGGTCAATTTAAGGAGATAGTTAGTGGTGGACAACCTACTACCTTACCACCTAAGAGAGCCATTACCCATCAAAAAAATGTCATTCACCTCACTACCCGACAAAGCTACCTATAGAATGACCCCATAGCAAAATGAAGAAATTGAAAAATAGATAGAAGAACTTCTTGACCAAGGCTTAATAAGGAAGAGTATAAGACCTTGTGTTTCCCCACTATTTTATCCCTAAAAAAAGGAGGTACTTGGAGATTATGTCCTGATTCTAGAGTCATTAATAGAATCACAATAAGGTACAGGTTCTGAAACCCAAGAATAGAAGATTTGATGGATTTCCTAGGGGGAGCCAAGTATTTTACAAAAATTGACCTCAAGATTCGTTACCACCAAATAAGAATCAAGGAGGGAGATGAGTGGAAAATAGATTTTAAAACAACATAAGGCTTATATGAATGGTTGGTCATGCCCTTTGGGTTTTATAATGCCCCTAGTATCTTTATAATGTTAATGAATGAGGTGTTAAAGGACTTCATAAGTAAATATTTGGTGGTATATCTTGATGACATCTTAATTTTTAGTAAGACTAAGGTAGACCATCTTATGCATTTGAAAGTTGTATTACAAAGATTACATGAGGAAAAGCTAACCATAAATTTGGATAAGTGTGAGTTCATGAAATGGGAATTTGTCTACTTTCTCTTTGTTATATCACAAGGGAATTTGAAAATGCACTATAGTAAGGTGGATGCCATAGTGAACTGGCCTACACCTAAGACTACTACAGAGGTAAGGAGCTTCCATGGTTTGGCACAATTTTATAGGAATTTCATTAGACAATTCAATGACATATGTGCACTAGTCCTAGACACTATAAAAGGTGGAATAAAAGCTAAGTTTCAGTGGAATGAGAAAGAAAACAAGGGTTTTGACACCTTGAAAGAGAAGATAGCTTTACAACCCATCTTAGTACTACCTGGTTTTGAAAAATTGTTTACTATTGAATGTGATGCCAGCAATATTTCCATAGCACCAATCCTAAGTCAGGAAGATAGATGAGTGGCTTTCCACAGTGAAAAGCTAAGTGATGCTAAAAATAAGTACTCATATGACTTGGATTTATATGCATTAGTCTAAGATTTCAGGAATAGGAGGCACTACCTCCTCCCTAAAGAATTTGTGGTATATACAGACAATCAGGCTTTGATCTTCCTAAACTCTCAAGAAAACCTTAGCCACAAAAATATGAAGTGGATGGAATATATGAAAGCTTATACCTTTACAATAAAATATAAGAGAGGACAGAAAAACAAAGTTGTAGATACCTTGATTAGAAGGCTTGTGATAGTCCAAGAGCTACAGTTAAGAAGTATTGTTGTATCATCTTAAAATGAAAGCACTTCCATGATAAGAGTGTTTATCCCTTTGAGTAAGTGTTCTAGGGTCATGTTAAGTGCCTTGATCAGGTCTTTGCATGTATCTAGCTTTTCCCCCTGTTCTGTTTCCCTCTACACCCATTTTCCACTTCATATCTGCATTTCCTGGCAATCTGGGCTAGGGTCTTGAGGTTTTTGACCTCAAGGTCAAAGTTGACCTTGAGGGTCAAAGTTGACCTTGACCTTGACCTAGGTCAGGGTTGACCTCAACCCTAACCTAGGGTAAAGTCAACCTCGTCCCTGACCCCCAGTCCACATTTCAAATTCCCATGATTTTCAGGTGTCGGGTTTCGGGGATATTTGTTTTCCCACCTTGGGGTCAGCCATTTTGGGTTTCAGAATGGTAAATCATTAAATTTCATTTAATCTAGGTATATTTCTAAAGGTTAGGACCTAATTGGGATTTAATTCTCCAAGGTGGCCCCTCTAGAAGATTGTGCCCTAGTTCACTATAAAAGAAAACCTTCCTCTCTCATTTTGACATCTCATCTTCAAGAAATTTCATGAGTGAGCTCTCAAGTACAAGAAAGTGAATTAAAGCATTCAATAAAGCCTTCAAGCATTCAAGTGTTCAAGCATTCATCCATCAAGGAGATCCATTGTTAGCCATTGAAGGATTCAATCTCTTCGGAGCCCCCTCTAAGATCCATTCTTCTACATTCATCCAAGCCTCCTCATATGCAAAGATCTATTCAAGATTGGTGTTGAAGATCAAATGCCATTGATTTGAGACATCCTACATTCATTCTACATCCATTGAAGCATTCCTACTTGTGGATTTGAGGATTCGAATCCTCTACAAGGACTTTAACATAAGTGAGGTGAATTGTTTCATTTTCTTTGTTTATGCATACTACATTTCAATTCAATTTCAATGTTAATTCCTAAATTGGGGTTTGACCAAGGCAAACCCCCCATACAAACAAAAACCCCTCTTTTTCCTATAGGTATAAGTGCAGAATTTCAGATCTGAGATCAAATTTGGATACCCTTTTCAGCAAACTTTTGAGATCTACAAACAAAGTTAGAATCGACCTTCAAATAAAGAATGTAGCCTTTGACCTTTTATGAGGGTCAAAGACTACCTATCATTGGAAAGACAAAAGATTTATGGGTTTTCTTCATCTCAGCATTTCCAGTCAGAAACAAGTTGCAAAATTGCCCGAAAATACACACAAACATCAGAAATTGGCATTTTCCATATTTTCCCTATTTTGAGGTTAGTACTTGTATTTCAATTATTTCAGATTTCAAGCATAACTCTCCATAGGGAAATATAGGATTTTTCTCTCTCTTTCATATTCTCCATAGATTGATTCGATTGTTCATTACCCTTTTGGTTGATCAAATTGGATCTCTCCTTTGGGAATTTGGATTTAGAAGTGGATCTCATATTTCCCCCATACATTACATTGAATAGAGGTGATTCCATTTTAACACTATTCATTTTGGTGAACCTGACATACTTACTATCCTCTCTTTTGTGGAATTGGATGCCCTATTGTGTTTTGTGGTGTTAGATTTCCTTTTATCTTGTTAGTATTAAATTTCTCTTTTGTGTTAGATCTTGCATGCTAATTAGATTTCAAAAATACAAAAATATGCATGCTTTATGTGTTCTTAGTTTAGTTCATTTGCATTGCATTGGTTTATAAGCTTTACTACTACTATTCCTACTTATTACATTCTGGTTAGAAGAAGTCATAGACTCATGGGTGCCTTCAATCCTAAATCTTCCTCTCCTTTCCTTAGGGTCCCAGATGATAATTTGATTCTTCATGATTCCAATCCTACAATGGAGAAAAACTCTTCTCACTCATCTCATGATGAGGATGACGCTTTAAGAGTTCCTCCTAAACAAGTCCAAAAACTTTCAACTAAACTTGATAAAATGGGTAATTGGCTTATTCAAGAGAACCATAATCAAGATTCTATTCAAGCTATAGAGGCTCTTAAGAAAGTTCTTCATGATAGTGATCAAGGTTTTAATCTCTTGTGTGGTATTACTCACCTCGTGCATTCAAATGTTAAACCTTTAGCTCAAGAAGCTCAAGATTTAGGGTCGATTCCTCCTATCACTAGTGTAGAACCTCCTTCTAATCCTTTACCTAGTATTCCTACCTATACTCCTTCTTTGGTGACTATGATAGTTCCCTCTATTCCTATGAGTGTTCCTCTCGTGTCCCTTCCTACATCACAACCTTCATATCATAATGTCCCTTTTAGTTATTCCAATCCACTTCCAACTATAGTTCCTAGTGTTCCTCTAGTTGTGTCTTCTATTCCTACAGCTTCTTACACTTTTACCTAGTGTGTCTAATGTTACTACTCCTCCTATCTCCTCTAATGATTCAACAATCATTAGTTTGGCTCAAACTGTGTCATCCTTACAACAATAACTCACTTCCTTAACTCAAAACAAGTTTAGTATCCCTACATGTGACATGAGAAGTCCTCTTTCCTGGGATATTATTCGTACTCATGTTCCTCAACAAGGTGATATGCCTCATCTTGAGAATTATAATGGAAAAGGAGATCCTATTCATCATGTTAAAACATTCCAAATCCTTTGTAGTGATTATGCTCATGACATTAGGATTTTAGCCAAACTGTTTGCTAGAACCTTCCGTGACAAGCCTTACAATGGTATTGTTCCTTGCCTCCTTATTCTATTGATTCCTTTCCAAAACTTGCTAATTCCTTTATTCAACAATTTCAAAACAACATTGGCTCGCAAGTGTCTTTGACTAATTTAATGCATTGTAAACAAAGTTCTAAAGAGATATTAACTAAATTTATTGGTAGAATTTAAGCATTTGCATGCTCAAATTTCCCATCATGTTCCTGATATTGATAGTCAATGTATGTTTATTTCAAATTTGAAAAGGATATTAGAGATAAGATTCTACTTACTGAATTTACCTCTTTTCAACAACTTTGTGCAGCACTTCATTATTATCAATTACAAGTGAGTCAATTTGAGAGCAACACTCCAATGGCTCTTGTTCTAGTTGATTAGAGTGATGTTTCTCCTAATCCAAACAAATTTCAAAAATTCAACAACTATGTCAAGATAAACAAACAAGCAAATGCAGTTTCTGATCAAGTTGTTGTTGCATCTCACAATGTCACTTCTACATCCACTACTTTTCAATTAAATCGTACATTTACTCCTCTTTCTGAATCTTTACATACTATTATGAATAGGTTGTTAACTGTTAATATGATTACTTTACCTCCTATTCAACCTCTTTTACCTGCTATGATTGCATCTAAATCTTTTGATCAAAATGATTTTTGTCAATATCATCGTCAAAATGGTCATGATACTGAGAAGTGTTATTCTTTAAAACATAAGGTTCAAGACTTAATTGACTCTAATGCCTTATCTATTGATAATCTTGATGGTAGTGGGAACAAATCTATCTCTCCTCCTAATCAAAACCTTCAAATCTATAGTAATACTTTACCTACACATGATACTAATACCATTGCTCAACCATCTGCTATGGAAATTGTGTATGATTCAAAGATGGATGATCTCAATCATGTTGTTAATCAAGTGGAGCATGTTGGTTAATCTATATCTCCACCTCAACCTCCACCTCAACCTCAAATTCAACCTCAAGTTCAATCTCAACCTCGACCAAAACCTAAACCTAAACTAAAAACTCAACCTAAACCTTGACAACAACCTAAGAATAAAAGACCTCAGGAACTTTTGATTACCTTTGATGACTCTAAGACTATTAAGGCTCCTGATGGTCCCCTTTACATTTATGCTAGGATTTCTCAGAAACCTACTCGTGGTTGTCTTGTTGAGCCTACATCCTTAGTCAATGTTATTACTAAAGAAAATATTTTTATGAAAATCTTACAATTTGATTCTTATGATACATCGGATGTATGGATTCAAACTTGCAATGGTTTTCTTTATCCATCATTTGGTTCTATTACTTTACCGGTTGAACTCTATGGAAAAATTGTGAACACTACCTTTGTTGTGGTTCCTACATCTGATCAATTTCAAGATAAGCTAGGTTTTCCTTGGTTAAATTCCATGCATGGTGTTGCTTCACCTATCCATAAGTATCTTAAGTTCATTCATGATGAAAAAGTGAAGATGGTTAATCATAGTTTATATCAACCTTCTAGGCCTAGAGATTGTCCTGCTCTGGATTTCTTTTGGCCTTCATTACCTAATTCATGTCCTCCTTAACCTAATAATCTTTTTCATTCATATCAAACCTATAAACATCATAAGATTCTTGAATTAAGCATTCCTCCCATGGATCTTAATCATGGTATTTTGCCTACACCTTCTATACCTCCTTTAACTATGACTTCTAGTTCTGTTAATCAAGTTCCTTCTATCACTCTTCCTAAAGAACCTATCAAAGATCTTGTGATTGTTCCTCCTATTGTTGATAATCCTATTGATCTTCCTAAAGAACCTATGAAGGATCCTATGATTTCTCCTCCTAGTTCTCAACCTATTTCAAATAAATCAAAATGTAATCGATCTGCTAATGAATGTCGTAAGAAGCATCGTGCTCATGCTAAAGCTCATAATTTTGTTCTTTAAATATCTCTACCTTCTTTGGATAAATCTATGCATGATGTGTGAGAGGAATTTTTTATTAATAATGATGTTAAGATGCATGATTATGATGATTCTATTCATATCTTAGATTGTACTTTGATTAATTTGGATGAAGAAGATACTCTTGATGATACTGATGATGTTAATGATGAATATGAGACTATTGACATTGACATTGACTTACCTAATATGCTTTCATCACAATTAACTCTTACACCTAGTGTCAAAAATTGTGATTCTCAAGAGGATCCTTGTTTGGAACTGGCTATCATTCCTACTGTGTTGGATATAGTCCCTCTTGCGAGTTACCCACCTTCCCTAAATGATATACAATGAGATGGGGAGAGTAGGTGGCATGCTTGATCATCTTGTCCTTTGTGGTATCTTTTTTGTGTGTTTTCCTTTTGTACTGTGCTTCTCCCATAATGTGTTTACTAAATGTTGTTAGATTCTTTTATACGATCCTTGTTACTCAGTTTGTGCAAGGTGATAAAGGAATTGAAACTATTGTTCAAATTCCTCTATATGTATCTCTATTCTTTTATGCATTGTTCCATGTTATGTTGTAATTGTGCTATTGTTCGTAAATGTTTCCTTGTGTAATCTACTTGGATTCGGGATATGGTAGCACTAATTCTTTTTGGTCTCCATGTCATGGTCTGAAAAGATTCTCCTTCGTATATCTTATGTGATCTTTCATCCTTTGTGATCATAGTTCTACTTTCTTTGGGGAATGATGTCAATTCATTCACAATAATATCATATATATATTATCTTATGATCATACTGACCCCATGGTAGGTAGATCCCTTCTATGTTCTCTATATGTTTCTATGATATTTCCTTGATTTGTCTTCATCTGGGGGCATCTCTGTAAGGAAACTCAAGTGTGGAAACAGCTTCCTACGCTAATCTCTATAGGAGAGTATTGTGCAAATTCTTTTAAATCCTTACAATTTCAGATTCGTTAACTACTTTAACAAATATATTGCAACCACATACCATACATACAAAAAAATAGAGAATGACACAATGATATACCCTAGGGAAACCTTTCAGTAAAAACCCCAACACTCCAAAACCTGCACAATGTATTGATCAAAACTATTACAGCTTACAATACACTTGCAATGCAAGTTCTTTCAGAAGATTTCTAAACCCTTGAAGACAAATCATAGCAGCATAAAACATTCCAACAATACACTCGCATCATCTCTCTTCACAACCCTAAAAAATCTTATATCATGCACTTCACCTTTTAGGGCTACACCCAAAGATAACTGTATTAGGGTTTTACCATTCTCTGAGAAAATAGGAACCCCACGATTGGGGAAGAGTGTACAATACTCAAATTTATTAGTTTCCACATGTCTTCACCTATCATTGAATCTTCCTAACATAGCTCTTACGTGTCATAGGAATCCGTCATAACCATTTTAGCCATGATCTCCTTACACACAATTCAAGATGCTGACACATCAACATTATTTGCAAGAAATACATTTTACAAAACAAATAATAAGAATAGGAATTATCCAAGGTTGAGACACCTTATTCCTAACAATCTCGACGTGGAAACATAATCAGTGGAGTTGTTTATGTTTCTGTTAAATCCATTGCTCATGTTAAAGTGTCAATAATGACTTTAACATGGGGGCATACTCTCTGCTCACCTATTGCACAGATGCACTTTTTGATACACACATATTTTTCAAAATACCTTTTCTCCCTTTTTGGATTAGTAACTAATCCTTAAAGCATGGATTTATATTTTAGGATCTCTTGATCCTCCAATTTCAAGTATACATATATTTTGATCCCGTAAGGTTGGAGGTATCCTTAAGACTGGATCTCTTTTTTTTTTTGGTTTTATTCTTATGGAATAGAATATTTCTAAGGGTAAATCCTTTCTAGGTTGACTAGTGAGTAGCCACATTCACTGGGTGGTTCAATTGCAGCTTTCCAGTAGCATCATTTCCTTGTGTGGTTCACAATGGGATATAAGTTCTCATTGGACAAGGTAATCACACCCTTTTTCTCTCTCTAGATGTGTCTCTCTTATTGTGATCTGGGAATTGACGAAGACTTGAGTCCCTAGGGGCATAAATTTTCTCTTTGTCCCTTGCATTATGATAAGATTATTCTTTTCATTATGATCTCCTTTACCAAGAGTTTGCATTGAGTCCATACTCTTGCTAAAGTGGGGGCTTAATGTATCATCTTAAAATGGAAGCAGTTCCATGATAAGAGCATTTAGCCCTCCAAGTAAGTGGTCTAGGGTCATGTTAAGCACCTTGATTAGGTCTTTACATGTATCTGGCTTTTCCCCCTATTCTGCTTCCCTCTGCACCCATTTTCCACTTCATATCTGCATTTCCTAGTAATTTGGGTTAGGGTCTTGAGGTTTTTGACCTCAAGTTCAAAGTCAACCTTGAGGGTCAAATTTGACCTCAACCCTGACCTAGGGTAGAGTTGACCTCATCCCTGACCCCCAGTCTAGATTTCAAATTCCCATAATTTTTGGGTGTCAGGTTTTGAGGATATTTGTTTTCCCACCTCCGGGTCGGCCATTTTAGGTTTCAAAATGGTAAATCATTAAATTGCATTTAATCTAGGTATATTTCTAAAGGTTAGGACCTAATTGGGATTTAATTCTCCAAGGTGGCCCCTCTAGAAGATTTTGCCCTAGTTCACTATAAAAGGAAACCTTCCTCTCTCATTTTGACATCTCATCTTCAAGAAATTTCATGAGTGAGATCTCAAGTACAAGAAAGTGAATTAAATCATTCAATAAAGCCTTCAAGCATTCAACCATCAAGGAGATCCATTGTTAGCCATTGAAGGATTCAATCTCTTTGGAGCCCCCTTGAAGATCCATTCTTCTACATTCATCCAAGCCTCCTCATATGCAAATATCTATTCAAGATTGGTGTTTAAGATCAAATGACATTGATTTGAGACATCCTACATTCATTCTACATCCATTGAAGCATTCCTACTTGTGGATTTGAGGATTCGAATCCTCTATAAGGACATCAACATAAGCGAGGTAAATTGTTTCATTTGCTTTTTTATGCATACTACATTTCAATTCAATTTCAAGGTTAATTCCTAAATTGGGGTTTGACCAAGGCAAACCCCCCATACAAATAAAAACCCCTTTTTTCTTGTAGGTACAGGTGCAGAATTTTGGATCTGAGATCGGATTTGGATACCCTTTTCAGTAAAATTTTGAGATCTGCAAACAAAGTCAGAATCGACCTTCAAATAAAGAATGTAGCCTTTGAATTTTTATGAGGGTTAACCACTACCTACCATCGGAAAGATAAAATATTTTTGGGTTTTCTTCATCTCAGCATTTCCAGTCTGAAATAGGTTGCAAAATTGCCTGAAATTACACATAGACATCAGAAATTGGCATTTTCCAGATTTTCCCTATTTTGAGGTTAGTACTTGTATTTCAATTATTTCATATTTTAAGCATAATTCTCCATAGGGAAATATAGTATTTTTCTCTCTCTTTCATATTCTCCATAGATTGATTTGATTGTGCATTAACCTTGTGGTTGATCAAATTAGATCTCTCCTTTGGGAATTTGGATTTAGAAGTGGATCTCATATTTCCCCCATACATTACATTGAATAGAGATGATTCCATTTTAACACTATTCAATTGTTATAGATAGTTTCAAAGATCTTTACCCTAATGATGAAGACTTCTTAGCTGCATATAAGGTATGTAAGGAGTTTCAAAACCATTTTCATAGTGAGTTCTTTGATTATACTCTTCAAGAGGGTTTATTGTTTAGGGGATGGTAACTTTGTGTTCCTAGAGGTTCAATGGGAGAGAACCTAATCCAAGAGAAACAAAATGGGAGTCTTAGTGGTCATTTTGGAATAAATAAGACTCTAGAACTAGTTCAAAGGTACTACTACTTGCCCAAGATGAATAGAGACATCATGAGGTATGTAGACACGTGCATTGTTTATCAGAAAGCTAAGGGAGCCTCATCAAATGCAGGATTGTATCAACCCCTACCCATTCCTAACAAACCTTGGGAATGCCTCAGTATGGATTTTGTAGTAGGTTTTCCAAAGACAAGACAAGGATATGATAGTATTTATGTTATTGTCGACATATTTAGTAAAATGGCACACTTTTGTACCTTTCAAAACTACTCATGATGAATGCCAAATTTCTAAAACAAAATTAGGGAGATCATAAGGATCCATGAGTTCCCTATGAGTATTGTATCAGATAGGGACTCTAAATTTATGAGTCATTTTTGGAAAACCTTGTGGTAGAAGCTTGGGACTAACCTCTCTTTTGGGTCTTCTTAGAATCCCCAAATAGATGGAAAGACCAAGGTTGTCAATAGGAGTTTAGGTAATCTCCTAAGGTGTCTTACCAAAGAGTATGGTAAAAAATGGGACCAATTTGTTCCTCAAGCTGAATTTTCTTACAATGACACTATAAATAGGACCACTAGTAAAAGTCCCTTTGAAGTGGTTTATGGAATTCATCCAAGATGCATTTGTGAGCTTAGGGACCTAGGTACAATGGCAATAAGAATTTCATATGCATAGGAATTTTCTCAATCCATGAAAGAGATTCATGATTCAGTAAAGAAAGCACTAACAGAGAATACAACTAAGGTCAAGAAAAATATTGATGAGAGGAAGAAAGACTTACAATTTCAAGTGGGGTACCTAGTTATGGTCCATCTGAACAAAGAAATATTATAGAAAGGAGTACCTAATAAGCTCCAAATGAGAAGACTACGACCTTGTGCTATCTTAGCTAAGTATGGAAGCAATGCTTTTAAAGTGGATCTACCTACAAATATAGGTCTTTCTCCAATGTTCAACATAGCTAACTTGGTACCTTACAAAGGCCCAATCCTTAAGCATAGTCAAGGAGAATCTGATGTTGTAGAAGATGCTAATAGTTTGAAATTATTAGTCAAACCAAGACCACAGGCTGAGAAGATACTAAACTCCATGGTTAGCTAAAAAGACTAGGCATAAGGTGTATATTGAGCACCTCATCAAGTGGAAAGGTATCAAATAATCAGAGGCTACATGGGTGCCTAAAATATATTTCTATAGGATGGGCATTGATCCAACATCGGTCTCTTCAGTTGGGACTTAACTTCTTTTGTTTAGGGGAGAATGGTGCAGGAGCACCTACGGTATCAGTCAAGTGCCTTATACAATTTTGGTGTGTACTAACTCTAGTCAATTTAGTGAGTTAATAAGGACTCCTAGAGAGTATTTGTGATGTTTTTTTATTTGTTAGGCTAGTTGTGTTTTAATTTTGGAAGGTTGAGTCTTAATTGGTCTTAGGATGCACTTTTTGTTTGTGGAACCTAGATAGGTGAAAAAGAGTCTAAGGTGCTAAAAGAATCCAAAATGTGTGTATTATGAGAAATTAATCCTAATATGGCCTTATAATTTTTCTACATCAATCTAGATAGGTTGGAATACTATGAATAGCAAGAATAGTAAAAATTGTAAAATTGTCAAAAGGTTGTCAAGATAACTTTTGCAACTTTGCAAAGTTGCATGATAAATTTTGTCCTGAGAGCTACAATGAAGGAATTAGGTTGTCTCAAAAAAAAAATTCAGTAACATGAGGTTTGGACTATATAAACACCCTTAGGCTCAAATTCCAAGGTTGGAGGGAGTTAAGTATTTTTTCTGAATACAACAATTAGTGTATTTTAAGTCACAATTGGGTGTTTCACTAAGAAACTTGACTCAAATGGATTAGACCTCCATTATTTTTGTTGTATTGTGTTATAATAGTGTATTTCCTTTATTCTTGTACATTTTGGTTTTTTGTGTGAATTTTTTGGTAGGTTTTGTAAATCTTTTGTGTTTTGTCAGTTCTCTAGATTGTACAAAGTAGGAGTTAGAAAAATGGCTCATTCTTGAGATCCCACCATGGAATCATCATGAATATTTGGGATATGATAATAGTTCCTATTTATAGTGTACTATATCAAGGAGGAGACAAAAGGATTTTTTTTTTATAATTTTAAGACCTGGTCCTAGGAAAGCCATGTCAATGCCCGACAAGGAGCAAGGTAAGTGTTTGAGAAGGATAATTGCAAGGGTGGATTGAATTTATGAATCTAATAATTTGGGAGTATGTATTGGGTCTCTATAGAGCCTCAAAAAAATTTTGAACCCTAAACAATCTATTTGATCACATTTTCAATCAGTTAGACAGTGAGTCCTAGGAAAGCCTACAAAACCCTCATTAAACCCTCATGATGTAAAAAGGTAATGTACAGATGTATGGGAGTATGAGACCCATAAAATATCTTAGGGTTATACCAATTATTTATTGTTCAATATTTTATTTGGTAGGTTCCTAAGGTCAATATTGAAATAAATCCTAAAACCTAGGAATAGGATACCTAATTGGGGACTCAAGTGCTACAAGGTCAAATTGCTAGTTTGGTGAAGATTGAGGAAATCCGTAATAATTAAGGTTCTTGTTATGGGTAGAAAGTATCAAGAAAATCTTGGTGAAATGGTTTTGAAGAACTCCACACCCTTGCAAATTTTCTTGAATATCTTGGAGCTATATTGAAATTGAAAAGACAAGGAGACTAAGGAGCATAAGGGTATTGTGAACTTAGTAGAACACCTAGAAGGAAGAGGAGTGTTGGCACCTTAGAGGTGACTCTTAAATGAATTAGGAAGAATAATATAATAACTTAGGGAGAATAGGAAACTAGGTTTGGAGAGGGTGTAAACTAGGTGATCCCTATCAAGAGGAGACTACCTCGACTAGCACTATATCTAGTAGGACTAATTGAGGGAAAGTGTTATTAGATCTTTCAAGACATGATTTCTTAATGGGATGGATGATGAATTTTTTCCTGATGATGGAGACAACCATATTATAATGTTGAGATTATAATATCTTCGATCATTTTTACCACTACATACACATGTGTGTATACTGGGGTACAATAACTAGGGGATAAGGGTCACATTACTACTTGTGTAGGCTTGGGAGAACATCAAAGTGATGTGACCACTAAGAGTGTGAGATCAACATAGGGATGATCCCTATGCATGTAATGCAATCAAGACTAGTGAGACCTTCAAAGGATATGTCCAATCTTGTAGCAAGATTAAACAAGGCAGAAATACAAGTAATGTAGCAAGATGCAACCAAATAAAAACTCTTTATTATCAAGAAAACATCCAATTACATCAAAAATGTCATGTTGTAAGTGTGTGTGTGAAAATTGTACCTAGTTGCGGACACAACACTTCAGTAAAACATTAGAGGTTAGCAAAATCAAAATCTGTAAATAAATGAAACTAAGCTAACCAGGCAATTTAATGCCTTCTAGTAGGTGCGAGTATGGTATTCTCAAATTAGACCAAGATCAGTGATAATGCAACACCTAAACAAAGGATTTAAAATGATGAAAGCAATGAAATATGAATGCAAATTAATCTATTTTTTTTGGATTTTTTATGCAATTAGATGAAAAACTTGATATGAAACTAATCTAGAATGAATTGAAATGATATGAAATTAATCTAACAATGCTATGAAGATGAATGCAAAAGTATGCAAAAGCTATGAAAAACTATGAAATGATCTCACAAAATTGCCTATCGCAAAAGCTTTGTTCTTCAGTTGTAAATTCGCCAGAGTAATTGTGCAAATTCGAGAGATGATTTGTGAAGAGCTGAGCCTTGATTTTGTAGAAATCCAAGGCTTGAGGATGCATTGAGAAAAGCCATAAATCACTCTTGATAAACTCAGGTTGATTTTTGAGTTAACAAGAAATTAAGAATAAATAAACTCATAAAATCATGCAAAAGCAGTTTTTATCTCAAAATAGAGTTTTAGTTCACTTTTTCAACTCATCATCAGATGTTGAGTTTAGAAAGTTAACAAATTGAAATTAGCAATTGTTTTAAAGTTGACTATTTTTCTGATTGTGCATGATTTAATATGAATTAATTTAATAAATAAAGTGATTTATTTTTCACTTAACTGATTTTGAATTAAAATAATTGATTTATGGGTTAATCAATTATTAAATCAAACTTTATTCAAAAACTATATTATTAAAGATTGACAACTGACTTTAATTAATTAAATAAGAATTTAATCAATTAGTCATAAGATTTATGATTTATTGTCAAAATTAAATAATACAATTTAGGAATAAATTTAATTAAATCTAATTAAATAATTAAGTGGTAGAATCAAATTTAAATAATTAAATATTTATCATATTCAATTAATCAAATTTAGGATAAATATGATTTATTACCAAATAATATTTAAAATATGTTTAAAATAACTAATTTATGGGTTAATCAATTATTAATCAAACTTTATTCCAAAACTATATTATTAAATTTGACAATTTAATTTAATCAATTAAATAAGAATTCAACTGATTATTTTTAGCAAATTTGATTTATTGTCAAATAAAAACAATATTAATTAGGAAAAAATGCCATTAAATCTAATTCAATAATTAAGTGGCAATATTAATCTAATTAATTAAATATTCATCATATTCAATTAATCAAATTTAGGATAAATGAGATTTATTGCCAAATAATATTTAATTAAAGATAATTAGATAAATTAGGAATATTTAGGAAATATTCCTCGATGTAGAATTAGGATAAAATCAATTAGGGTTTTGATAACTTGATGTGCAGATGTGCCTTAGGTTAGGACTTTTGTGTTGATTTCAATCGAATTGTTGATGTAAGAGGTTAATGAACCTATAGCCCATTTTTCGGGTATTACATTTTTCCCCTCTTTAAATCACTGTGTGAAGCGTAATGGTTCAAAGAATAGTCTGTATCTGATAAAGATGCAGACTCAGTTATGTGGTGGAGAAACTGATCCTGAGAGACTAACTGATCCTAAGATAGAAACTGATTGAATGATTTGAAGATGCTAGGTCCTGATTGGCCAAAGATGATGTTAACTATAACAGCAATGAACCAGTGATTATGAAGAAGTATCAAAATGCCTGATTCTAAACCTTATGATTATGAAGAAGTGAGTGACCTTATTCCAGACCTGATTGTCCAAAGGAATCGTAATTGGTATCACATCTGAACCCTTCAGTTACAAAGAACTAAGGAAATAACACTAATGAACCGATGGTTATGAAAAGATGATACAATTTACAAGATAGATTAGGATACCAGATTGATATGGATCTTGATGAATCTAATATTCCCCAAGTGACGTGCCCCAAGCAATGAGTTCTTTAGATGAATCAGCAACTAGACGTGGTTGTTATCTTGATTACTGAGAGAAGATTTGATTTACAGATTTGAATGATATGAGATACCATGCCCCCTTCGGGATGAAAATTGAAATCTAATAAGAAAAGTCAGCACTAAATGGTTCAGAAGCATGTTAATTGATTGAAGAAGTGATTGTACATGTTCGAGAATGCGTTCTACATCGTTTGGAGGTCCTAGAGACCAAGTTTGACTAGGTTTGACCATGAGTTGACCATGGTTGACCAAGTTGAAATTTCAATAGTTTGATGTAAGATAATCAATTAAGTGGAATTCTGGATTTCTGTGATGATTGAAGGTCAATTATGCAAGCAGTAAGCCGTCCTGGGTCTGAAAATTTTAAATCGCTATTTTGACAATATAAATGATCTCAAATTTTCATTTTGATCCTGAAAATGGGTTCAGAACGTTGAATTTAGGCAAGGGTTCTTTCTTGGTGATCTTTTAAGAAGACCTTCATGTGATACTTAGTCATCATATGTTTAGCGTAGTTTTGGAGAATTATTAAGCATCAAGCTGATTTGGGCAATCGTGAGATAAATGCAATCATGCAAAGTGCAAAATGAGATGCAAACCTAAGACCTAGGACCTAGTCACTGATCATGTGTCGGTCATTTTCATCATTGAATTTTTATTAGGTAACCAGATAAATCAATACAACATCCACTAGTTAGGAAACTATGAATATATAAATATTGATTTTTGTGCCAAAGTCAATACAACACCCACTGGCTAGACAACCATGGACATATGAATATTGAATTTGTTTTTGGAATGTCGGATTAGATATAAGCACCAAGGAATAAATGCTAGGATGACTTGAATATCATGTCCATTTTGATATAGCAATTGGTATAAGCATCAGAACACAAATGTTGTGATGACCTGAATATGCCTTGCAGAATAAACACATCAAGCAGACAAGAGATCATTCTAAATCCAGTGTGAATTACCTGTAGTGACCCTTTATCATGCACATCCTTAGGTAAGATCGTGTTTCATAGTAGGAGTAAGAACTTTCTCAAAAAGACAATAGTTAGATCAGACTTCCTTGAATTTTATAGGTATCAATGGTCGAGGTACGCATGGCCATCCAATACGAGATAGAGGCTCTTACAGACGGACACCATTTCAATCCAAAATTTTCAAAGTTAGATTTTCGCATACAAGCAAAAAACAAAGAAAATATTATGCCCCCAATCATCACTTTCTAAATCCTATAAAGGACATCATCGAAGAGCTCAAAGGGACACAATATGCAAAAATCTCAATGTGAACCAATAAGCATACAAGGAGATAAAAGCATGTAAAAGCATAGATTGTTTTCAATTTGTGTTGATATTTGATTTCATTGTTGTAGATGCAAAATCCTTTTTGGAGAGGAGACTGACTAACTGACTCAGATGTATCTTCAAAGGGCTTTGACTGGATATGACTCATCTGAGATACTGAGGACTATAGGATATGACTTTGATTGCCCCCAAGTTTGAACATTGACAAGATACAGATGTTTGAGCCAATTGGTGCACAGATCGACTTTATTGAAAATAGGAATGTGAAAACAAACTGAGGTATGTACAAACTAAAGCAAGACTGAAAGTTGGGAAAGACCAACATTGCACTAATAGATGGAGCATTTTGATACAAGTGGTGCCCATTTGCCAAGTTTTCACCATCTTGGCACAATGTTAAAATGGATTAGTAGGTGATATCTGATTCACCCACCCTCTCAGTATCACATTTCCCAACTATATTTCCAACAATTGGTATCAAAGCTTCAAGGTTTCTCATAGAAAGTCTAACCACTTGAAAAAAAATATCTTGAGATAGAAGTTTATAAGCTGGGAAAGGTTATAGAGAATTAGAAGATTGATGTCCAGCTGGCACTACAACAACTGGAAGCAACCAAAGGTGAACTAAAGAAATCCTTAAGTAGGAGGAGAGAAATTGCTATTCAGCAAAAATGATTCACAATATCAAGAAGAAGGTACCACTGGACTATTTGATAATGAGAACTCTGTAGAAAGTGACAAAGCCATAAAAGAGCTACTAGAGAAAAATACCATACTAAATGATGACATCAAAAATCTAAAGAGAGAACAAGAAATTCAATCTGTCAGACTCTGTGAAGTAGTTGAATAGAAAAAGAAAGTTGAAGAAGACAATACAATGGATGAAGAAGATAAAAGGAAAATATCAATCAGACTTGATGAGAGGACAAGTGACATGCAAAGGTTGACCAACAATCAACTAGACATGGTAAATCAACTGATGCTGGTTAATCAAGAGTTGGGTAGGAAAGATATGGAAATCAACAATCTGAGATCTAAAAATGATCAACTAAGAAATGAACTGAGATCTGAAAAGGAAATCAATTAAAGGATGAACAAACCAAATGAAGCTGAAAAATACTTTGAAGAGCTGTTAAGGTCACCTAGAAGATCTGGTGATAGATCTGGACTTGGACTAAATAAGCATTCATCATCCACTGAAGAAGGAGAATCATCAAAGAGTGGAGAGAAAAAGAATGCAAAACCAAAGAACAACAAGCCCACTTGCCATCACTATGGAAAGCCAAGACATACAACTAACATATGCAGAAACAAACATGGTAAGTCTAATCTTAAACCTAAATTTAATGGGCATTTCTTTAACTATAAGAAACATGGACATCAAGCACATGAATGTAGGTCTAAGCTTAGTAGTCCACCTACCTCGCCCAAAATTTCAAGGACACTATTTCAATTGTCAAAAGTATGGGCATAGAGCATTTGAATGTAGATCTAAATCTAAATGGTCATCAAATGAATAGACTAAGTCACCTATGAAGAATAACACATACAATTGGGATTATAAGACTTGGTACAATTGTCATTACTATGGAAAATATGGACACATTGGAGCAAATTGTTTGAAGACTCATTTTAGAGGAAAATCTAAAAGTTGGATGAATGGAAGCATGGTATGTTACAAGTGTAACAAGATAGGTCACCTAAAGAAAGATTGTAGATCACCTATACCGAGAAATGATCAAAATCAGAATGAAGATATCAGTGAGAAATTGAGAAATTAGATGAATAAAACATGGAAGAAGAAAGCACAGCTGAAGCTAGTGCATCTGAGGTCACCCAATTCAATGGATCAGGTGATCACACTTCTTCAAACTAAGAAAAGAAGGTATGTTTGGAACTAAGTCTTACAATGCTTTATCCTACATGAGTTCCTAACATAATTTGAGTAAAATTCCACATCTGCATAGATAAAGATGCATTAGGACATATCTAAGCAAAGTAGAGCATTTCATTTTTAATGTCGAGCATCATTGTTTTGACCGAGTTATCAATGTATGATGAGCACTTGTGGTAGCTGAGATGTGATGTACACTGAGCTATGTTTGAATGGTTATATTGACTAAGCTTGTGTTATTCAAGGTTAACATAGGTTTGCCGAGATAGTTGTATGCCACTTAAAAATTTGTATGGAGCATTTATGAGGCCCTAATTCAAATTTTTGGAATCTATAATGCGTAATGTTGCCATTCATTTCATTTAACCTAGTGAATTGAAATTTCTTTGAGTGATTTAGAGAGCGAGTAACCAGTTTATCAAAGGGTGATTCCAAATCTTTTCAGCATGCCATTGGCAAATCATCTGCAAAACACTTACGAAAAGGTACCCTACCAAGAAATATTTATTTTTGAGAATTTTAAGTTATAAATGGCATCATCATCATCTATTGCAATGAGGAAACAAGGGACAAAGGTTTTCAATGCATAGTTGGTAAGAAATAAAGTTTGCAAGCCGCAGAAGTTTAAGGCAATTCCAGAGAGCGTGATTAAAGGAGATCTTACTAGTGCTCTATCCTCAATTCTAGAGAATGTGTTGGTAATGAATGACATTAGGTCTTGTTATATGTGAAAAATTAGAGAAATTGGATATTACGAGTTTAGGAAGGCATATGACAAATTGTGTGATAATGTGTGTTGAAGCCGGAATACCAATCAGTTGTCGAGCAAGGGTTAGTTCATGCCCTAAATTTGCCACAGAATTTCATAGTAGAATAAATAAAAATTGTATTAAGTCAAGTGCATGATATGCAATTGTGGTTGGAAGATGCACCAGTTAAGATAATGAAGGAAATGATTCATCAGGTAACTCGATACCCTACAATTTTAGGAAAAAGAACAATGAAATGTTTAAGGAAGAAATTCAGGCGAACACATAGGTAGTTTGGAACAAGTGTGGAATGATGATTTCCACCATCACTAATCCGAAGATTGACTTTATAGTTAGGGTTATTTCACACAAATTCTTCCAATCCAGTCAATTGGACAACATCCCATGTATGGCAGTGGACCAGGCGTGGAAGATTATTAAGAAAGGACACACTTATGATCTCATCAAGCTCCAGCTAACTCAGCTTGCCGAGAACCTAACCTCAATCTAGAAAGAAAAGAATTCTATGTGTAAGTTCGGTTCTTTTCTCATCTATCTATTATTTTATATTTAGAAGTGTTTTCCTACTATTGGAGGTGTGATATGGGATAAGAAGAAACCAATTACAATTCAAATTAATGAGTTCATAGGTTAGATAGGAGAAATTTTTAATGGTGTAATAAAGAATTATTTCATTGAGTTCAAAAAGAAAATGAGGAAGAGGAGAGCTTCTCTCCTTCAATCATTGAGAGGTTATAGGCACTAGAGCCAAAAGTAGCAATGATAATAAAGGGACCCAGCCAATTGGGTTCAAACTTCCCCTTGCACTCTCTATGTGATTGATTTTTAGGATTTTCTCTCAAGACTAGATCGCCAACCTGAAATTCTTTGTGTCTAACTTTCTTGTTGTAGTCTCTAGACATTCTCTTCTGATATACTCTGAGAGGATCATATCCTTCTTGTCTACGCTCATCTATTAGTTCAAGTTCTTGCAACCTAGACACTATGTAGTCATCATCAATTACTAGACCATGCATTATGATTCTTAGTGATGGGATTTTGACCTCAATAGGTAGTACCGCTTCAGACCCATAAACTAAAGCAAATGGTGTAGCCCCAGTGGGTGTTCTGATACTTATTTTGTAGGCCTAGAGAGCTGGATTGATCATGAGATGTCAGTCTCTTCCTATTTTATTAACTATGTGATGCAATATTTTCAATAGATTCTTGTTAGAAGCCTCTGCTTGTCCATTCCCTTGAGGATAGTAGATAGATGACCAATGTTGTGTAATCTTAAATTTAGCACATAAATTATCTAAGTCTCTATTCTTGAATTTTCCACCATTATTTGTGACTAAGAATGTGGAATACCATACCGACATATGATGTAGTTCAAGATGAACATAGAGATTTTCTTGCCAGTTGCTTGAGTCAAAGGGACTGCTTCTACCCATTTTGTAAAATAGTCTGTAGCTGTTATGATATGGGTATGTCCATTAGAAGAATGAGGATGTATGGATCCTATAAGATCAAATTCCCATTGATTAAAAGGCCATTGTGTAGTAAAGGGAATTAGATCTCTCCCTGGTGCATGTATTAAGTTACCATGTACTTGGCACTTTTGACAGTTCTTAGAAAACTTGATAGCCTCCTTTTCCATTTCACACCAATAGTACCTAGCCCTAATAAGTTTTCAAGCTAGTGTTAAACTATTTGAATGTGAGCCACATATACCTTCATGGACTTCCTCTAATGCACATTGATACTCTTCCCATTCTAAACATCTAAGGAGTGTACCATCTAGACCTTGTTTGTATAGATCGTGACCAATGTTGACATACCGAGATGCATTTTGGATAAGGTATTATTTCTCATGGTAGTTGAAGGTATCATCAATGATTTGATCTTGGAGATAGGAGAAAAGGTTTTTGTATCAGGATGAATCATGACCAACAATAGTGCAGATCATCCAAGTTTCAGGGGAATCATATGCGGGATAAGATAGCACTTCCATTAGGAACTCGTAGCGTAGCCAATGTTCAAGTTGTTGTAATAAAGTAGAGAGCATTTCCATAGCATCAATAGCCCTGTTCTCTATTTTAGGTATTTTCTCAAAGGTTAGAGATATGAAATATTTCTTTAGATCATCTACCATTCTCTTGTATGGGATCAGCTTTCCATCTTTCATTTGATACACATCATTGACTTGGTGTATTACAATTTGTGAGTCTCCATGAATGTGTAGTTCTATTACACTCACTCAATTGCTATCTTCATGTCGTTAAGAAGGGCTTCATGTTCAGCAATATTGT
Source organism: Chamaecyparis obtusa (assembly GCA_027943335.1). Lineage (NCBI taxonomy): Eukaryota > Viridiplantae > Streptophyta > Pinopsida > Cupressales > Cupressaceae > Chamaecyparis > Chamaecyparis obtusa. The sequence goes on along the minus strand of BSBK01000712.1, from coordinate 60,187 downwards.
TTGTGTAAGGAAACTTGATTCTAAATGCTTTAGGGATTGAGTATCCTTGAGGAGTGATGAACAATATGCCTGATCCAGATCCATTCTATTTATAGGATCCATCAAAGAATAGCTTCCATGCTCTAGAAGAAAGATTCATGATAGAGGAATCTGGGAATTCCATTTGCATTGGTGTATCATCAAACAAAGGTGCATCTACTAGTTGATCAGAAATAACTTGACCTTTGATATCTTTTCTTTCAACATATTCAATGTCAAATTCACTTAATAGCGTCACCCATTTAGCTAATCTACCTGTGAGGGCATCTTTGCTTATTAGATACTTTAGTGGATCAATCTTAGGTACCAAATGTGTGGTATGAGCTAACATATAATGTCTCAATTTTTGTGATGCAAAGATCACAGCTAGACAAGCTTTCTCAATCATTGAATATTTCTTCACATATGCAACCAAAGTTCTACTGATATAATATATAGCTCTTTCATTTTTATTATCATCATGTTGTGCTATTAATGCCCCTAGCGATGTATCTGTGGTGGAGACATATAAGATCATGGCTTCCCTTGTATAGGAGGCATCAAAATAGGAGGATTTGATATATATTTCTTGATATGATTAAAGTTCTTTTCAAATTCCTCATTCCATGCAAAGGTCACACCTTTATGTAATGTCTTTGTAAAAGGTCATGATATGTCTGCTAGCTAAGATATGAATCATCTAATAGATTGTACTCTCCCTTGTAATGTTCTCATTTGACTAATATTCTTGGGAGGTTTCATCTCTATGATAGCTTTAACTTTTGCTAGATCTACTTCAATTCCCTTATTTGAAACAATGTATCCTAAGAGCTTTCCAAAAGTGACACCAAAAGCACACTTCTTAGGATTCAATCTAAGACTAAACTTCTCCATTCGATCTAGTATTTTTCTCAAGTCATTCAAATGTTTAGATCTTATCTTAGATTTTGCTAAAGTATCATCAACATAATCCTCCATGGTTCAATGCATCATGTCATGAAAGATAGATGTCATAGCTCATTGATATGTAGCACCAGCATTCTTAAGCCCAAATGGCATGACATTCCAATAGAAGGTACCCCATGCACATGTGAAGTAGTTTTCCCTTGATCTTTTGGAGCAATTTTTATTTGGTTGTATCTAGAAAAACCATCCATCAAAGAATACATCTCAAAGCCCGCAATCATGTCCACTATCATATCAATATTAGGTAATGGAAAATCATCCTTAGGTCATGCTTTGTTTACATCTCTAAAATTTGTGCACACTCTGATTGACTTATCTGGTTTAGAAATAGGTACAATATTAGAGATCCATTCAGCATAGTCAATAACACGGATGAATCCATCTTTTAGTAGTTTCTCTAATTTAGCTTTGACCAAGAGTGCAACATGTGGATGCATCTTTCTTAATTTTTTCTTAACAAGTTTGACCCCTGGAGCTATAGATAAATGGCGCATTATAAGATCAAGATCCAACCCTGGCATATCTGAATATTTCCATGCAAAGTTGATCTTTTCTGTTAAGAATGTGGTAAATTTTTTCTTTTCTTCTTCTAATAAGGATACATGGATCAACAGTGGTTCTTCTGTTGTTCCCAAGTTGATGGATTGAGTGGGCTCAATTATAACTAGAGATCTGTCATGTAAATGACTTAGAAGGACATCAAATATCTCATCCTTAGGCACCTTAGAGAGGTTTTCACCTTTGAATACATCTTTTATTTTTACTTTTGTAGGTTCTGAGACTACCACAAAGTGGTTTTCACTCTCAGAACTCCTTTTCTTTTTATTTTTACTTTGATTCTTTTGACTAAGATACTTGATGTCTGAATCTATCATGCTAATGCTCAATTCACTGATGGAAATCCTCATAGGCTCAACTGCATTAAGGTAGCAAGAAAGGGCATAGTCATTTGGAAAGTTATAGATACCTTGGCTCGTATTCGTGGAGGTTTGGTCAAGAAGTTTGGGATGTTGGATAGTCAAAGTGGTGAAAGATTGGGAAATAGTTTTTACGGATATGGATCTATCATCATTGGTCCTAACCCAACTCTCGAGTTCAAAGGTGATATTACAACTCAAAACATTCAATTCATGAATAGGCTCAATGTCATTATGGAAATCCATTTCAGCCATAGGTGGATCAGACTCGTTAAGTTCATCATTTCACTCTAGACTCACGTTGGGTTTAGGTGCATATTGGTGAATAACATCAATATGTTTTTCTGTGATAAGCTCATCTTCCTCTGGAATGACTCCCCATTCAAAGTCATTTGATTCCTCGTCTATGCCTCTAGGAAATCTAAGAACGTGTGTAAAGTTAGGATGGATACCCCAAGAAGGGTTACCCTCAGATTATGATTTGAATTCATACTCATGAGAATCTATCTCAGAATAGCTACCACCTTCCTCTTTGTCTATTTGATTTCCTTCAAGATCAGTTGGTTCTTGTGGTGCAACTGTCTATTGTTCTATAGTAGGTTCTTGTGTTTCTACTACATTGATTATGTTTACTGCATCATCTTTGGCTTCAAGGAGGTCTTTTATTTATTTAGGAAAACTCTTATAAGGAATGAGCTCATCAGTGGTGTCTAAATTATCACTGTCAAATTGTTCAGTTGTTTCTTCCTTTAGTTGATTTGTTGTGGATGGCTCAATCTATTCTAAGACATGTGGGGAGTTCTTGCTAAGATAGAAAGGTGTCTTCTTATATCCAATACCTATTGTATTCTTTTTGGTTCGACCATGATGGTCAAGAGGTTATAGAAGACCTTTTCCTTGTATTCCTAGAGGTCCTTTTCCAATATATCCCATTTTTGTGATTAATTTGTCCCCTGGTCCATATGACTTCTAAGGAATCTTGCTTGAAGTAGAGTCACATTTCTGGACTAATTGGGATTGAGGCTCATCCTTGTATAACCATGCAAGCATAGCTTCATCTTGCTCAAACTCTTGTTTAGATACTTGCTCTGTGACAAAACTTCTATTGAATATGACTTGGGATTCTTTAGTTGTAGGTTTCACTTTGTCAAAAGGTTGTCCATAAGATTTAGGGGACAATGGGAGAGATGTGAGAGATAAAATAGGTTCCATTGTGTATTCTCCCATACCATTGTCTTTGATTTTGACTTCTTTAGCAATGTCTTCCATTTTGGATGTTGAAGCAATATCTATCTGCTTAGTGGAAGATTCTCTATTATTAGGAACAAGTTTATCAGCACTTTCTTTCAAAGCATTGCAAGTTGTGTATAGGTCAGCTAGAATTGTCACCTCTACTCCTTCATAAGGGAATTTCACACATTGATGGTATGTGGAAGGAATAGCTTTCATTTCATGTATCCAAGGTCTCCCTAGAAGGATTTTGTAAGCCAAAGGTAGATCAAGAACTTGACATATGGTGTCTTTGATAACAGTTCTTGTTCTGATAGGTAAGACAATAGTTCCTTTGGAAGATCTTTCTTGCTCATCATATGCCTTGATAGTTATTTTCTTTTTGGGATCAATGGAAACTTAAAATAATCCCAATTGTATAATCAAGTTGTAAGAACAAATGTTGAGACTAGAACCTCCATCTATCAACACACATTTGACATGATGGTTTTGAATCAAGACTTCAATATGCAAGGGCTAGTTATGCGGATGACTCAATGAGTTATCATCTTCCTCTGAAAAGGAGATATAATATGGAGATGTAAGATGACCAACCATAGTCTGGAATCTGTCTAAATCAAGGTTATTAGGAACATTGGATCCAAGCAAATCTTTGTCTAGAATAGCTCTATGAGCTGGAGACATCTGAAGCAACTCAAACATTGAGATTTTAGCATTGGTATGCTGGAGTTTTTGGACAATACTATAAGATGCTAGCCTCGTATCTTTATGATTTGATGATTTAGATGCAGCCTTCTATTTAGAAATAGACAAGAGATTAAAAGGCATCTTAGGGACATTTGATCAATCTGGGATTTGTCCCTGCAGATGTGCCTAAGCTTGTGATCGAGTAACTGTGTTAGCTGATTGATTTTCTCTATCTTTTCTTACAATTGTGATGAAATTGCAATGCTTAGATAGGCATGGTTCAACCATATTGATAATAGCATTGTTTCTAGAGTAAGCATAATTGAATTTAGCACCCACATTAGGTTGAGAAGATTAATCTCCTTGACCATGTTTCAGAAATGGCTCTGTGAATGATGGTTGATCATTATTGCTCTTATGATTATCAATTGTGATTTCTCCATTATCAATTTTGTCTTGTATGATGTGTTTCAAGTGAATGTAGTTATTAGTTTTATGACCTTTATTGCGATGGAGGTCACAGAAATCATTCTCTCTCCACCATTTCGGTTTAGGTTCAGGATCAAAGACTTTTATCTTAGGCAAGAAAATGATGTTGTTAGCCAATAGAGTTTTCATGGAAAATTCCAAGGACTCTCCAAGAGGAGTGAATTTGCATTTATGATCTGTAGCCCAAGGTTTGTAATCAAATGGCTTCTTGTTCAATTTATTTGCTTTCTCTTCTGAGGATTTTATGGCTTGGGTACCAAAAATGAGATTAAAAGCGGGTGCCTTAGATGGGGCATGGATAGTATCAAAAATGCCATCAGTGACAATGCCTTTATTCTTGTTCCAGTTTTTGCCTTTGTCTTTAGAGCTAGATCCAGATTCATACTTGTCCTTTTGAAGTTATATGTCTCCTTTTTGAAAAAGTACCTTCTCAATTTTGATTGCATTTTCTACCATCTTATCAAAGGATGTATGATTTTGCCTTTGCAAATGGTAGTTGAGTTCTGGAACAAGATTGTCGATGAACATTTCTAGCTTCTCAGTTTCTGGAATGGGTCTAGCATATAGAGAAAATTTCTTCCTCCATCTTTTGAGAAAATTTAGGAATGGCTCTCCTGAGTTTTGTTTTAGATTGTAGATGTCGATCACGGTGACCAAATGCTGGATTTCATAGGAGTATTGTTGATAGAATAGTTTGATTAACTCCTCAAAAGTTTGATAGTTGCAGGCATTTTTGAGAACCAATGAATGGCTGACCCTCCCAGAGATCAAGGGAAAAGATGCATTAATTAAGTTGGTTCATGCATGAACTCCATAGATTGAGTACAAAATTTTTTGACATTATCTTGAGGATCAAAGTTTCCATCGTACTTATCATACTTAGGTATCTCCACTCTTTTAGGGAATGGTGGCATGTACAAGTCTTTATCAAATGGAAAAGGGCATAGAGCCTCCATGGAGAACTCTTTAGGTTCTTTTTCTTTTTCAAGTTTGTTAAGTTTGACTTGCATGGCATGCATCTATTTCATCATAGTTTTGATTACATTTTCTTCCTCATGCGTAATGATATCTTCAACATTAAAGTTGGGAGGAAGTTTATCCCCTTGACGAGCTAGTTCTAGAAAGTATGTTTCTATGTCTTCCTTCAAGAAATGCCTCATCATTTTCTTGAAATCATCATCATTTTGATATCAAGCAATTTCAAAAGGTTTGGGTTCTTGATCTGCACCATGTTGAGAGTGATGTCCTTGAGACCCATGGTTTTTCCCTCCTTGAGACATGTTAGGATTTTTAGAACTCCCTGCGATAGATTGATGTGGAGTTTGTTGATCACCTCCATGGGTTGATGGAGGAGGGGGTATGTAACCAATTTTCAATTGAAGATTTTCAAGATCGTCATCTTCATAAAGACTTGAATTGTAGAGTTTCTCAAAGGATGGACCCACCTGAGAAGATAAAGGTAAGGTATTGTGGGCTTCTCCAGATTTCTTATGTGAGGAAGCTCTAGTTTCCACCATTAACCTTGGGTGAAGCAAAAGAGTAAGATGAAGGCAACTAAAGAATGACTGGATTCAAGAAGATCAAATGACGCAACCTTGTCAAGATTGGATAGATTGAAGATTAGAGTGTGTTGGTTCCCCTCTTCATTTCTACTTGCAGGTTTACACTATGATTGACAACTAAATGTCACTAACTCTATCACCACTCCAAAGTCTGCAAGGAAAAGGACCAATTAACAAGGATCAAAGAGATCCTCCTACATTTTGAGCTTAAATGCTCAGGTGGGTGTACCCTTGATTCACTTCTTTAAAGGAATTAAAAACTAATAGACATTTATACCCCTTTACTAATTGATTAAAGATTTTATCATTTATATGTGTGTGTGATTGATGATGATGGACTGCTTCCAAAGAATAGATCAGTGCCTTAACCCAGGGCAAAGAGTCACTTGATAACATATATCAACTAAAACCTTAACTCAAACACACTTGAACTTAGAATAAGTGCTTTGTCTATTACTCCTCTCAGTCACATATTAGGACATCAAATCCTTATCTAGCCATGAACTCACCAAAACTACCTCAAAGACTTTAATCCTAACTTTGTTAGGAACTTAAAGATAATCTCAAAATACTCTTTGTTTACCATATGCTAACCCACTTTGTGAAATTAACATATATGAGCTCAAGAAAAAAACAAGAAGACATACACAAATATGAAATTGGAATCCAAATGTATTCTCATTAAAATTTGCATAATCAATACATTATCAAACCACAAAATGCTAGGAAGCAAACCCTAAAATCCAAGCTCTCCTTGTTTAGTATAATACCATCAACAACCACCCTTACAAAATATCACTTTTTTCAATATATACCACCACTAGTCATCTTGGAATCCCAAAGATAGGATGCAACAAGCTACGGATGACTAGGGTTAGGGTTTCACCCACCAGACCAACTAGAAACGGTCACAAATTTATTACAGGGGAAGAAACCCAGGCAACCAGGAGAAGACAAATCCCGGAGTGATCCTTAATCATGACAATATCATTGAGAAGGTACTAAGAACCACAAAAATGCCAAATTTTTCAACCTGCTCGACCACCTGTAACATGCCTCGAGCACAAAGAACATTGTACAGACCCCTACAAATGATCATGGAACACCCTAGACCACACTGAAACAGTCAGCAAAACTAATTCTACCAGATCTGACTGCTCAAACAATAAATTTTAGTCCTTTATATCATGGAAAACCCTCTAAGAAATTTGAATTTGAAATATAATGGCTACCCTGACAAAGTTTAAAATGCGACCATCGATTATGTTCATTTCTCGGTAGATCTGGTGGCTTACATTTAATCTCACAATAGTCACGAACCCTTTTGAAAATTCTTCAGCCCAGTCAGCACACCACAGCCAATAAAAATCTTGCACTTCAACTCCCCGTAGTAGACAGGACCCACAAATTATAACCTTTAAATCAAATGGTCGTCACATGATTGCATGGCCTGAAAAGATTCCATGTGATCATGCGACAGCCGTAGATCCTACCACACTATCAGCCCCCTTTGAAAGATTTAGGCCCACTGACAAGTCCAAGTCACCTTCTAGCTCAACCAATCAGAAAAATGCAAGTCAGTGCCACCTGTCAAAGGACCCACCCTCGTCAGTCATCTAAGAAAAGTAAAATCAATGGCTGGCATAAGATCTCATGGCTCTAACAACTTCCATGAGAACTTACACCAACCATAGATCTTCTATAGATGTTAGGTCCCACTAATAGACACACCAACAACTAAGTCCCACTCAGCACTTCACCAACCAATAAGAAACTACCAACTGTGCCAACATGGTAGTGGACCCGCTCGCTTGAAAAGATATGTCACACAGGAGAATCAACGGCTGGCGTATAATCTCATAGGTCTGATAGATTCTATGAGAAGATACACCAACTGCTTGATTAAACCATGACCAAGACCTGGGCCCAAGGAAAAATTAAAGGCCGAAACTATAGAAAGAATTTAGCGTGGGGACTTAGGAAGAATTAAACCCGCCCGACTTTAGGCTTAAGGAAATATTAAGCGCTGAGAACTTAGGAAATATTAAAGCGCTAGGTAGTAGAAAATTAAAGGGGGGCCTAACATGTTGATAAAAAATATAAGCACGTGAGATTTTAGGAACTTAAGTGGCCCGAAAAAAGGTAACATTAAAATAGAACAGGGCCAGGGTAAAACAAAAAGTTTTTCATGCAACGGCTAGATTTTTAAATTTTGAACTAGGGCTTGAGGCTAGAGACATGAAAAACATTGTAGAGACCAAAGGGAAAGACCAGAAGCCATGAAAAAAAATTTGAATGATAATAGTGGCTCTATCTGGGGATGTACTCCTGCAGGCATAGCAAGGATCTAGAATCACTGGTTAAAGTAGACCATCCCACTAGAAAAAACTGACAACAAAGAGCAAGAGGACCAAAACCCTACAAACCAAGACAAAATGAAATAGGGGAAAGCAACTATTTATAGGATTTACAACATATACAGACCTAACTACTGTTCATGGAAAACAAAATACCTTCAATTGAAGTATTTCTTCAAGAATTGTCCATGAACTAGCAATTCCTGAACTTCACCATTCAATTCCTTGACAATATATGAATCTTGGCCCCATTTCTCATGAATTAGGTATGGCCCTAACCAAAGTGGATCAAATTTACCATGTTTTCCTTTATCCTTTAGTCTAGCATTCCAAATCAATACCAAATCACCAGGTTCAAACCTTCTTTCAACAGTTTTCTTATCATACAAATTCTTAACCTGTAACTACAATTTGGCATTTTTTGAAGCTAATTCTCTTTTGGTTTCATCTAGTCTGATGAGATCTTCAATTCTCAACTGCATTTCATCATCTATATTATCATCATACAACTGAAAAAACTTATACATTTCCAATAAATTATTCTGAGGCACTCTTGCATGTATTCCATATACTAGGTCAAATGGTGCACAACCAATTGCCTTCTTCACAGTCACCCTATCAGCCCATAGAGCTAATGGAAACTTTGAATTCCATGCTCTCTTATTCTTTTCAAGAATCCTCAGGATTTTCATTAGGCTCTTATTAGATGATTCTACCTGTCCATTTCCTTGTGGATGATAAAGTGAGGAATTTGATCTCTGAATTTCTAGACCTTTGCAGAAATCTTTGTACTCAGCAGACCTAAAGCACATTGCATTATCACTGACTATTCTCTTAGGGAAACCAAACCTTGTAACAATATTATTTAGTAGAAAATCAATTACCACCTTACTAGTTGCATTTCTTGTAGGGATAGCCTCTACCCACTTAGTGAAGTAATCAGTAGCAACTAGTATCCAAGAATGTCCCCTACTGGACTTATTTGGTATTTCCCCAATGAAATCTATTCCCCACTATTGGAAAGGAGCTTGTACTTCTATTGGCCTTAAGGGCATATTACCTAAAAATTTAAGCTTACTAGAGAACCTTTGAACAGCATCACACCTCCTTACCAACTGTTCTACATCCTTGAAGATTGTGGGCCACCAGAAACCTACTCTCAAGATTTTATGAGTAGTGGTTTTACCCATACAATGCCCTCCACAAACTCCCTCATGCATTTCTTTCAACAACTTGTTAGCCTGATTCTCGTCAACACATTTCAAAAGTATGCAATCTAAATTCTTTCTATACAACTTACATTTCACAATTACATACTTGATGGCCTATAATTTCAATGTCCTCTTCTTATTGTCATCCATGTCTACTAGACATTTCATATTACTCAAGTAATAGATGATATCTTGATACCAAACACAATCATCCATATCACAAGTATAATCAATCATAGTTTGATTTATCTGATTTGCATCAAGATTGGATTGAGCCATCATTTTTTCCAATCCTTTTCCTCTAACCAATTTGGTAATTTGGATATCAATTTTGAATTCTTGGATCCTATTGATCCATCTACATCTTCTCCCAGACACCTCTTGCTGTGAGAAAATATCTTTGACTGCTGCACTTGGCACAAAGGCAATCACAATTTCTCCCATCACATAACACCTAAAATCTTTTACTGCCTTGACCAATGCATATGCTTGTTTCTCATTGATGTCATATTTCAATTTAGCAGCCTGCAAAGATTTACTAAAAAATGCAATAGGCTTCTCATAACCTTCCTTATTTTTCTGCAACAATAGTATGAAAAGATGCAAAGGAAAAGATATGCATTGGGATACTATAATCAAGTGCCTTAAGCACAGGTGCATCTTTAATAGCCTACTTGATATTCTTGAAAGCTTCTTTAGGCTCACCTTCCCAATTGATAGCAGATCCTTTCTTCAACATCTTGGATATAGGCCTAGTGACCTCAGCAAAGTTTGTTACAAATCTTCTCAAGAAGTTTACCTGACCAAAGAAGGACTGAATTCCTTTGATATTCTTTGGTCTCTGAATCTTATCAATGGCTTCCACCCTCTTAGGATCAATTCTAACTCCTTGCTTGCCAACCAAGTGGCCAAGAAACTTACCCTCAGTGACACCAAAAGAACATTTCCTTGGGTTTAATGAAATGCCATATTCCAAAGCCCTCACAAATATTTTCTCTAAATGAGCACAATGGTCTTCTTCCTTCTTGGAATAGGTAGTTAAATCATCTTGATAAACAGCAAGGAAATCATTAATAAAATATGAAAAGGCAACATCCATTGCCCTCTGAAAAGTTGCACCAGCATTTGTGAGACCAAAAGGCATTCTCACATAAACATATGTCCCCCAAGGTGTAGTGAAAGCTATCTTGAATTTTTTTGATTCTTTTACAATCACCTAATTGTAACCAGAGAAAACATCCATCATAGACATCAATTCAAATCCAGTTACTCTCTGCAACATAGCTTCCATATTGGGCAAACAATAGTTATCCTTCAATGAGCTGATGTTCAAATTCCTGAAGTCCACACAAAGTCTGATGTCACCATTCTTCTTCCTAAGAGGGACAAGATTTGACACCCATGAAGAATGCCTAATGGGCTTGATAATTCTAGCATCTCTTAGCTTCATCAATTCTTCTTGCATCTTTTAGCTTCATCAATTCTTCTTTCATATTGGGTGTCAAAGTAGGATTAATAGGCCTTTGTTTTTGCCTAAAAGGTTTAGCATCTTCTTTCAAAGGAATAATATGCTGAAATAAGTCTTCTTTATAAACCTTCAAGTCATCATATGACCATACAAAAACATGCCTAAATTTCCTTAATAATTCAATCAAAGATCTCTTTACTTTATGAGACATGTCCTTACCAATGTACACCTTCTTAGGTGTTTCTTGTGTTCCAAGATTTATCTCTTCTAAATCCATGTGATCTTCCCTTTTACTATCCTTCTAAACTTTGTCCTAGTTATCAAACACAGTCTCAAGAACAACAAGTCCCTTAGGAACCTTGTTAGTTTTTAGTTGAATAACTTCATTACCAAGGACAACTTCCTTTCCTTCTATAGTTTCAATTAGAGCTGAACAATCTAATTCTTGACCATGATACTGATCTTCACAACTCATAAATTTCAAGATGTCTTGGTCATCCTCAAAGACTTGCCAATTCTCAACATTATTTGGTATACTAGGCCTAGTCTAAATTTCAACCTTAGAGAGGCCAGCAAAAGTAATATCATTGGGATTGATTGCTATATTGGCTAAGAAATCAGCCATCTTATTATTACTTATGTCCTTCCATTCAATATTGAAGGCATAAAAACATTCAATCAAATCCCACACAGCATTCCTATATTGTTTCAACATCTTTTTCTTGGAAGCATACACTAACCTGACTTGGGACACCACCAATTCAAAATCCTCAATAACCTTTATGCATCTAATTCCATGCTTTTGTACCAATCTCAGTCCTAACAACAATGCTTCATATTCTGCTATATTATTGGTACAAAAGAAATTCAATGTGAAAGAGAACTTGTAAGTGTTTCCATCAGGAGAGATGAGTAGAATACCTACCCCTACTCCATCTTTGCAGCTAGTACCATCAAAGTACATCACCCACAAATCACCCTTCACAGATCTAGCATTTACCTCGATAGAGATAGATGGTAACATAGATTCCTTTTCAAGCACAAGGATTTCTGCCATGAAAGCATTTATATCAGTATCCACAAAACATGTAGTTTCATTGTCAATATTTATTTCAATCATGTGGCATACTCTTGGCTCTTGATCAATCTTGATAAACTGGTCATCAATCTTGAAGGTTGCATAAGACAAGTCACATTGTAAACTTCCACCCATGGCAGCACTCCATCTTCTAGATAATAGCATCCCATAATGAGGAGGGATGTCCACCACCAAAATAGTCATTGTTAATTCTTTCTCTAGATAAGCTGCCAACCTATAGGGCATTATATTTATAGTCCCAATGACTGGTACCTCTTTTTTATCCATTGCACAACATCTACCTTGGACTGTATCAACTTTAAGGCCCAACTTCTCCATAATTTTGAAAGGCATGACAGTATTAGAGGCACCAGATTCAATCATAAAATTTCTTAACTTCATTCCATTCACAAGGACACTCAAAAAGAATGGATTTATGTTCTCAAAGCTGGCATTGATAGAACTATCCAAGTATATAGGTGGAATTTGAGATTCCAATCCCTGAGCCTATACTCTTTTCAAAACCTTAGCTTGAGATTCGTTGCATGCAACATCATTATGATGAACACTATCTACCCATGCAATAGCTCTATCTTTATGTTTAGGGATCCTCAATAGTTCTAACAAAGGAACCTTAATAGTTATTTGAGATAATACAACTAACATATCAACAGGAGCAGAGGGAGGGATCTCAATCTGCACTGCCTTAGTATCCTTTTGCTTATTTGATACATTAGTTGTATTGGTGACTTTCATCTTTTCATCTTTAGCCATTGTGTTAACTGGCTTCTCTATCTCATTAGAATTTTTTTCAACTCCAACTCCCTTAGGTTCCCATTTCTTACCTTTTACATTCTTGAACCTTACCATATGATCATTTTTTTATTTACTCTCACCTGGTTCTCCAGAGTTGGTGTTCTTTATGAACATTCCTATAGCTTTCCCATTTTTATCTCTTGCCATCATGCCTCTAGTTTGCACTTGGGCAATCATTTCTGCAGTAATTCTATCCATCTCTTCTCTTGAAGGTCTTCTTAAATTCACTAGCTCAAAGGAAGAGTTCATGTTACATGTCTTCTTATCAATGTCATCATTATCAGAAAAAACCTCTTGATGGAAAAGTGCTTGATTGTCTCTCTTTGAGAATACATCTACTTCTTCATCAATATCAAAATCCTCTTCATATCCTAAATATGAAGTTTCCATATTGCACCCAATGTCATCATGGGCCTCTTCCTGATCTAACTCTTCATTGCTATCATCTTGATATGCTGACATGGATTGTGCAACCACACAATGTTCTACAGAATGAGGGGACTGGCATGCTGTGCACCATGGTGTATCCTCTATAACATTTATAGAAGATTTTTGTAAAGGATCAGGGACAAATCTGTCATCATTATTTCTTGCAGCAGGGACAATAGGCTTGTCATCCTTCCATTGGGTGTTGTAGGGATAATTCTACAATCTATTCTATCTATTGAAAGTATTTTTGAAGTGAGGTTTGGTTAATGGTGTATGATTGACATTAGGTATCAACATATTTGATATATTGTCTTCTTTTTTCATAGCTCCTTGTTGCAGTGATGTATTTGACTCTGTTGCCCATCGGATATGGCATTGGTCTATGAGAGACTTAGGGTATCTCATGGGTCCTTTCAACCCAACATAATTCAATGAAATTAAATACATTTTCCCTTCATGTTGGTACTAGTAGGAAGTTTTTTTTTTTCTTCAAACTCATTCTATGCAAGTGGGCTATTGCATAAGATTTGTGATTTTATTGGGGTACATGATATCTAAAGGGGTTTGAAGACTATTCCACAATAATCTATCTATAGGCCTATTGTTTTTCATGAGATGTTTTGAGTGTGTAGATAAGGCAATACCCACCTGAGTGATGTGGAGCTCAAAGAAAAAGGAGGATTCCTTTCAATCCTCATCTATTGGACTATTTTCTTGTCAAACTTGAGTGCCTACCCTGAGAATCAAGCCCATCCATTGATTCAAGTTTGGTCCTACAAGGAAGAGCTCCAACAGAGTAGATGTAAATGAAGGATATTGCACCCTAGTAGTATAGGTAGACACCCAAAAGATGGTGGACATGAGCTCACAACACTTAACCATTTTGTATGAAGACTGAATTTGAAGATAATTTTGACAAGGTTTTGACACAAGATGAAAAAGACTCAAATCGATAAATCAGAAGGCTAAATCAGACTCAAGAGACCACTTTAGGAAAATGAATGGATTCATTCTATTTTCTTCTTTTTTCCTGACACAATGATTTGTTTAAAAGAATCTAGAAGTAGGCTGTAAAACTGGATTTCTAGCAATTTGGACAAGTTTCTGGCAATTTTTTAAAAATTCTCATACGACTTTCTACAGGCTCATATGATAGTGGGTAGGCTCTAAAATAACAATTGAAAAGACTCATACAACAATTGCAAAGCTTGCATGATAGTTGCTAGCAAATTTTGACTTTTTGCTGGTGTTTTCTGACAACTCTTGTACGATAATGTACAGGCTCTCATACGACAATACAAGGGTTCTGATATGACAATTCTCAAAACTTGTATGACAATCTGATCCTGTGTGATAACTTTTGACTCTAGAAAGGAATTTTGTGTCAAACTTTGCAATTTTTTAGTTTTCAAAATCAGTTTGTTTGTAATATTTTCTATGTTCAGGTTTGTAGATTTGTGTAATAGTTTAGGATCGTTCATTCTCAAAGACCAAATAGATAGCAAACATGCAGAACAGCAAGCAAAGGGAAGCAATCAATCATCTAAAAATAATGAACAAGGGAAAAAGTAACCTTGTGCATGAATAAGCAATAGTGACTTAATGTGCTAATCCCTAGGAATGCTACTTGTGTATGTTCCAAAAAGTTTTTCAATAATGCACATAGTCCTAGAAAATGAAAAATTGGCCTCACTAGGGTTTGTAGTAATGGTCTAACTCTGCAAATTTTGTGATCTCAAGAGGGTGAACTCCAATCCAGGTGCACTGGGGTTTTGACACAGTTTGAGAATTTAATCAATCAGAAGCTGTTAGGGAGATCTGACAGCCCAACAAGAGACCACACCTGTGAAGATTTCCTCCACAAGGACATTTATATAGCGGTTGTTGCTACCACAATGAGAATGGCTATTACCACTTAAGGTTCCATCCACATGGTTGACCCAATTAAGGAAATTTCCACTATGGTTAACCCTCTCTAAAGGTGACTCACAAAAGATACCACAGGGGGACTAGATCAGGTTCAAGGATCTAGGTTTCTAGTACTATCCAAAATGGAAGTAGAGCATAATCCCCTAGCCTCTTCACTTCACCAAAACAAAGTAGATAGATTAATCTGACACGCTAAGACTAAAATTATCTCACCAAAATTTATGATGTCAACAACTTATGGTCTATCAATCCCTTCGGAGAGAATGTATCGATCAAAAGCTAAAGACTCAAAAATCTAGTAGAACGCAAGATAATCCCAGTATCCTCCCTACCTACAAGGGGATCCTTCATCAAGAAGAGCTTCACATGCATGAACAAGAAAAAGAATCCCAATCTCTCAAGATCATCCACAAATAGTGTTCATAGGGCCTATTTACTATGTATAACAGATATGCAGAAAGAAAATCTATGTTTGTTTTATAGCCCAAAAACTGAAGTCTGTGATATGAAAGCAAGAAAAGTCACACAAGCTTGACACAAGAGAGGTTCATTTTATATCCAAAAATGAAGTGTTCTCAGATGCAATAGAATACCTGAGTTCCTCACAATGCGCTTAGTATATTTTACCTGTTTTAGCAATTTTTGAGCATTTATCTTCTATCTTTTGTACCCATAGGATGTACCTGCACCTGCACCTGCAAACCACTGTTATGAAAAACTTACCTATTCTTGTACATGAAACCCAATTTTATAAAAATTCATCAAAAAAATAAACACACCTTTTCAACCCCACATGGTAGAAAATCAAATTAGTCAAAGATAATGTGTCATTTGATAATCAAAAAACCTGTTGTCATAAAAAATTAGATTCTGACCAGTCTGTACTAAATCAATCATAACTTTTGAAAATCAAGACAAAATTAATTCAAAACAATATAAAATAAAAGATAGCTCAAATACCTTTCCAAAAATATAAATTTCAGATCTGTATGATGTCATATGTGCATGTACCAATAAAAACATTAGTCAAATTTCATAAAATCAGGTTCTGACCAGTCTTTACTAAAATGATCATAACTTTTGCAAATCAAGACAAAATTAATCCAAACCAATGGAAAATGAAAGCTAATGAAAATACCTTTTCATAAATTTAAATTTAGGATCTATATCATGTCATATGTGCATGTACCAATAAAAACATCAGTCAGATTTCATAAAATCAGGTTCTGACCAGTCTGCACTAAAATGATCATAACTTTTGCAAATCAAAACAAAATTAATCCAAACCAATGTAAAATGAAAGATAACTCAAATACCTTTCTAGAAATATAAATTTTGGATCCGTATCATGTCCTATGTGCATGTAACAATAAAAATATCAGTCAGATTTTTGGAAAAAAAGCCTAGAAATTTATCACAAAATTCATAAAAATTAACCTTGTGGTCGTGGGTTTGAGAATGATAGAAATTTGATAGAATAGAATAGAATGGAAACCAATTTTAGGGCTCCATGGTGGGTGCCAAAAATGTGTGTGTGAAAATTGTACCTAGCTGCTAACACAACACTTCAGTAAAACATTAGAGGTTAGCAAAATCAAAATCTACAAATAAATGAAACTAAGCTAACTGGGTGATTTACTGCCTTCTAGTAGGTGCGAGTATGGTATTCTCAAATTAGACCAAGATCAGTGACAATGAAACACCTAAACAAATGATTTAAAATGATGAAAGCAATGAAATATGAATGCAAATTAATCCTTTTTTTTTTTTTGATGCAATTAGATGAAAAACTTGATATGAAACTAATCTAGAATGAATTGAAATGATGTGCATTTAATCTAAAAATGCTATGAAGATGAATGCAAAAGTATGCAAAAGCTATGAAAAACTATGAAATGATCTCACAAAATTGCCTGTTGCAAAAGCTTTTTTCTTCAGTTATAAATCCACCAGAGTAATTGTGCAAATTCGAGAGATGATTCGTGAAGAGATGAGCCTTGATTTTATATAAATCCAAGGCTTGAGGATGCATTGAAAAAAGCCATAAATCACTCTTGATAAACTCAGGTTGATTTTTGAGTTAACAAGAAATTAAGAATAAATAAACTCATAAAATCGTACAAAAGTAGTTTTTATCTCAAAATAGAGTTTTAGTTCACTTTTTCAACTCATCATTGTATATGATTGAATGTGGACCTCTAAATTTAACACATACGCAACATAGTCATTGTTCCTATGATCAAATTATGGAAAAGAATATGAATTATTCAATCCAAAATTTGTGAGGAAGTGACTTGTTGCCTCCTATGTAGGTGGGGTGTTTAATTGCTCTCAGATTGGAGAGCCAACAACCATAAGACCAACACTACAATGGAGGATTTTAAAAGCATGAAGATGAACAAATATGAAAGTAAACTAAGATGAATGCAACTTAATCTAAATGCTTAAAATAGATATGAAATGCAGATTTTTATTTGATTTTGAAATAAAGATGATATTAGACTAAGAACAAGTAAACAAATGTAATCTAAATGTGAAATGCAATTACACTAATATGAGAAATTAAACTAGTTGCAAAAAAATCTTGACATTCAATCAAAAATTCGCTATAATAAGGATGCTCTCCAAATTCCTCCTTGAATGAGAAAAAGAGGTTCATTAAATAGACCAAGCCAGAAGAGGAATGAAGAGTTTCTTGATTCAAAACAGTGGACTCTTCATTCCTAATTGAGACAAAAAGACAATGAATTATTTAATTAAAAGAATGGAATTTGCCACATGTGGGGAGGTGACCTTTCGAGTAATTTGAATTATTAAATTCAAATAAAGAGGTGTCCATTCAATTAACTAAATATTTATTAATTCCTTTCAAGGCTATTTAGCTAATGGGGTGGATTTAATTTAATTAAAAAGCAGTTAGGACTTTATAATTAAATTAACTTATCATAGAGATTATTTAGCCAAATAAAGTCTAGGACTTAGGAATTAATTTAGCATTTGATTATTGCAATTTATGGTCTTTGCAACTGACATCAAGTCAAATTAAGTCAGGTAGGAGAGAAAATTGCCTAGTGATATAGGACTTTGATGACATAGAAAATTGAAGAAATGCACCAAAATTGATTGAAATGATTAGGTGCCAATTTTGGGGTATTACATTTGCCCCTCTTTGAATTGATGTGCGAACAATGCGTTGATTCAAAGAATAGTTTGAAGTGACAGATGATGAGAATTTCCATAGTCCAAGTTAGATTGCGAAGACAACAGTCTTAGAAGAGAACCGGAATCGGGGTTAGATTGCCCCAATACCAATTGATGAAGATGCAGATTTAGGACTATCTCTAAATTAGGGTTAGATTGCCCCAATAGGAAGCATAGTCCTCTGAGACCTGGGTTAGATTGCCCAGATAATGGTCTAAGAGAGATTTTAAGAGCCATCTCCAGAATGAAGCTTGACTCCCAGGGATTAGGGTTAGATTGCCCCAATACCTAAAAGATAGATGATGAGATAAGAAGATGTGAGACATCGAGATGCCCCAAGCAATGAAAACTAATGATTCAGATCAGACTGATTCAAGAATTGATTGGACAAGATTCAATGATGCAATCATCTTGCCCCCTCGGGAGAAAAATCGAAAGATGACATGTTAGAAGATGATAAACAACCAGAGATTGTAGAGCAAAAGCAATTAGACTAGATTCGCGAAGCTGCAGAAGTGAATCAGAGCAAAGCAGAGGTCTTGTTGACCAAATTTGACTAGGTTGACCATGGTTGACTAAATTTGACTTAAGTTGACTTTGATGAGAAGAAAAGATCTCAAGAACATGATGCAAAGATGAGGATCTGACAAGAAAATGATGCCAAAAGGTTGACTGCACAAGCATCCAATCCCAAAGGATCAAAAAATTTAAAACATGATTTTGAGCTATCTAGAGATGTCAAATTTCAATTTCAATCTCGAAAATGGATTCAGAACAATTGATTTAGCCAAGGGTGCAATTTTTGCGCAAAATGGAGCACTTTTAAAAATGAGGTCAAAAACTATATAAGCCCTGGAGGGGTCACTTTCAAATCATTATTCACCTTCATCTTCTAGTGATTCTGAGCTCTGACATAGAGAAATGGAGGGTCTTCCATTGCATACACACTGATTTGAGCATTCCTGATGACATGCCTGGCCACCAGAGTATGACGCACCTGTAAGTAGTCGATAAATCTCCTTGCATTTCAATTCGTACAGCTTCAAAAGTCAAAGTAGGATAATTGAGTCTAGTTTAGGAACAATGTTTGGAATTTTGCGTGAGAAATTAGTTATCTCACATGAGAAATTAGTTCTCTCACGTAGAGGTAGGTTCCCTTTCGTGTGAGCTTTCAGTTTCCTTGCGCGAGCTAGCGTGGATCTTGTCGAAAATCTCGCGCAAGCCAAAATCTGGTTTTGCATGCGAAAAAGTAGTTTTCTCACGTGAACAAATAGTTTTTTCACGTGAAATACTATTTTAGAATTTTCACTTTGTCCAAATTTTGCCAATTTTGCATGAAATCAGCCAAGTAAAGTACTATAGAGTCTTATCTTAGGATAGATGCTTTGCTGTAGTTGTTGTTGCAGTGTTGAAAACCATCATGATTGAGGTACTGACCCAGTGTCATCACTTGCTTTGTAGGTTGATTTTCCAAATGTTGCATTCCGGTCACACCACCCTGTCCTTACTACATTAGTTCAAAGACTTACAGATGCTGAGAGTGCTCACATTGACACTCTTGGCTTGGGATATTTGCGTGATATACCTGACATTTGGGTAAATTATGGCCTTCTTACTACACTAGTAGAGCATTTCCATTCGGAGACAAACACATTTCATTTTTCTATGGGGGAGATGACAGTGACCACTGAGGATATATATAGGATCTTGCGGATACCCATTCATGGTACTCGTGTTGAGTACAATACACAGTCACAGCAAGGTATAGTGGCCTTGAGGACTATCTTTAGGGATGATCTTGTGATGGGCCGAGCCATCTCTTGGGAGGATCTGATGCGTAGATACGGTGGTGCGCATCCATTCTAGGTTATTTTGGTAATGTTTTTGAGCTACTACCTTATACTTGATCGAGGTCAGCATGGACTAGAGTGTGGCTGGGGTACCATGCTATAGAGGATGTTGGATAGACCAGCTGTGAGATTTGGATGGGGAGAGTGTATGCTTGCACATATGTATCATGAGATGCATGAGATTGTTTACCGAGGTGCGAGGTCGATGGCGGTAGGAGTCTTCATTTTGTAGATCTGGGCCTGGGAGCACCTCCCTGTTTGTAGACCTATTTTTCATGATACTCGACAGGTGCTGGAGCCTTACATATATAGGTACTCAGGTGTGATGACCCAGCCCATGCTAGGTAAGACAAAGCAGTGGAGGGCACAGTGGATGATATGGCTACTGTAGTTTGGAGACCCTAGGTAGCTACTAAGCCCTGGGATGATGCTCAGAGAGAGTTGGCTACCATGTTTGTGTCACGTCCATTGATTGGACATACCATTCTTACCATTGAGAGATTCCTTGTTACATAGGAGTACTACCCCTACACTCGCTTCTCCAATGAGGAGAAGGGGTGGCATGCATGATTAGATCCAGGGTGGTGCACTATAGAGGCACACATCTTGCCAGCATGATGGGACTACATGGTGGGTGTTACCGATGCAGGAGTGACACCTGTGTACAGGGATCAACTGATCACATGACCTCATCCTAGATTTATAGATCCAGTTGGTGCAGGAGCACAATAGCAGCCAACGTAGCAGCAGCAGGCACAGGATCAGCAGGCACAGGTAGAGCAGCCTATACACTAGTAGGCTGCGCAGCAGTAGGCACCATAGTAAAGACCTAGATAGAGAGTTTTGAGGCCTTGAGCAGGATAGGTGAGCATCCAAGCCAGGACCATGAGTTCAAATCCAGGAGCTAGGAGTAGTGGGACCCAGCAATGATTGACGAGATAGCAGACAGAGGACACATCCCAGCAAGTACCATAGGGGATGATACCAATATGCCAGACATTACAGCTAGAGTAGATATAGTATAGTTATAGGAGGCTCTTAGGAAGAGCCATGAGAGAGTATGATAGATGCAGCATGAGCATGATGATTTTCACATGCGTGTTATCCGAGAGGAGACCCGAGTAGCGGATAGGGATGTAGAGATCAGATAGCTACGGGCTAAGTTGGTACATTCGAGGTTAGAGACAAGATATGAGGCTGCCCAGGTAGCTTACTACTATGCGGCATATTGTGGAGCTATTCCAGATATATCAGAGCAGGTGCCTCCATTTGTCGAGTATGCTGGAGCTCCACAGCCATCTCCTCTAGTACCTCCACAAGCTCCTCCATAGGCTCCCATGCCACCACCTTAGAGACCGATACCACCTTCTCAAGGACCGATGCCACCTCCTCAAGCCTCAGCATAGTAGGCTCCTAGACCTCCACCCCCTCCCAGTGGGAGTGGATCTTGATTGTATTATAGCTCATTTTTGATACTGTGCTTGAGTAGCACCTCTCTTGTATATGACATTTGGATTGAGAGATATATATATGAGATCAATGATTTTTTTGATATCATTGTACTTGTTGTATATTGCTTGGATGTATGATGTTTATGAGACGTTCTCCTATATGCTTTAGATGTATGAATAGAAATGTATGCAATGCAGTGATAGATAGATAAATGTGAAATGTATGATTTATGCTTACAGTGGATGCACATGTTTATGTAGATGCAATGAGTTTATGGATGTAAATGGAAATGAAATGCAATGGATATAATGTATATGGTACTAATCATCTCATGCAGGATTGTAGCAATATATAACAGGTACTAATCAAAAGATAGATATGTTTGAGGATCGACAATGAGGACCGGACACTTGTGGAACCAAGAAGAACCCGGGTCAATAGATGAGAACCTTTGATGAAGACAATTAAGAGAGCAAATAAGACATCGTCTTAAATTCAAGCTGAGAATGCAAATGCAAGCCTAGAAAATGCAAGCCTAAGCTAAAGATGCAAGCTTAAAATGAAAATGCAAACCCTAGGACTTGGTTGTTGGACTCATCATATTTATCATCATAGAGCATTTCAAGTTTAGATAATCACCAGATGTCATACAATCCTCACTAATATCGCTATCATGAGAATATGAATATGACATAAGTCTTAGGTTTGTTGGAATAAGATGTAAGCATTAAGGCACAAGAAGCTAGAATGACCTGAACACCTATTCCTTTTAATCTAGCAAGTTAACATAAGCATTAGAGCATAGATGCTAGAATGACCTGAATGTCTCTTGCGACAAACACAACAAACATGCAGGAGTTCCTTCTTTTGCCAAAGATTGCTCACAGTGACCCTTATGTTCACTTAACAAGACGAGCATTTACAATTTCACCAGTAGTAGAAAGAAGTCCCTCAAAAGACAAGGAGAAGAACCAACCTCACCAAAGCATCCATATAAAAGGAGTCGAGGTACCCATGGCCATCCAATACGAGATGGAGGCTCTTACAGATAGACACCCCTCTTGTATGAATTCTTTGGATCATTGGAACTAAACCAACAAATAGAAAGCAAAGAAAAAGAAAAGCAAACAAACAAGCACTCAAAGAAAACAAAGCTCAACATACCTCAAAGGAACACACATTTACTTTTAGTTTCAATTTAAGTTCATGTTCAAGTGGATTGAAGTTGATTTGAAAAGATAACATTTGAAGCCTCGACAGGATAACGACAGCAAGTAGACACGGTGAGAATCACTGGTGACCATTGCAAGAGACCAAGTCTCAAGAAAATATCAGAAAGCTAATGAAGTATCAACAGGAAAACACAGTGAGAGCCACTGGTGACCGATACGAGAGAGATCCTCAAAGCGAGAAATCTCATAGATACTAGCGAAACATCAGCAGGCAAATGTAGTGAGAACCACTGGTGACTGATGCTCAAAAAGAGTTTCTGAAAGTGATAGGACAATGCCCCCTAGACCAGGCAGGTGCCCCCAAGTGTGAACTAGTTCCAATCTATGAAGAGTCGAGCAAAATCTCAAAGACACTGAAAGAAAAGGCATGAGCTAGCACACTAAAGCAAGAAACCAAGGAAGAAAACTAAAGTTGGAAAGCGGGAAAACAAACTAAAGCAGGAAAGGAAGGAAACTAAGAGCCAAGCGATGCTGAGATGAGATGCAGCTTCAGGAAACAAGAGGTGCCTGTTTACTAGGTTTTCACCATCTTGGCAGAGATTCTATTTTTTCTACCATGACGCCTGTTTACCAGGTTTTCATCAATGGCACATTTTTCAATTTTTCAATTTTTTTGTACTTTTCTCTTTTTTTTATTTTTTTGTATTTTTTTGAATATCTCATTTTTTTGTATTTTTGATCTTTTCATTTTTTTTTGTATTTTTCACATTTTCATTTTTTTTGGTATTATCAAGGTGCCTATTTACCAGGTTTTCACTAGGATAATAGATACATCAAATCGCCTATTTGCCAGGTTTTCACTAAGATGATCATTTTTTCAGGACATTTTGCAATTTTTAGGATTTTTTGCAATATATCAATTTTTAGGATTTTTTTAGGATCAATAAGTATGTACATGAGCACACTGAGACTGTCAACTATAGAACTTCTTCAAATGAAGAGTGTTGATAGGCTCTTTGAGTTGCTCTCCTTCAGTGGTGGAGAGGCGGTAAGCACCAGATCCAAATGTTACAGTAATAATGTATGGACCAAGCCAATTTGGTTCAAACTTTCCTTTCTGGACTCTCTACTGCCGATTCTTGGGATTCTCCCTCAAGACAAGGTCACCCACTTGGAATTCCCTTTGTCTGACTTTCTTGTTATATGTTTTTGACATTCTCTTTTGATATGCTCGAAGATGATTGAATGCCACCCTCTGACGTTCATCTAATAGTTCAAGCTCTTGTAACCTAGATATTCTGGTATCTTCATCAGTGATGAGGCCTTTCAGAGAGATTCACAATGTCAAAATCTTAACCTCAATTGGCAATACTGCTTCTGCCCCATAGACTAAGGCAAAAGGAGTGGCTCCCATTGGTGTTTGGATACTTGTTCTGTAAGCCCACAAAGCCAAATTAATCTAGAGATGCCAATCTCTACCAAATTTATGAACTATTATGTGCAAAATTTTTAGGATTGTCTTATTAGAAGCTTCCGCTTGTCCATTACCCTGAGGATAATAAATAGATGACCAATGTTGAATGATCCTGAATTTAGTGCATAAGTCTATCAAATTCTTGTTCTTAAACTATCCCCCATTGTCAGTGATAATAGATGAAGGTACACCATATCTACAAATAATATAGTTCAAAATGAACCTAGCAATAGTCTTTCCATTAGCTACAGTCAGAGGGACTACCTCGACCCATTTGGTAAAGTAATCTGTAGCAGAGATTATGAATTTATATCCTCTTGAAGAAGAAGGATGTATCTAACCAACCAAGTCAAAAGCCCATTGTTGAAATGGAAAAAAACTAATGAGAGGACTGAGCTCTTTGGCAGGAGCATGGATTAGATTCCCATGATATTGACACTGCTTGCAAGTCTTGACATATTGGACAGCTTCTTTTTCCATATTCGGCCAGTAGTATCCAGCTCTAATAAGTTTACAAGCTAACGTCAAACCACTCGAATGAGAGCCGCAAATACCTTCATGTACCTCAGCTAATGCACATTTGGACTCATCAGGTTCTAGACACCTAAGGAGAGTACCATCTAAACCTTGTCTATACAAGTCATTTGCTATGAGGACATACCGTGAAGCAGTATGAATGAGGTGACGTTTCTCATTCTGGGTATAAGTGTCAGGGATAATTTGGTCCCGAAGATAAGAGTAAATATGGTGGTAGCAAGATGAGTCATGTCCAATGACTGAATAGATCATCTTGGATTCAAGATTGTCATAGGTAGGGTAGCATAACGTTTCCACCAAGAATTCATGCCTGAAGTCATTTTCTAGCATTTGTAATATTGAGGCCAAAGTAGCCATAGCATCAGCCACCTTATTATTTGTTCTTGGAATCTGCTGGAAGGAAATATCTACAAAGTATAACTTAAGATCATCCACCATTCTTTTTTAAGGTATTAGCTTGTCATCCTTTGTTTGATATACATTATTAACTTGATTAATGATCAATTGAGAATCTCCAAAGACCTTGAGCTCATATATACGCCATTCAAGGGCTAATTTCATACCATTGATAAGAGCCTCATATTCAGCTATGTTGTTGGTACAAGGAAACATCATTTTGTAGGCCTTAGGCAATGAATAGTGTTGAGGTGTTATAAATATAATACCTACACCTGATCCTTGTTGAGTGAATGATCCATTAAAAAACATGCTCCAAGATTGATGTGTGAGATGCATAATGGAGTCATCTAGAAATTCAATGCTCAAAGGCTGGTGATCATGTAGAGGAGCCTCTACCAACTGATTAGTGATCACTTGTCCTTTAATAGCTTTCCTTTCCACATATTCAATATCAAACTCACTAAGGATCATGACCCATTTAGCTAATCTACCCATGAGGGAAGCCTTGCTTAATAAGTATTTTCGCGGGTCAATTTTTGCAATAAGCTTTGTAGTGTGAGCCAACATATAATGTCGCAATTTTTGTGATGCAAACACTATAGCTAGACAAGCTTTTTCAATAGTAGAGTAGTTCTTTTCATAGGACACCAATGTTCTACTAATGTAATAAATAGCCCTCTCTTTATTGTTCTGATCTTCTTGAGCTAAGAGAGCACCCAAAGATGTGCTTGTGGCTAAAATATATAGTATAAGTGGCTTCCCATGGATAGGAGGCATCAAAATTGGTGGATTGGAAAGATATTGTTTTATTTGACTGAGTCCCTTGTCACATTCCTCTTTCCATTCATAGGTGACACCTTTATGCAGAGTTTTAGTGAACGGTTGTGACTTATCAGCTAGCTGTGAAATGAACTGCTGAATGGATTGCAACCTTCCTTGTAGACCTCTCATCTGACTTATGTTCTTAGGAGGAGGCATGTCCATAATATCTTGAACTTTTTCTAGATCAACTTCTATGCCTTTGGCTGAGATAATGTAACCCAAGAGTTTTCCAGAAGTGACTCCAAATGCACATTTCTTGGGATTAAGTCTAAGGCTAAACTCTTCCATGCGGTCAAGGATGGGACCCAAATATTCAAGGTGAGTTCTTCACTGCATACTCTTGGATAAAGTATCATCCACATAGTCCTCCATAGTTTTGTGCATCATATCATAGAAAATAGTAGTAACAGCTCTCTGATATGTTGCTCTAGCATTCTTAAGCCCAAAAGGCATAACATTCCAACAGAAAGTGCCCCAGGCAAATGTGAACGCAATTTTTTCTTGATCTTCTGGCACAATTTTAATTTGATTATAGCCAGAGAAGCCATCCATCAAGGAGTACATCTCATATCCTACTGTCATGTCTACTATTATATCAATATTAGGCAGTGGGAAATCATCTTTTGGACATGCCTTATTGAGATCTCTGAAATCCATACATACATGAATGGATTTATCATGTTTAGTAACTAGAACAATGTTTGAAATCCATTCAGCATAATCAATTGCTCTTATGAAACCAGCTTTAAGAAGCTTTTCTAGTTCAGCTTTAACCAAAAGTGCCACATGAGGGTGCATCTTTCGAAGCTTCTGCTTAATAGGTTTGACATCTAGTGCAATGGACAAATGATGCATGATTAGATTGGAATCCAATCCAAGCATATCAGAATAACCCCATGCAAATTTTATTTTCTTGCTTTGGAAGAATCTAGTGAACTCTTCTTTTTCTTCAGTAGATAATGACTGTGTTAAATGTATAATCTGTGGAGTAGCCTCCCTACCCAAATTCACTAGCTGTGTCGGTTCAATCAAAACTGATGATCTTTCTTGAAAATGGCTTGGTAGAGTATCAAGTATCTCATCCTTGGGCACCTTAGAGAGGTTTTCACCCTTAGATACATCTTTTATTTTGACTATTTTTGGCTCTGATACTACCACAATGTGGTTTTCACCATCAGAGCTCTTATTTTTTCTTTTTTTAATTTTTTGACTAAGATACTTGATATCCCCCTCTATCATGCTAACACTGTGTTTGCTAGTGGAAGACATTATAGGTTCAATAGCATGGAGGTAATAGGCTAGTTCATAATCATTCTGGAATGTAAGGACTTCATTGGATGCGAGAGGGGAGTTCTAGTTTATGAGATCAGGACGATGGAGTGAAAGGGAAGTAGTGGCTGGTTCAACTGCGTTCACGGTATAACCCTCAAAAGTGATAACAAGCAAGTCAAGACCTAGAGTGGTCTCATCCAAAGGAGTGTTCAAATCCCTATGAGATCCTACATCAGAAGTGGAAGACAAGTCGACATCTACAGTGTCAAATTCATGTGTTCTAGCGCTAGACGCTTCACCTACTTTGAGGAGTCTTTCATACACATGAATAGTATCTATTTCTACATCATAAGTGGCATCAAACAAAGATTCAAACTCATATTCATGTGAGTCCGTACTTGATGTATGAATTTCATTAGCAGCATCATTAGTCTCATTATTATCCCTTGTGTCATTGATAGCTTGCTGAAGTTGTTCTTGTTCATAGTATTTTTGAAAATATGGTGGCCTATATCACTCACATATAAAATTGGGATCATCATTTAGTGCTGCTCTCCATTCCTCATATGTAACTTGATGTACTGAAGAGGTTTTATCAAAATCAGCCTCAGAACAAGTGTCAGTATCAGTCTCTACCATATGAACAGGTATGATAGGCTCATCAGGTTCAGCAAGGAGTGCCGCAATATCCAGAGGGATAGGATATGGAAATGTATCCTCATCAGAGATGTTCTTTGGATTCACCTCTGAAGTGGTATCTTCAATTTCTTGTTCATGCTCAGGTTCAAGCTTGGAATCAGGCGTAGGGGCCGACATAAATTTCTTGGTCCCCAAATGAAAGGGAGTCTTTTTAAAGCCTAAGCTAGTAGTGTCCTTTGGGCGATGACCCATAGCTTCAATAGGCTTCAACAATCCATTATCATTTATCCCTATAGGACCATTCCCCTTGTATCCAAAGCACTTCATGATTTTGAAACCTTCACTATATGGTTCTTGTTCTAACTCTAGAGGAGTAGTTATTTCAGATATCTCCTTTCCTTTATAGATCCAAGCTTTGATAGCTCTTTCCTCATCTTCATCTTCTAAAGGTGTGGAGGCTCACACAAAAGTGCCATCATAGATTGTTTGAGGAGGATTATCAGAAAGTCTATGATTTTTAGAAGGTCTCCCATAAGAGCATGGAGAGGGAGGTAAAGCTACTAGAGATAGCATAGGTTCCATTTGATACTCTCCCATGCTTGTATCTTTAATTTTCAAAGTTTGTTCCATTTCTCTAAGCTTAGTATCATAGAACTCAGTGGAGTCCCTATTTTCTAGAACAAAACTATCTGTAGTTTGCATAAGAGTATTGCAAGAGAGGTTGGTGTTTGTAGGTACAGTGACTTTCACCCCATGAAATTGGAACTTGATGCATTGATGGTATGTGGATGGAACAGCCTGCATCTCGTGAATCCAAGGCCTACCCAACAAAATGTTGTATGCTAAAGGAATATCGAGCACTTGGAAATTAACATCTCTCTCAATAGGACCTATGCGGATAGGTAGCATGACTAAACCCTGGGACTTGCATTCTTCCTCATCATAAGCTTTTATGGTAATCTTCTTATGGGAGTCTATGCAATCCTCATCATAACCTAGCTGAGTGAGCAATTTAGCAGAACAAATGTTAAGACCAGCGCCATTATCAATAAGCACATGACGGACATGTTTGGGACCTATCATAACCTCTATGTGTAAGGGAGCATTATGCGAGTGGCTCAAAGAATGATCATCTTCCTTAGAGAAGGAAAAATAATGCGGTGAAGTTAAATGACCCACCATAGATTGGAACCAGTTAAGATCAAGATCCTTGGGAACATTTGCTTCAGCAAGGACTTTATCCAAAATCTGCCTATGAGCAGGTGAGATTTTTAACAACTCAAAAATAGTAATCTGAGCATTGGTTTGCTAGAGTTGATCTAAGATACTATAACTAGCAATGCCAGATGTGGGAGTCAATTTGGAAGCTTTGTTGGTAGAACCAGTGCTAGTCTTATCCATCATTTGTTTCAGAGAAACCTTATCTGCACTTTGTTTTGAAGTATCCTTGTCTACAGTTTGCTTTGGAGGATCGAGACCTTTCAAAACAACTCTTCCACGTGATCAAGTGACAACATTTGCACAATCTTGAGTTTGTTCAGATTCAGATGAATGAGATGTAGACCTACGCAAGATGAAAGGAATTCTAGGCTTGGGAGCATCACCACTCCCCTTAAAAGTGATCACATCACAATACTCAACTCCCATAGGTTCAATCATGTTAATGACATTATCAGTAGAAGTGTAAGTGTAAATCACCTTAGCATTGTTGTTCTTAGTTGTGGAAGACTCTCCTTTCTCATGAGGAGGAAAAGGATCCTTAAATGCCTGATGATCAGAATTCTTATTATGACAATCCACAACAACGTCACCGCTATCAATCAAATCTTGGACTTTATGTCTCAACTAAAGACAAGTGGACATCTTATGACCAATATTTTGATGATAGTCACAATAATCATTGTCATTCCACCAGTGAGGTCTTGGTTGTGGGTCATAAGTTCACTTTTCCAAAGGAGTAATAATCTGATTTTGTATGAGAGTTTTAAAGACTACATCAAGAGGCTCTCCCAAAGAGGTGAAATCACGCTTAGGTCGAGGAGCCCAAGGTTTGTTTCTAGAAAATCTTGAACTTCACTGATTATCTATTGTAGTCTTTTCAACATCCTTAGCCGCTTGTATGCTAGAAGTAAGATTAAAGACAGGCTTTGAAGGCTTTGCGGTGACATTAGCGACCACTCCATCATTTACCACCTCTCTATTCTTGGTTACAGACTTCCCTTTATCCTTGTTTGTTGAGAATCCTTGTTTATTGTCTTTATTCAGAGTTAATTCTCCCTTTTTAACCATAAAGGCTTCTATCCTCATAGCCTATTTGATCATGTTGTCAAATGTCAAAGGACCTTGTAGTTGTACTTGATATCCAAAGTCTAGAAGAAGATTGTCCAAAAAGATATCAAGTTTCTCAGATTCAGGCAATTTACGAGGATACTTTGTACAAAGTTGTCTCCACCTTTGGAGAAAAGACAAGAAAGGTTCTCCCTGTCATTGTTTCAAATTACACAAGTCATGAATGTTAACAGGGTTTTGGATGTTGGGAGAATAATGCTGAAGAAAAAGATTGGCAATCTCGTCAAAGTTTTAATACCAGGATGTAATCGACAAAACCATTCCATAGCTGGCCCACCCAAGCTACGGGGGAAGAGTCTCATAAGATACATTTGATCATGCATGAATTCCATAGATAGGGCACCAAAATCCCTTAGATGATCTTGAGGATCGGTTGTACCCATGTACTTGTCATATTTGGGTAACTCTACTCCTCTTGGAAAAGGAGGCATGTGAACATTCTTATAAAAAGGAAAAGGACATATACTCTCTAATGTAAATTGTTGCATGGGCTTATCCTTTTCTTTTGTTAGTTGAGTAATTTGATCTTGCATATTT
Organism: Chamaecyparis obtusa; assembly: GCA_027943335.1. Taxonomy (NCBI): domain Eukaryota; kingdom Viridiplantae; phylum Streptophyta; class Pinopsida; order Cupressales; family Cupressaceae; genus Chamaecyparis; species Chamaecyparis obtusa. The sequence continues at coordinate 29,326 of BSBK01000712.1, read as the reverse complement.
TGAATCATCTTTTGTAGCTTAGTGGTTTCAGTTTCTTCTTCTTTAGCTACAATAGTTTCCACTTGGAAATTCGGGGGTAGTTTGGCTCCTTGTTTAGCCAACTCGAGAAAATAATTTTCCTTATCTTCCAAAAGATTGATTTCCATCATTTTAATGAGACTCTTGTTAGCTTTCATAGCATTTATATCATTCTAAGTAATTACATCATCCTCGTTACCAAGAATCTCATATATGCTTGGTATTTGGTCTTGTTGATCATCCTAATTTTGATCATAAGGAGGAGGGTGATAGTTATGTGCTGCTTGTCGATCATCTTGAGTTTTTTTGTGAGACTGATCATCATTATGAGACTGATTGTGATGAGTCTAATTTTGGTCATGAGAAGATTGACCATGGTGTTGATTATGAGCTTGGCTATATTGGCCTGATTGAAGGTCAAATGGGTTCTTGGTTCCCATCTTGTCAAGATGAATCTATGCTGCAATTGAAGCTTCAGTAAAGTGATGAGAATGATGTCAAAAAGGTGCAACCAATGTAAATTTTGGTGTGTGAATACCTTCAAATGAATTACTATCTTCAGCGGGATCAATGGTTTCAATAATAGGTTCTGTCTGAGGAAATGATCTCCCAAAGCCACAAAACAATGAATTGTTTTGAAAATAGGAGTTGTCTTGTTCTTGGAGAGACAAACCAGATTGCGATTCAAATAAAGGATTAAAGAACTCTTGGAAAACCAGAGGAGATATTTGAGACAAGTTATCTTGTGGAGTGCTTAATGACGAATTTGAAGAATTCTCACAAAGTTCAGACTTCTCAACAAATCTGGAATGACCTATGTCTTGATTACGAGGTTTACTTTGATCTTGATCAGCATTCTGAATGGGATAAGTCTTGCCACTTCAAGTCATGAAAGTCATAGACAAAGATGTGACAAGCAAAGATTTAGGATAATGCTAGACTCTATCTCTAAGATGACATAAAAGAGATAAATAGCTAGAATAGCCAAGATGTGAGATGAACCAAGTACAAATCATCAAAAGAGGAGTGGCTAGAATAGCCGAGATAAGACTATCGCAACACAAGGTACAAAAGGCATAAAGAGATAAGATAAATAGATGAGAGACAACGCAAGTCAAAGTGAAGATTGATCAATTCCTAACTCGAGACAACCAATTTCTGATGGTAAACAATAGGGGAGCAGAAAAATAGAGCCCAGGCAAAAAGTAGACCAGATAAAAAGTCAAGCAGTCAACTTCAAATAGGTCTCTATTTCGGTAAACTATGTTACAGGTTCATGCGAGAAAACACCAGGCCACGTGAGAAAATACAAATTCATGTGAGAGAACACAGATCTTCACGTGAGAGAACAAATTCTTGCGCGAGGAAGTGCTCTGAAGCTGAAAGCTCGCGCAGGAAATAGGCAAAATTTGATAGTTTTGACACAATTTTTGAGGTTGAGTTTGAATTTTGAAGTACAATCTAAACTGATGTCTGATAGAAAATCCAGTTTCCTAACAGGTTTGCAAAATTGTTTAATCAACAAACTCATTTTAGGATTCCAAGCATTCATTTAAAGACACAATGGTTTAGATCAAGCACTTGTGAAGCAAGAAGTAGTCGTTAACAGTCCTATCAAGGACAAAGCAACTTGATAGCATTAGGGGAGTCTTTGTTTGATAATGTATGGACAATGTTTAAGACTCAATAACAGACACATAGCCTAGTCCTACAAAGAAAATGGTGAGAAGCCAAAACCTTTACCCCATTGCTTGAATGCATACATGCACCTCACACAGCCGTGTCACCCCCTAGAGGGCGCCCATGTTTTTGGTGTTTCCAAGGACTCAAAAGTGTACATTCAAAGGTTACCCTTGTAGCAGGGACCAGTGTTGCAACTGCCTCCAAACGTCTAGGTGTATGCCTATGATGGGAATGTACGGGAGAGATTCTTCCCCCTCCCTGCGCAAAGATTATGACTCCTTTCGGAGGTGAACCAGGTAGGCCACTAGCTAAGGAAGGTTTTTAATAGGCTTCTATTCATGTTAACCTTCGGTGCCCCTGATACAGGGTTGAGGCCTCACAGCCACACCAACACCTGAAAGTTGTACACCCCCGCAAGCAGGGCTCAGAGCGGTGCCGCTCAGTACAACAGATGGAGCCTTCTCAAGATGATAGTCAAAGTCTTGAGAAGGAAGCTAACATGGTTTGGGAGTCTTTAGACTCAACAAAACTTTCTTTATTATAGTGAGGTGGAATCATCGGTGATAGGTGTGTACTCACTTGGGTCATTCCCAGAGGTTCAATACCGGTAGGCCCTCTAAAGGTGACACTGGACTTGGTTTAGATTCGGGGGTCTGATTTTTTTATTCTCCCAAAGGGAGAAGAGCATACTTCTCTATCCCGTTTCCTCACCCAAACACATCAAGAAAGTTCATCACCAAGTTAGTTTCACCTCACCAAATCTATACGCTTTTGGGTTTCTGGTTCTCTCTCAAGGAGAGAAGAGCATAATTCCCTGACGAATAGTAGTGTTAAAGATTCGCTAACTTTCTCCACTTCCCCAAGAATTTTTCATATTAGTAAGATCATTAGAATTCTGAATTGATTCATGGTCATCACCTTCATGTAATGAAGAGCCAAAATTCCTACTCACTATCGAAATCCTCAAGAAATTTTAACGGAGCCCTATTTATACTATGTGAATAAAAGCAGGAAAAAGACACAACATTTTAGCAATCTTCGACTATTCATCCTGCAATCAATCCATTAGTATGTTTTCAAACTCTTTGACAAGCATCCTATAGAAACTGTTAATGTTGTAAAATATCAGAGAAATAAACAACAACAATTATCAGAAATTATCAGAAACTAGAAACAGGAAAGACAGAAATTGCAAATTTAACAACGCTGAGACCAATTCTCGCATGAGAAAGTACCAGGCTGCGCGAGAAAATACAGTATGCAAGGTGAGATAATTGAAAATTCGCGCAAGATAGTATAGGGACCGAGGCGAGATAACTAAAATTTCACGCGAGATAGTATAGGGACCGGGGTGAGATAACTGAAATATCATACGAGATAGTACAGGGACTGGGGTGAGATAACTGAAATCTCACGCGAGATAGTACCATAGGGGTAAAACTTCACGCGGCTTGCTCTAGATTCTCGCGTGAAGATCCGTACATAGACAATACGAACGCACGGCAAAGCAGAATTTACTTCCCAGAAAAGATTAAAAAAATGAGGCCAGAAATCCAATTTTCTGCCCCATGGTGGGTGCCAAAATGTATATGATTGAATGTGGACCTCTAAATTCAACACATACGCAACATAGTCATTGTTCCTATGATCAAATTACAGAAAAGAATATGAATTATTCAATCTGAAATTCATGAGGAAGCGACCTGTTGCCTCCTATGTGGGTGGGGTGTTTAATTGCTCTCAGATTAGAGAGCCAACAACCATAAGACCAACACTACAATGGAGGATTTGAAAAGCATGAAGATGAACAAATATGAAAGTAAACTAAGATGAATGCAACTTAATCTAAATGCTTAAAATAGATATGAAATGCAGATTTTTATTTGATTTTGAAATAAAGATGATATTAGACTAAGAACAAGTAAACAAATTTAATCTAAATGTGAAATGCAATTACACTAATATGAGAAATTAAACTAGTTGCAAAAAAATCTTGACATTCAATCAAAAATTCTCTATAATAAGGATGCTCTCCAAATTCCTCCTTGAATGAGAAAAAGAGGTTCATTAAATAGACCAAGCCAGAAGAGGAATGAAGAGTTTCTTGATTCGAAACGGTGGACTCTTCATTCCTAATTGAGACAAAAAGACAATGAATTATTTAATTAAAAGAATGGAATTTGCCACATGTGGGGAGGTGACCTTTCGAGTAATTTGAATTATTAAATTCAAATAAAGAGGTGTCCATTCAATTAACTAAATATTTATTAATTCCTTTCAAGGCTATTTAGCTAATGGGGTGGATTTAATTTAATTAAAAAGCAGTTAGGACTTTATAATTAAATTAACTTATCATAGAGATTATTTAGCCAAATAAAGTCTAGGACTTAGGAATTAATTTAGCATTTGATTATTGCAATTTATGGTCTTTGCAACTGACATCAAGTCAAATTAAGTCAAGTAGGAGAGAAAATTGCCTAGTGAGATAGGACTTTGATGACATAGAAAATTGAAGAAATGCACCAAAATTGATTGAAATGATTAGGTGCCAATTTTGGGGTATTACAATCATCAGATGTTGAGTTTAGAAAGTTAACAAATTGAAATTAGCAGTTGTTTTAAAGTTGATTGTTTTTCTGATTGTGCATGATTTAATATGAATTAATTTAATAAATAAAGTGATTTATTTTCCACTTAACTAATTTTGAATTAAAACAATTGATTTATGGGTTAATCAATTATTAAATCAAACTTGATTCAAAAACTATATTATTAAGAATTGACAACTGACTTTAATTAATTAAATAAGAATTTAATCAATTAGTCATAAGATTTATGATTTATTGTCAAAATTAAATAATACAATTTAGGAATAAATTTAATTAAATCTAATTAAATAATTAGGTGGCAAAATCAAATTTAATTAATTAAATATTTATCATATTCAGTTAATCAAATTTAGGATAAATATGATTTATCACCAAATAATATTTGAAATATGTTTAAAATAACTGATTTATGGGTTAATCAATTATTTTAATCAAACTTTATTCCAAAACTATATTATTAAATTTGATAATTTAATTTAATCAATTAAATAAGAATTCAATTGATTATTTTTAGCAAATTTGATTTATTGTCAAATAAAAATAATATTAATTAGGAATAAATGCAATTAAATCTAATTAAATAATTAAGTGGCAGTATTAATCTAATTAATTAAATATTCATCATATTCAATTAATCAAATTTAGGATAAATGAGATTTATCACCAAATAATATTTAATTAAAGATAATTAGATAAATTAGGAATAGTTAGGAAATATTCCCCGATGCAGAATTAGGATAAAATCAATTAGGGTTTTGATAACTTGATGTGCAGATGTGCCTTAGGTTAGGACTTTTGTGTTGATTTCGATCGAATTGTTGATGTAAGAGGTTAATGAACCTATAGCCCATTTTTGGGGTATTACAATAAGGCCTTTTCAGTTACAGCCACATACAAAGAATAATAATAAGGTTCAGATCCTCGATCGATCTACCTAACCTCAGAGTAATCTTCTCTCATCTCTTTGCTACACTTTACCCTCTCAGGGTTGCTCCATTCTTCTCTCTCCAAATTACAATCTCAAACCCTAAATATATACCCACTAGCCACCATAGGTCAGCGTTTAAACATTACATATCCCAAAGTAAATGTAATACACCTAATCATCCTATATCCAAAATAATTACATTTAATTATCTCATCAAACACGATCTAACAACCACCTCGGCCACACATAGTTCCACCTGAAATCCATGTCACACGCTTCCATCACTTAGAATCTTCTACTACAATCTAGATCTTGCCACCCTAACTATTAGAATAGGTACCATTATAGGACTAGACCCAAAATGTGAAACATTGATCACATAAGGATGTGCAATCCAAGATATAGGTCCACACAAGTTCCAACAACCACAATCCATGACCACACATTATAAAATCCAACAATCACCAACTGCATGATAATCTCCACTACAAACCCCAACACTAAACTGGTGACATGAAGAACACAACCAGTCAACAAAGATCAATCCATATCTCACAAACCATGCCACTTGAAGAGGTGCAATCACATACATAGCCTCCATGAATACAAAGTACCAAACCCTTTTCACTGTATACACCAAATAACCCCATAGATCTAATGCACAAAAAATCTTAGGAAATTGTTAGTCCTAAGATCAAATTATAGAGAGGGGAGGTGAATTAGTAATCAACCAATTATGCAACTTTTAAACTCTTAATCTTTTACAATAGCATTAACAATATTATCTTAATAGTAGAAAATAAAAATCATAACCATAATCACATCCACATAATAATGAAACACTTGACATAGAGATTTATATCATGGAAACCCAAATCAAGAGAAAACTACAGTGGGAATTAGTACCCACTAAATGATGTACTCTTCTGAAGTACACCCTATGAGGAGATTAACATTGTTAGAAGTTTACAATAACATTGTTGGGTGCTACCTGGTTAAGGGATTTATCTTAGGCCTGTTAGGAGTAGTCTTGTTAGAGTACTTAAGACATAATCTAATGTGTCACCCTATTAAAGGATTTATAATAGAGACCTATTAGGATCCACCTAATTAAGGGATTTTGATGGCTGTGACTATTAGGGAACAACAAAAATAATGATCTGTAGAATAGAGCTACCTCTTCTTGATCAGATCCATTAAAGCACACAATACTCTTCCCTGGCTTGATCACAACTCGCACTTGTCAACCGCACTTTACCAACACACAATCAACACACAAAAATTTCAACTTCATCCATTATATATTGAACTTTTAAGTCCACCACCTTAATCAAACCCTAAATTTGAAATAGATTTGAATTTAAAATATCGCACTCAAATCCAACACACCACAAAACAAAATTTAACATACGAAACAAATTTCCAAGACCACATGGGCTAATACAATGATTTACATAGAATTTTATGTCAAGGGGCCAAACATGTTTTTACCAAACACATGCTTCCTATAGAATCTTCTCCATATGCTAGCATCGAACAATGTGATGCTAGATCATCACTTCCAATCTTCAAGGCACGTCACTAGATTGTGATTGACTCAACTGAATCCTACACAACCTCAACATTGATCACTGATCAAGGATTCATCACTTGTCACTTAAGAACACAAACACTTTAACCTATTAACAACTATATCTCTTCTCATCAATCACCTATCCTTCACACTGGTCACTCAAATAAGTTGTGGTCGCAACTATATCATTTGAACACTTTTTACCGCCATATCCTATGACCACACCACAAGACATAACAAATATTTTACAAACCAATCGAATCACCTATTGCCTATCACTAACTATTCTATCAGTTGCATTTTCAACCTTCATCCAATCATAATTTTCTTACTAGTCTACATCAATAGTAGCAGTCATGCATTTTACATTCAAAGACATCCCAAGTCTCTCATAAGGATTGCTAAAACTAAAACTCATCACAACACCTTGATAATTATACTTATACTTAACAACATACTAGGAACACTAGGTCAATACTTGACATCAATGACAACCCAATAATTGATCATCATGCAATCAAATTTGTATCATGACAATACCAAAAATCACTTGCCATCATTGCATCAATTATGCCAATAATCTCCCCCTTTGGCATTGATGGAAACACTCTCTTCAACACTAACTTCATCTCTCCAACATGATACATTCTTAACATTAACAAAACTAGGAAAATAAAAATGTTCCCACTTTTGTCTTTCACTTGATGTATAATTACTCCCCCTTTCACTGAACTTCTCTCATCTACACTTCCCTTTATGCAACTCTGAACATTTTCTCCCTTTGTCTCCCTTAGTTTCACTTTTCCTTACTTTCTCTCCCCCTTTAACAATAATTCCAAAGGTGTCAAACACATCTGATATTTATTTTTCTATACCTGACTAATCACAACATATTACTTCATAGACTGCTCCCCCCAAGGAGTAGCCCCACAACATCAATCCAAACATAAACATATTCATTGGATACACTTGGATTGATGCAATTGCATGTTCTTTCAATTCAAATTAGATAGGGGAATGACCCCCATCCTACCTCTTAGATACTCAAATGTATCATTAGGAAATGGTTTAGTGAAAATATGAACAACATTATCTTTAGTTGGAACATACTCCAACCTCACTTCCGTTTCCTATACCTATTCTCTAAGAAAATGGTATTTGATAGCTATATGCTTAGTCTTAGAGTGCATCACCAGGTTTTTTGAAATATTAATGGCACTTGTATTTTCACAATACATAACCACTGGTTCAGTTGCCTTCTCCTAAGTTCCTTCCAGAATCTTCTTGATCCATACTACCTATGTGTTGGCTTGCCTGTGGTACCCCCAAATTTTAAAATTTTAAAAAACTGATCCCAATGGAAAAATATTCTCAATTGTCCTGATAGTTTATATTAGTTTTTGTTAACAATGCCTTTGTAAAGTTGACATGTAAAAAGTAGCATTTGTGAGAATTGTTGAACCTTTAAACTAAAAAGGTTCAAACTCAATGGTTCGAAAGTATGGGTTCAAAAACCAAAAGTTTGAAGTTTGAAGATTCAAAATATGCAGGTTCAAAATGTTCAAGTTTTAACAGTAGGGATATTTTTAAAAATGATCATCGAACTAAGAGTTAAAGCATTTGGATCACTTTCAAAATAGCCAAACTAACAAATGCAAAGTTCAATCTTTATTTTACGAAAGGAGATTCGGATTCTTAAAAGTTGAATTCAGTTATGAACCCATATGTTTATAATAGAGGATAGCATATGATAACATTTTCAAAGTATTTCTTTAGCAACATGGTATCATTTATAATCAAAAGAGTCACAATCCTCATTTGTTCTAAAGAGACCTCTTTCTTAAAATAGAACTCATTACTTATAAGAGCATCTCAATGTGGTGATCCATGTGTAAGTATTGGCATGAATATTGTTTATAATTTTCAATGCAACCTGTAACCGTGAATTTTTTGAAGGCATAATAATGGGTCTTAATGCAGAGGGCATAACGTTCAAATCAATTATTGGATCTTTCTGAATTGTGGATATGTTTTAAGAAACTAAGTTTGATAAATGCTCTATGAACCAATTAATGAAATATGGTTAGGTTAAAAAGTTGCAATCAACTAAGTACAGGTCTATCAAAAGAGACCAACAACCTCTTGTTCTGATAGGAAAATATACTAGAAGTGACACTTGGATAATTAAGCTTAAAAGAAATATCATTATATAACGTGAGAAAGTGGAACTTTATAATAATATCAATTAAACATTATTATAATAACGTTTGTGAGAGCCTTTAAACAATTTTCCCCTGTTTATATGACTTTGTAAAAAACCTTTAAACATGAGGATAATTATTTTAAAGATTCAGTTATGTAACTGAAGAATGATCCCATGGAAGTATTTATTGAAATATTTCCATGAATAAGGGCTTCTAATTTTTCTGAGTCTGTAGGCCAGCAGGGGAAGGAATGATTTTCTGATTTTATTGTAGCAGGGATAAGAGGTAAATAGTATATCTTTATTTATATATAGATTGATTCGTGTGTAGGGATAGAGTGATCAGTTGGTCACATTTATTTAAGTATTTAGAATGAGGAGGAATATATTTTTAGATTTGATGGTGTGTAAATTTATTTATGAATGAAATTGGTTTGTTGGTCACTTCAGTCATATTCTTTTTATTATCCTACTCTCTTTGTCAAATACATATGTGTATTGCAAAATCTGAAGGTTTTGTACATTCATATATATGCAGAATGAACTTTTAAAATTTCCTTTTGTTCTTGTGCATGTGGAAAGATCAAATAAATGGTATGTGTGCAATTTATTTCTTTCTTTCTCAATCTTTTAAAGGTGTAATCACATTTACTCCATGTTGATGGGTAAATGTTAGTAAGCCTTTAGTGCCTTCTGGTTAAAGGCATAGTCTATATTTTATTCATTTTACATCAAATGAAGGGAGTTGTACCTTCACATAAAAATTTAGAGAGCACTTGCATTTAATAATTGCAAGTGACTCAACTATTAGTGTTGGTTTTTCTTTCAATTTTAGACATTTAAGAGTCATTTGTGAAGGTATTTTCAAGAAGACAAATCTATTAACTAACACCATGTACAGTTAATTGTAGCATCAACATATTTAGCTTTAGCTATTGATTGAGATATACATTTTTGCTTCTTTCTTTTCCAAGATACAAGTATGTCTCCGAGAAAGAATGCACCTAAACTTTTCCTCTTCTAATCATCAACATTACCTGTCCAATCAACATCAATAAACACATTCAAAGATAAACCACCTTTATGTCCATACCAAAGACCATAATCTTCAATCCCCTTTAGATATCTGAAGATTCTTTTCACTGCAATCAAATGAGATTTCTTAGGATTAGCAAAAGATCTATCCACTTATCCAATTGCATGTGCTACATCTAGTCTATTGTGCACCACATTATATAGCTTACAGATCATGGACCTATAAAGTGTCTCATCCACCTCTTTAGAGTCATCTTCCTTTAACAGTTTGCAACTGGTTACCATAGGGGTACCAACTAGTTTTGAATCTTCTAACCCAAAATTCTTCAGTATTTCCCTTATATATTAGAACTGGCTAATGTATATACCATCTTTCATCTGTTGAACCTACAATCTAATGAATAATTTAATCTCACCAATCATAGACATCTTGAATTCTTTCCTCATCTCATTTGCAAATGATCTACTCATCTCATCATTGCCACCAAATACAAATATCTCTGCAATCAACAACCAGTCATCTTTCTTAGTCTTCAAATATACATTATTTTTGTCACTTATCCTTAAGAAACCAATATAAATTATATATGAGTGCAATCTCTCATATGATTCCCTAGGTGCTTGTTTCAACCCATACAAATCTTTTTATAATTTACACCCCATGTTCTTACCTTCTGAATTAGAAAATCCTTTAGGTTTTTCAATGTATACCTCTTCTTCCAATACACCATTAAGAAAAGCTGACTTAGCATCCATTTCATATACCTTGAATCCTTTGTAAGTGGCATATCCAAGCAATATCCTTACACCTTCAAGTCTGGCCACAGGTGCAAATGTTTCACCATAGTCTAGGCCTTCATCTTGTGCATATCCTTTTCACACCAATCTTGCCTTTTTCCTTACCACTTCACTTTTCTCATTGATCTTGTTTCTAAAATTCCACTTAGTACCAATCACATTATTGTCCACCGGTCTAGGAAATAATGTCTAGGTTTTGTTCTTCTCAATATTATCCAAGTCTTCTTCCATAGCCTGTTAGAATAACTGAGAGGGGGGGTGAATCAGTTAATTAGATTAGTTATACTACAATCCCAAATCTTAAGATGTAACTTCAAAACCATTTCAAAAAATTCTGCAACTCAGTAACATAAACTCCTAAATTATCTATGCATTTATCGATTACCAGTTAATTAACTCATAGAAATTACCGGCCAAATCAAAAATAGAGTATATAAAGTATGACAATAAAGAAACCATCACAGAAACACATAACACAATGATTTAATGTGGAAACCCTATTAAGAGAAAAACCACCTGGGACCGGTAACCCAAAATAATTTTCACTCTTCTGAAGTGAGCTTGGTGAAGAGCCAACCCTGTTAAAGGTTACAAACACATTTTTAGGTGTGACCTTTTTAGAGGATTTAAGACTAACAGTTATCATTCAACCAGCATTCACTATGGAGTTGATAGGATAACAATGTACATTCATTGAATGACATAGGGGCATAACATAAGACAGTTAAGTCCACTCAGTTAAGAGATTTTTCTCTATCAATGGTTAAATGGAAATAGTAGTTGATTTGATTACAATATAACTTAACTTGCAGATGTTTAGATCTATTCTAATCCCATAAAAATCCTCTGATCAATATATCAATTCACTTCCTTAACTTACTTTCACTCGATAATAGCTCTCTGACGCTCGGTACTGTTCTGCAGTTCGATTCTCCTTCAACCAGTTTGATCAAGCATGCATGAAACTATATTCACATGAAATCTCTGCAGTCTTCTTTCTTCTGACATGTTTCAATAAAGAAACTCATATCTCTTATATAGATAGATAAATCATTTTCATATCAACCATCAGATTTTGCCGCTTAATCTCCTTCATAGATTTTGCCTCTTAAACCTTCCTCGACGGTTGTGTCAGTAACACATTTCAATTCCATCATTTAGATCTTCTCTAAAAAAATTTAGCCATGGATCTTATAACAACCTTTATCCTCAATCTTGAAATCATAACAATTTCCAGCTCATCAATTTATGTCGGCTAAACTTAAGCATTTAATACTTTCATCCATACTCAGTTAACAAAGAAATGCATCGGCAAACACAAGCTTGATTAATACTATCACTCGGTATACACTATACTAGCTCGGTGTATACTGAAGTGCTTCATTTACCGATCACATTGCCTTGTACATTTTGCTTCATCCTCCATAATAGATTAATGCAACATAATCAAGTCAACAATATGAAATCATAGACTCATCAATAATTTACCCAAAGTATTCCTTATCCTCACCTGTTATATCCATCTTTCTCTATGTAGATATCTCAATTTTTCATCTATTCTCTCCTCTTTACAGATGTTTAGATATTTGTAACTAACATGATAAGTATTGTCAAACTAGTTGACATCAATGACAACATAATGACTAATTTAATTATCTTACATATCATTTCAATACTCGGTGATCTCTAATCACTGATCTTCAAGTCATTCAAGTATTCAATCAGTTGTAGTTCATCAATCTCTCCCTTTGGCATTGATGGAAACACAAGCAATATGAAATATGTCATACACATACCAAACATGTATTCTACAACTATGTAAGTAAATGTTGTAGCTCGGTAAGCTCTAGTCCTCAAGTATTCAAAAGTTTCCTTCGATAGAGGCTTGGTAAAAATATCAGCAAGTTTCTCCTTTGATGTAACATATTCCAGTTTGACTTGCTTCTCATGTACTTGTTCTCTTAAGTAGTGATACTTAATAAAAATATGCTTTTTCTTATAATTGTAGTACCCCTCCATAGTTTTCTTTTATGTTCTCTTGCCAAACTCTTTTGGGCCACTTGTATGTGTGCTTCGTTATTTCAGTGTTATTATGATTATTGGATATATGTCACTTTATGATGAATCTTTAATAAATGGATGTTTATGATGTTTATATTGATTTAATTATATGTTTTTATTTATGATGACGTTATACTTGTTTCAAAATGTTATTTATAATGATGGTTATACTTACCCCATACTTGCATGTGTATGGTGTTCATGTATGCTTGTATATTTCTACTTGATGTGCTTGATGTGGTTGAGGGACGGAGTCGTAGTTACTTGCTTGCGAGATCCACACGATCGGCTGATCCCCACCATTATCTGTTATATCTCTATATATGCACATGCTTGTCTCTTATGCAGGTTCGCAAGTACCGGACATCGACTTCCCTGAATTGTCAGGATGAGCGTGCCCTATCGCTAATCTCAATGGTAAAAGAGGGGAGATAATATTCAGTTCCAAATCCTAACCTAAGCCAAATATTGTCCTACTATAGGGGACAAGATTCTATGTTTCTACCCTTCTAAACTCATCCAATTGGCAAGAGTTTACACCTAAGTCCTGAGCTTGAATGTGTCTCTATAGGTCTTTATGATTCTTTGATTATGGCATTTGATGTGATTTCTATTTTTAGATCATGCTATTTTTAGCTATGGCATAGTATTTTAAATGGTAATTAAATAAATGTTTTTATTTAATTATTATTTTATTATATAAATGATGCATTAATTAATTGGAAATTAATTTTATGCTAATTTGAGTGTGGTTGAATTATTTAATTAATGTGAATTAATTAAATATCCTCACTTTTGAAATATTTAATCATGAAATTTAACCTTTGTTAATTAAAATATATTTATTAAATTGAAAGTTATTTTGACATGTGTTATTTATGTTAACTAAATGTTTTAACTATTAATTAATTAAATGCATTTGTGCACATTCATAATTGCATGAAATTGAATTAGTAATTCAAGTTGAAGTTTGGTTAAGTGCTTTTCAACTAAGGTCAAAGTGAAGAGGAGACTCCAGTTCAACTGAGACTGAACTGTGAACTGAAGTTCGTCTTCATGCAAAGCCCTTTTGATGTTGAGTTTATATTTTTGCATGTGATAGGGGAATTCCTTTAAATATTTGGGGCTTTGGCCATTATTGGGGTACACAGGTTTTGGAGGAGGAATTTTGGAGACAGATTTGAGATAGATTTGTGAGAGCTCATCGAAAGGCTTGGATTCTATTTTCTTCGTGTTGGACATCATCGAATCTGTATAATTGATTCGAGGTAGGTTTTGATTATATTATGGTTATTCTATTTTCAGATTTCTGTAGGAAATTGTTAAAAGTGTCTTCCTCGTGCTTGCTGGTTTTGATTGTTTGAGTAACATAGCAATGTTATTGTCGGTTGGATGTTAGAGGAAAAAGTTTGCATGCAATCCGTTATGTGATTTGAATCTATCTATCTATTATTAAGATCTCAAGTTTGTGAAATTACTTGTGGATCAATTGAAAAACCCAAGTGGTTTAAGGTTTTGATCTCGTTGTGTGTGTGTGTGTGTGTGTGTGTGTGTGTGTGTGTGTGTGTGTGTGTGTGTGTGTGTGTGTGTGTGTGTATATATATATAAAATTAAAATAGAATTTAGTTTTAAAAAAATTGGAAAAGTTTTAAAACAAAATAAAATTTGATTATATTATTTTATTGGGGGATTAAAAACCCCATCCCTTACCTTTTTATTCTCCCCTTTATTGGTTGTCGTGCGCAGTACCTCTGGGGTACTGACGCATGATAGTCCCCTAAAGGACTACCATGCGTCAGCACAGTAGGGTACTGACACGTCAGACCCTACAGAGGGGTGGGACGGTGTACCGAGGCAAGGGTGTGGGGGCGCATGCACTCCCCACTCTTTGCATTGTTTATTTTTTTAATAACTTTGTTTTATGTTTTAAGTTGTTATTTTTTATTATAAATTTTATTATTTGATCATTGTTTTTTTTTAGTTTAGTCAAATTTGTTTTTAATTAAATTTTAATTTATATTATTCTTAAAATGTAAATTAGTTATTCTAATTTATGGTTTTAGATTTTTATTAAAAGAAATTAGTTTATCTTAATTTCTAATTTTAATACTTTTGTATTGTTGAGTGATTTTTGTGAGGTGATTAATCATAAATCTTAGATGTGCCTTTAAATTATAGTTGTATTTTTTTTAATATTTCTATACTTAGATGATTTTTCTAAGATAAATTTAATTCTTTTATATGGTATAATTAAGCGATTATCATATAGGGATTTTATTATAAAGATTGTATGTTTAATCAACTAGATGTTTCTTTTTTAAGGTTGGTTAGTTTTGCATGTATATTCTTTAGCTTGCATGAATTGTCATTTGGTACTTCAGTTGCTTTTAGACTATTAGTTTTGGATTGATTTTCAGGGGTTGTAGTCATCTTTTTGGGATATAATCCATAGGCGGGATTGGGCTAATTTTATCTATCATGTTTGGTTGCCATGCATGTTATGTTGTGTCGGTAACTTGTTTTATCATATTTTTTATCCTAGTGAATTCTAGTCATGCATGTTGAATCTAGTTATGAAGATTATTGAGTTGTGTTAACTCAGAGATTAGTCTTGATTCTGTGAAACCTAGAGTAGGTCTTCTAAGTGTATATCAGGAAGTGGCTTGTGAATTGGTGCCAGAGCTCGGAAGTGGCTACCAACCGATCCCATTACAAGTGGTTTAAAAAGTGATAATTAATAAACATTGGGAATATAAAATGAACCTAAAAAGATATTTGTGCCTTGCCCATGCCTGAGTTCCTGATTGAGTTTGACTAGGATGGGAGTTGAGATGATGCTTGCCACCTATATGGATTGGATATGGCATAAGTAGTACCTTGTCTACATGAGAGGTTACTATAACCACATAAAGTCACTAGAGCACCAGGGTCTGAAGGGACTACCAGGATAACCCTAGAGTTGACTTATGTGATGACACTTCTTGTATGCATCTTAGGTTTCCTACATGTTCTATTTGCCTCTGGTAGATTATGTTATACCTTGTTGTACTTTTGGTATCCTTGAGTTAGAAGCCTTCATGACCTCTTCCTTGGTTTGTTGTTGTTTGTTATTTGAGTGGGTTCTGATGTTATCTCCTCAACACGGTGGGAGTGGACCGCTTAGGTTCATGAGGTCAGGTGGTAGTGGTTCTTTTACCATTTGAGATTTTGACATTCATGCACTGAGGCTGGGTGATCCATGTTGTAGTTGTTCTTACTTGTTCTTCCTTCTCTTATGATCTTGTATCAGTGTATCAAATATTCAGAGTTATCATGTTGTATTGCTTTTCAGTTATTGTATTCACATACCCTGTGACATGTGCAGTGGATGTTTTTTTTATTATGGTTACCTTATGGTACCAATTGTATTTATGTAATCATGTGTATGATGTTGTATTTATCTTTCAGATGTAACCTTAGGATTCATATCTTTATCTTATATTAATTAATTAACTCTTTAGTAATCTATGTCAAGGAACCCTTGAGAGTTGTAACCTATGTTAGTTGTTTACGTTATGCTTTGCTTCCGCATTGTAAAACTTGATGTTGTTGTATGTTAACTTTTAAAAAAAATTATTCTGCAAACTTAGTCGCATGTTTAGGTTAAGTTCTTCTGGGTTCCCTAGTGGGGCATTACAATAATGCATTAAAGGAATCTTAGAAATATTTATTGCACTAGTGTTGTCACAATATATAATCACTGGCTCAGTGATTACCTCATTCATCCCTTCCAATGCTTGTTTGATATAAGCAATGTTTGAACAATTTGTAGCAGCAGCAACATGTTCTGCTTCAGAAGTAGACTGAGAAATACAAGGTTGTTTCTTACTTGTCCAAGTAACAAGTCTTTCACCAAAGAAAAATGCTCCTCCGATTGTGCTCTTTCTATCATCTATATTTCCAGCCCAATCTACGTTGGTGTAGACTCTTAGTTCAAATTTACCTTTCTTAGGATACCATAATCCATAGTCTTCTATTTTCTTCAGGTATCTCAAGATTCTTTTCACTACAACCATATGTGAATCCTTTGGATTGGCAGAAAATCTAGGAAAAATCCCCATTGCATGTGTAATATTTGGTCTACTATGTACTACATACATTAGTTTGCCAATCATAGATGAGTACAATGTCTAGTTTACCTCTGTAGATTCATCATCTTTAGTTAGTTTGTAGCCTATGACCATCGGTGTCCAACTGGTTTAGCATCTTCCATGCCAAATGTTCTCAATACTTCCTTTATGTACTTTGATTGTGTGATGAAAATTACATCATTCTGTTGAATAACCTGCAAGCCTAGAAAGAATTTAATCTCTCCAAACATAGACATTTCAAATTCTTTTCTCATCTCATCGGAAAATGATTTACAAATATGGTATTGTCCTCCAAATATTATATCATCCATAAATATTTCAGTAATCAAAATAGTATCATCAAATCCTCCTTTCATATATAAATTGTTGTTTTCACTAGTTCTTACAAAACCAATACTTAAAATATATGTATGCAACCTTTCATACTAGGCTCTTGGTGCTTTCTTTAAACCATATAAAGATTCATGTAGTCTACATACCATGTCTTCCTGATTTAGATCAACAAACCCTTCTAGTTGTTCTATGTAGACCTCCTCTTCTAGTATTCCATTCAGAAAAGTAGACTTAACATCCAATTGATAGACTTTAAATTTCTTATGTGCAGCATATGCAAGTAACATGCGTACTCCTTCCAGTCTAGCAACAAGTTCAAAATTTTCACCATAATCAATGCCTTCTTCCTATGTATATCCCTTGCAAACCAGTCTAGCTTTGTTTCTTGTAACCTCTCCATTCTCATTCAGCTTATTTCTGAAAATCCATTTAGTACCAATAACATTCTTATCTTTTGGTCTAGGTAATAAAGTCCATGTCTTGTTTTTCTCAATTTTTTCTATTTCTTCATTCATTGCATTTCTCCATTCATCATTATCAAGTGAAACCTTAACATTCTTCGGTTCAAACTCACAAACTAAGCATGTATTTTGTCTTAACTTACTTCTTGTCAGCATGCTAGCTAACTTTTCTCCAATGATTTGGTTCTCAAGATGATGCCTTCTGACAAATCTTGCCAGCACTTGATTTCTCCTTTGTTCTTCATTTTATTCATGTTCATTTCCTTGCTCGGTAGCTTCATCTGATTCCTCAGTTTCCCTTTTTCATTCCTCGGTGTTATTTTCTTGATGCTTGATCAACTCAGCCTATGTCTTCAGTAGGTACTCTGGATGCTCAACATAATTCTGGCTCCTTATTGCTTTCCTCGTCATTTTAATCATCAAATTCATCAACTCTAACATTAGCACTTTCAATCATCTTATTAGTAACCTTATTCAGACACTTGTAAGATTTTCTTTTAGTAGAATATCCAAGAAATATTCCCTCATCCCCTTTAGAGTCAAATTTCTAGTTCCTATCATCTTTCAAAATAAAACATTTGCTACCAAAAATTATGGAGTAACTTACACTCGGTGTGTAACCAAACCCTAACTCATAGGGTGTTTTGTTTGTGTCTTTCTTCAATTATTGTCGGTTCAGAACATATACAGCTATTCTAACTACCTCTCTCCAGTATACTTTTGCAACATTCTTTTCTAACATCAATGTCCTCACATAATCAACAATTGATTTGTTTCTCCTTTCAGCAATCTCATTCTGCTGCAGTGTTCTCGGTGCAAAAACCTATCTTTTTATGTCATGCTCATTACAATAGTTAGTGAATTCATCAAAAATAAGCTCTCCACCTCTATCAAACCTCAAGCATTTCAGTTCTTTCCCAGTTTCTTTTTCTACTTTTTCTTTGTACCATTTAAATATTTTAAATGCCTCATATTTCTCTTTTAAAAACATTACAGTCATCAATCTAGTGTAATCATCAACAAATAAAATAAAATATCTATGTCCATAGTATCTTTGAGTTCTCATGGGACCACATAGGTCAGTGTGAACTAACTCCAAGATTCTTTTTATTGAATAGTCTTTACTCTTAAAACTAGATTTTGTCATTTTCCCCTTTTGACATTCATGACACATAACATGATCAGGCTTTGTTAGGTTAGGCAGACCTCTAACCTTTTTCTTTCTACTAATCTTAATCATGTTATCAAAATTTACATGACATAACCTTTTATGCTGTAACCATGCATCCTCATTTTTCATTAGTAAACAAGAAGTCTCAGCATTGTCAAGATAAAATAAATTACCTTTAGATTGTCCTATTCCAATAAACTTTCCACTTTCATCAAATATCTTTTACCTTCTTTCTTTCAAAAGCTACTTGATGACCTGAGTTGTTAATTTGTGCCACACTTAGAAAATTGTAATTCAGTCCTTTTACCCAATAAGCATTATCACATTTTATTTTATCCTTTATCAATAAAGATCCTTTTCCTCTAACCATACATGGTGTATCATTACCCATTCTTACTGATCCTCCATTATAATGATCAAGATGATCAAACTTTTCTTCATCACCAGTCATGTGATGTGTACAGCCACTATCAATGATCCAAGTATCATTTTTACTAACTTTATAAATGAGTGTCATTTCTACATACCTTTCTTCTTCCTCAGAATCATCCTTCATTGCAACAAATACTACTTCAACATCATCATTTGTGTCGATATCAGTGTCATTCTCTTCAACAATGTAACATACATTTTTTCCCTTATCTCTGTGATCTCGGTTGTCTCTTTTGTAGCATCGGTAACTTTTGTTGTTTCTCCTTCCATAGTTTCCTTCACCTAATTGATCTTTGTTTCTATCTTCTTCTTTCCTGTTCCAGCATCTAGCAGCAATATGGCCAACTTCTTTATAGTTAAAACATGGTAAAGGTAATTTACCCTTATATCTACCTTTACCTTTAGGTAATCTTTGGGCCATAAGAGCTTCAAGTTCATCAAGCTCATCATCGGTGTTGCTATCACTTTCATTCTTTATATTATGTCTACTGCTAGACTTACCGATCTTCAGAGAAGACATGAAAGCAGACTCAACAGATGGTACAACACTATTATCAAAATTGTTCTACTCAAAATTTTTTAGCTTACCAATCAGACTATCAAGAGTATATTATTGTTAGGTACAGACCTCATTTCATGTATAGCAGATATTCTGATTGCATAAGTAGGTAGCAAGGTTCTTAGAATTTTTCTTACCATTGTGTCTTCATCAATGACACCACTAGATCCTCTAATAGAATTGACTACCTCCTTTATTTAATTTGTATATTGTAATATGTTTTCTCCTTCTTTCATTTTCATATTGTCAAACCTACCTCTTAGGCTTTCAGCTCTGGCTCTCTTGACATTAACATCACCACCATATACTTGAGAAATTTTATCCCACATTTCCTTTGCAGTAGTGTAATCTTTGACATCCTCAAATTTAGCATCAAATAGAGCAGCAGCAATCTCTATCATAGTAATGTTGTGGTTATGTCGATCTTTCAGTTGATCAAGAGTCAATGGTCCAATCATCGGTTGTAAGTAGCCATTTTCAAGTAGATGTAAGGTAGAATATCTGATTCTGGATATATGAAGTTTCATTTGACTTTTCCATATAGTAAAGTTGTCCTTGTTTAGCTTCGGCACCTCCCTCTTATACATCTTGTGATCTTTCTACTGAAGTCCTTAAAACTCTATTCCAAGCAACCAATGCTCTGATACCAATTGTTAGAATAACTAAGAGGGGGGGTGAATTAGTTAGATTAGTTATACTACAGTCCCAAATCTTAAGATGTAACTTTCAAAACAATTTCAATAAATTTTGCAGCTCAGTAACATAAACTCTTAAACTATCTGTGCATTTACCGATTTCCAGCTAATTAACTCACAGTAATTATCGACCAAATAAAATATGCAGTATGTAAAGTATGACAATTAAAAAATCATCACAAAAACACATAACACAATGATTTGACATGGAAACCCTGTTAAGGGAAAAACTAGCTATGACCGGTAACCCAAAATAATTTTCACTCTTCTAAAGTGAGCGTGATGAAGAGCCAACCCTGTTAAAGGTTACAAACACATTTTTAGGTGTGACCTTGTTAGAGGATTTAAGACTAATAGTTATCGTTCAACCAACATTCACTATGGGGTCGATAGGATAACAATGTACATTCATGGAATGATAGAGGGGCATAACATAAGACGGTTAAGTCCACTTAGTTAAGAGATTTTTTTGTATCAATGGTTAAACTGAAACAATAGTTGATCTGATTACAATATAACTTAACTTGCAGATATTCAAATCTATTCTAAGTCCATACAAATCCTCTGATCAATATATCTATTCACTTCCTTAACTTACTTTCACTCGATAATAGCTCTCTGATGCTCGGTATTGTTCTGTAGTTTGGTTCTCCTTCAACCAGTCTAATCAGGCATGCATGAAACTGTATTCACATGAAATCTTTGCAGTCTTCTTTCTTTCGACATGTTTCAATAAAGAAACTCATATCTCTTATATAGACAAATAAACCATTTTCATATCAACCATTAGATTTTTCTGCTTAATCTCCTTCATAGATTTTGCCTCTTACACCCTCCTCGGTGATTGTGTCAGTAACACGTTTCAAGTCCATCCTTTAGATCTTCTCAAAAAAAAATTAGTCATGGATCTTATAAAAAACTTTATCCTCTATCTTGAAATCATAACAATTTCTAGTTCGTCATTTTCTGTCAGCTAAACTTAAGCATTTAATACTTTCATCCATACTCGGTTAACAAAGAACTGTGTCAGTGAACACAAGCTTAGTTAATAATGTCACTCGGTATACACTACACTGGCTTGGTGTACACTAAAGTGTTTCATTTACTGACCACATTACCTTATACATTTTTCTTTCTCCTCCATAATAGATTAATGCAACATAATCAAGTCAACAATATGAAATCATAGACTCATCAATAAGTTACCTAAAGTATTCCTTATTTGTATCTATTATATCCATCTTTCTCTATGTAGATATCTCAATTCTTCATCTCTTCTCTCCTCTTTACAAATGTTTAGATATTTGTAACTAACATGATAAGTATTGTCAAACTAGTTGACATCAATGACAACATAATGACTGGTTTAATTATCTTACATATCATTTCAGTACTCAGTGATCTCTAATCACTGATCTTCAAGTCATTCAGGTATTCTAATCCACCAGTCTAGGAAATAATGTCTAGGTTTTGTTCTTCTCAATATTCTCCAACTCTTCTTCCATAGCCTTCACCCAATATTCATCTTTCAATGCTTCTTTCATAGCTTTAGGTTGAATTTTAGATAGAAAACATGTACTTTCTCTTTCCTTTCTTCTAGTTACAACACTAACATTTATGTCACCAATAAATTGGTCAGGGGAATGATTCAGTTTCACATACCTTGGCAATATTAGTTTGATTTTAAGAGTACCTTCAACTACTTGAATCAGTTCCTATTCATTGACTTTTCTCTCCATCAGTTCCCTTGTAGTTTCCTCCACCAATTGTATATAAAAAAAAACCCATGATATTCCTCAGGTTCTTTCTTGCTAGATTCATCAGTTTGCTCAGAAAATTCATCTACTCTTACATTATCACTTTTCACTATCTTATTTGTTCTCTTGTTTAAGCACTTGTAAGATTTTCTCTGTGGAATATCCTAATAATATCTACTCATCACTTCTTGGTTCAAACTTACCTATATTTTCATCTCTCTTTATGTAACATCTACTCCCAAAAACTTTAAAATAAATTGCACTTGGAGATCGACCATGCCACATCTCATAGGGAGTTATGTTTGTACCTTTCTTCAACTAAGCTCTATTTGATGTATACACAAAATTTCTCACCCCTTCTCTCCAAAATTTATATGGAACACCCTTTTGAATCATTAATGTCCTGGCACAATCAATGATAGACATGTTTCTTCTTTCAGAAATACTATTTTGCTAAGGTTTTCTAGGAGCTTACATCTTCCTTTTGATTCGCTTTCTGCACAATATGAAACAAACTCATGTGAAGTAAACTCACCTCCTCTATCAGATCTAAGACATTTCAGGGTCTAAGACCAGTCTCCTCCACTTTGGATTTGTAGATCTTTAACATGTGAAAAGATTTAAATTTTTCCTTTAAAAACACAACCCACATCATTCTAGAATAATCATCAACAAATAACATGAAATACCTATCACCATAGTAACTCTGAGTTCTCATTGGACCATACAGATCAGTATGAACTAGATCCAAAATACTTTAAGAAGAATATTTTTTACTGATGAAACTAGAACTAGTTAACTTCCCAAGATGACATTATTTGCACATCACATTGTCTAGTTTAACTAGGTTAGGCAAACCTCTCACTATCTTCATCTTACTTACTTTGATCAATTTATCAAAATTTACATGAAAAAATATCTTATGGCATAACCAACAATCTTCTACATTAGTAATCAAACAACTCTTAATAGTAGAATTCATATGGAACAAGTTATCTTTAGTTCGTTCACTGGTAGCAATCAATTCTCTTGATTTCCTAATAATCCTACATATATATACCTTCATTGAACTCCAATCTATATCATTTTTTATTCAACTAAGCAACACTTAATGAGTTGTATTTCAAACCATCAACCCAGTAAACATCATCACAATTTTTTGTATCATTCAAAGTAATAGATCCTTTACCTTTTACTAAATGGGGAGCATCATTCCCAAAATTTTACTAAGCCCACCATCACATTCTTCCATCTTGATGAATTTTCTTCTATCATTGGTCATATGGTGAGTGTACCCATTGTTAATAATCTAGTCACCACTTTGAATCATGTTAGAAACTAAATATTTCTCACCTTCTTCTGAGGGATCTTCCTTTTACTATAATAAACACATTTCTTCTTCATCTCTTCCATCAGATTATTCATCAGTAACACCTTCCTCAACAAGGTAGCATGTTTTCTTGTTCTTATCTTTGAATCTCCTTGGCTTCTCCTTTTTGTCATTGTTGGGGAAT
The DNA here is from genome assembly GCA_027943335.1 of Chamaecyparis obtusa. NCBI lineage: Eukaryota > Viridiplantae > Streptophyta > Pinopsida > Cupressales > Cupressaceae > Chamaecyparis > Chamaecyparis obtusa. Next base: position 5,366 of record BSBK01000712.1, on the reverse strand, counting down.
CTAGAGGCAATATGTCCAATCTTATTGCACGCAAAGCATTTCAAAGGCAACTTACCCTTATATTTACATTTCCCTCTAGGTAGCCTTTTAGCAATTAAGCTTCCAATTCCCCATGTTCTCTTTCTTCAGACATGATAGATTCACAATATTTAGGGTAATATGTTGAAGAACTATTAGATATCTCCTTTCCTTTCCTAGATGGTGCAAGATTCAATGATGACTTAAGAGAAACTTCAACTTTTGGTATACTATTATGATAATTGCTTAACTAAAATGTAGTTTAATTTCCCTATTAATGCATCAAGAGTAACATTAAAAGTTCCTAAAGATATGATCTTTTGTATAGATAAAACCCTAATAGAATATTATGGTAATAAAGTTCTCAACACTTTTCTTACCACATCCTCCTCAGAAGATTACCACTAGCACCTTGGATAGCAACAATAACTTCTTTGATTCTCTTACTATATTGCTCAATGTTATCATTTTCTTGCATCCTCATGTCATCATACTTTCCTTTCAATTATCAACCTTTTCCTATGCTCATGTGGATCTCCACTTGCATAGACAGTCTTCAACTTCTCTCACATCTCATGAGTAGTGTCAAATTCTTTGACATCAATCAAATTTGCATCTGAAAGAGTACTAACAATAGCTTCCATAGTAGCAATATGTTCTTACCTTTAGATTGGACATATTGCCTCTAGATTCCCTAACAATGACAAGAAGGAGAAGCCAAGGAGATTCAAAGATAAGAACAAGAAACAATATATTTTTAGGTACTATAGATTTTCCATAGTAACAATAGATTTTTCCTTTAGAAACACAACCCACATCATTCTAGAATAATCATCAACAAATAACATGAAATACCTATCACCATAGTAACTTTTAGTTCTCATTGGACCATACAGATCAGGATGAACCAGATCTAAAATACTTTTAGAAGAATATTTTTCACTGATGAAACTAGAACTAGTTAACTTCCCAAGATGACATTCTTTGCACATTACATTGTCTAGTTTAACTAGGTTAGGAAAACCTCTCACTATCTCCATCTTACTTTGATCAATTTATCAAAATTTACATGACAAAATATCTTATGACATAACCAACAATCTTCTACGTTATAAATCAAACAACGTTACCTTTAGTTTGTTCACCGGTAGCAATAAATTCTCTTGATTTCCCAATAATCCTACATATATATACCTCATTGAGATCCAATCTATATCATTTTTTATTCAACTGAGCAATGTTAATGAGTTGTATTTCAAACCATCAACCCAATAAACATCATCACAATTTTTCATATCATTCAGAGTAATAGATCATTTACCTTTCACTAAATAGGGAGCATCATTCCCAAATTTTACTAATCCACCATCACATTCTTCCATCTTGATGAACTTTCTTCTATCACTGGTGATATGGTGAGTGTACCCATTGTTAATAGTCTATTCACCACTTTTAATCATGTTAGAAACTAAATATTTCTCACCTTCTTCTGAGAGCTCTTCCTTTACTACAATAAACATAATTTCTTCTTCATCTCTTCCATCAGATTCTTCATCAGTAGAAACCTTCCTCAGCAATGTAGCATGTTTTCTTGTTCTTATCTTTGAATCTCCTTGGCTTCTCCTTCTTGTCATTTTCAGAGAATATAGAGGCAATATGTCCAATCGTATTGCATGCAAATCATTTCAAAGGCAACTTACCCTTATATTTACATTTCCCTCTAAGTAGCCTGTTAGCAATTAAAGCTTCCAATTCTTCATGTTCTCTTTCTTCAGATATGATAGATTCATAATAATTAGGGTAATATGGTGAAGAACTATTAGATATCTCCTTTCCTTTCCTAGATGGTGCAAGATTCAATGATGACTTAAGAGAAACTTCAACTTTTGGCATACTATTATGATAATTGCTTAACTAAAATGTAGTTAATTTCCCTATTAATGCATCAAGAGTAACATTAAAAGTTCCTAAAGATATGATCTCTTGTATAGATGAAACCCTAATAGAATATTATGGTAATAAATTTCTCAACACTTTTCTTACCACATCCTCCTCAAGAAGATTACCACGAACACTTCGAATAGCAACAATAACTTCTTTGATTCTCTTACTATATTGCTCAATGTTATCATTTTCTTGCATCCTCATGTCATCATACTTTCCTTTCAAATTATCAACCTTTTCCTATGCTCAGCTAGATCTCCACCTGCATGGATGGTCTTCAACTTCTCTCACATCTCATGAGCATTGTCAAATTCTTTAACATCAATAAAATTTGCATCTGAAAGAGTATTGACAATAGCTTCCATAGTAGCAATATGTTCTTGCCTTTAGATTGGACATATTGCCTCTAGATTCCCATACAATGACAAGAAGGAGAAGCCAAGGAGATTCAAAGATAAGAACAAGAAACAATAGATTTTCAGGTACTATAGATTTTCCATAGTAACAATAGATTTTTCCTTTAAAAACACAACCCACATCATTCTAGAATAATAATCAACAAATAACATGAAATACCTATCACCATAGTAACTTTGAGTTCTCATTCAACCATATAAATCAGTATGAACCAAATCTAAAATACTTTAAGAAGAATATTTTTTACTGATGAAACTAGAACTAGTTAACTTCCCAAGATTACATTCTTTGCACATTACATTGTCTAGTTTAACTTGGTTAGGAAAGCCTCTCACTCTCTCCATCTTACTTACTTTGATCAATTTATCAAAATTTACATGACAAAATATCTTATGACATAACCAAGAATCTTCTATGTTAGCAATCAAACAACTCTTAATAGTAGAATTTAGATGGAACAAGTTACCTTTAGTTTGTTCACCGGTAGCAATAAATTATCTTGATTTCCCAATAATCCTACATATATATATACCTTCATTGAACTCCAATCTATATCATTTTTTATTCAACTAAGCAACACTTAATGAGTTTTATTTCAAACCATCAACCCAGTAAACATCATCACAATTTGTCTTATCATTCAAAGTAATAGATCCTTTACCTTTTACTAAATAGGGAGCATCATTCCCAAATTTTACTAATCCACCATCACATTCTTCCATCTTGATGAATTTTCTTCTATCACTGGTCATATGGTGAGTGTACCCATTGTTAATAATCTAGTCACCACTTTGAATCATGTTAGAAACTAAATATTTCTCACCTTCTTCTAAGGGCTCTTCCTTTACTACAATAAACACAATTTCTTTCATCTCTTCCATCAGATTCTTCATCAGTAACACCTTCCTCTGCAACATAGCATGTTTTATTGTTCTTATCTTTGAATCTCCTTGGCTTCTCCTTCTTTTCATTGTTACAGAATATAGAGGCAATATGTCCAATCTTATTGCATGCAAAGCATTTCAAAGGCAACTTACCCTTATATTTACATTTCCCTCTAGGTAGCCTTTTAGCAATTAAAGCTTCCAATTCCTCATGTTCTCTTTCTTCAGACATGACAAATTCATAATAATTAGGGTAATATGTTGAAGAACTATTAGATATCTCCTTTCCTTTCCTAGATGGTGCAAGATTCAATGATGACTTAAGAGAAACTTCAACTTTTGGCATACTATTATGATAATTGCTTAACTAAAATATAGTTAATTTCCCTATTAATGCATCAAGAGTAACATTAAAATTTCCTAAAGATATGATCTCTTGTATAGATGAAACCCTAATGGAATATTATGGTAATAAATTTCTCAACACTTTTCTTACCACATCCTCCGCGGGAAGATTATCACCAGCACATCGAATAGCAACAATAACTTCTTTGATTCTCTAACTATATTGCTCAATGATATCATTTTCTTGCATCCTCATGTCATCATACTTTCCTTTCAAATTATCAACCTTTTCCTATGCTCATGTGGATCTCCACCTGCATATATGGTCTTCAACTTCTCTCACATCTCATGAGCAGTGTCAAATTCTTTAACATCAATAAAATTTGCATTTGAAAGAGTACCGACAATAGCTTCCATAGTAGCAATATTTTCTTGTCTAATCTTTAATTGATTTGTATTTAGGGTTCCTGAAGGGACAATATACTTAGTAACCACATACTAATCACCCATACCTTTAAGATAGAGCTGCATCCGACCGCACCAAACTGAGTAGTTTTCTCTTGTGAATTTAGGACCTTCCTTTCTCATCATCTTCAAATATTTTCCTCCAAATCTTAAGCTTCACCAAAAAAAAGGACCGAGACTCTAATACCAATTTTTAGTCCTAAGATCATATTATTGAGAGAGGGGATGAATCAATAATCAACCAATTATGCAACTTTTAACCTATTAATCTTTTACAATAACTTCACAAGATAAACTTAATAGAAGCAAATGAAAATCATAACCATAAGCACATCCACATAACAATGAAACACTTGACACAGAGATTTATCTCATGGAAACCCATATTGAGAGAAAACCATGGTGGGAATTAGTACCCACTAAATGATGTACTCTTCTCAAGTACACCCTGTAAGGACCTTAACCTTGTTACAAGTTTACAACAACATTCTTAGGTGCTACCCAATTAAGGGATTTACCTTAGGGGTAAGTGCACAAAGATGGGGGACCAAAAAGATGCCACTTTTCTTTTTGGCCCCCCATCGCCCATATTGCGCATGCACTAAAGGGTGTGTGCCCTATAGGGCACACACCCTATGGCTTGGGTTGCCCAAGCCTTAGGCTTGGGCAATGCAAAACAAAGCGCATGCGCCAAATAGGGTGCACACCCTTTGTAAAATCTCAAAATTTTCACCACCTGTGCCCTATGAAAATCCTAAATTTACATAGGGCGTACGCCCTATGTAAGATATAGATTTATATAGTGAGAGAGAGAGGGGGGGTAATTTATACAAATATAACATTTAAGTATAAGTTTGATAATTTTAATTTCTTATACTTTAAGTTATATTTTTATAAACTATAAAATATAATGCTTCTAGGATGTTTGGGATAGGTTCCAGCTTCATAGGAGTTAACATGCAGATTCTAGATTTGAAAAATTACAGACTTAGCCAAATTTTAGGATTCAGCAGGGTTACCTCACAAAATCCATCATGGATTTCTAAGGTCAAATTGAAGCTGGCAAAAGGATTCCCAAAGGTTTTTAACTCATTTTATCACAAATCACTTGATTTTGACCCCATCTCTATGATAGACTAAGCTTAGCTCTCTCTCTCTCTCTCTCTCTCCCCTCACATCACCCTCTCTCTCCCCATTATCTACTATCTCTCTCTCTCTCTCTCTCTCTCTCCACTAAAATTAATCTCTCTCTCTCCACCTTATCTAATCTGTCTCTTTCAATACTCTCTTTCT